>LR753406.1:641653-694108 GCA_902729485.2 Mus minutoides
CTCAGTGGTTAAGAGCACTTGCTGCTTTTCTAGAAGACCTGTGTTCAGTTCCCAGCACCTCCATGTTGGCTGACAAATATCTGCAACTCCAGTTCCAAGGAATCTGAGGACCTCTTCTGACTTCTATGTGTACCAGGCATACATATGGTACATATATGCATTTCAAGGAAAACACTCATAAACACTTTTGTGGGTTGAATAGGTTGACGCAGGGCGTGGCACTATTCAGAGGTGTGGCCTTGTTAGAGCAGGTGTGGCCTTGTTGGAGAAAGTTTGTCACTGTGAGGATGGGCTTTGAGACCCTCCTTCTACCTGCCAGGAAGCTAGTCTTCTCCCGGTACCTGTGGATCAAGATCTAGAACTCTCGGCTCTTTCTCCAACACCATGCCTGCTGTGTGCTGCCATGCTTCTTGCCATGGTGATAATGGACTGAACCTCTGACACTGTAAGCCAGCTCCTTATAAGAGTTACCTTGGTCATGGTCTCTTCACAGCAATAGAAACCCCAACTAAGACACATGCAAAATAAAATAAAGATTTTTAAAGAACATATATGCCATCAAATGAAAAAAAAATGGTGCTTAGTTTGTAAATATCCTGAAACTTAGCAGACTCAATAAGCATGCTCCCTGTGCAAAGATGACACAAAATCATGACGGATTCTATAATTTTGTACTTATACATATGTGTATATATAAAAACAATAATTGAACTAAAAGAGGCTTTGAATTTGAGAAGGGGCAGGAATATGAAGAGAAACGTAGGAAGAGTTAGAAGGAAGAAGGAAATTATTCAATGAAGTACTTCTGTTTGAAATTCTCAAAATATAAATTTTAAGTCAGAAAGAAAAAAAATCAACAAAATATCCACTTTTAACAATATCTAAAAAAGTTTAAAGGGAAATCTGTATCACAGTGAAATAGGATCTTTACCAACTAAGAACATACTAAAGTATTAATGTATGCATGTAATCTCTTATTATTCCCCGTAGCTGTTTGAATTTATTACAAATGTATCACTTTGTTCTTCATGTATCATTTATTGATAAAGTAGACCTCTAACTATTTTAATTAAGACTGTTTCAGCCTAATATTTGTAAAAGTGTAAATTCAAGGCAAAGAAATTCCTCTTCTTTAGGATTATGGCTTTTCTTGAAACTATCAAGGTCAAATAAGAAATTAAGCCTGGGCATGGTACAATGTGGTCCTGTAATCTCCATACACAGAGGCTAAGGCAGGGAGATCTTGAGTATGAGGTTAGCTTCAACTAAACAGGAAAACTGCGACTCAAAAACAAATAAAAACATTTTTTAACTTAAAAAATACTAAGTAAGAACAGACATGTTAGCATACTCCTGTGATATTAGCACTAGAGAAGCTAAGACAGGAGAATCAGAAGCTCAAAGTCATCCTCAGCTGTGGAACAAGATCTAGACCAGCCTAGGCTACATAAACCCTGTCTTAAACAAACTAAAGACCTTGGCTAAGTAGAGGTCTGAATAGACAGCCTGTTTGCCTTGCATGCATGGGGCCATGCTGTGGTCAGAAAAGGGGTTAATGAAAAAACTGGTGGAACCCTGTGCCTGATATCAAAGCCAGTGCCAACAGGGACAACCTTAGGTACCACCATAGACTGCTTAATAAGCAGCTTTTCAAATGCGCTCTCATAAACATGCTCTTCTCATACAATATGGTTTTCCTCTGTTTTATTTACTATTTTTAAGTTTACAATGGGCAGCAAGGGAAGAAAAGAGTTCTAATTAAAAATTGAAAGTTGTCTCAGCTGGTGATAAAACTCAGAAGACAGAACTGCTCACCACCAAGCTAAATAGTGGAAAGAGAAAACCTTACCTTTGATGTCCATGTGCATACCTAGGCAAGTCCACAAGCCTATGATTGTGCGCATGCACACAGACACTCAAACAGACGCAGACACACACACCATACACAAACATACACACACGCATACACACACATGTGCACTTACACAACCAATCAGCCAATTTTAAAAACAAAATTAGACATTTGAGAGGTTCTGTATCCCCAGCAGTTAAGAAGCCCAGGAAACCTTAATTTTGAGGCCAGGGCTAGTGTGTATTTGGAACTCAGAATATAACTGTGGGGTTGCTTCTATCTTTTTATTATTTAGGTCAAACTAAGGCCATCAGACTTGGCAGCAAGTACCTCTAAGCACTGAGCCCTCTCCCTGCCCCCACCCTCATTTTAATACGAAACATATCCCACATTCATACGTCCCACCCCCCACACACACAAACACAATTTGAGACCAACCAGGAGTTTGTGCTACAAAGACCTTAAAGTAAAACAAGGAAGGAAGAAGGCAAGGAGAGAGAGAGAGAGAGAGAGAGAGAGAGAGAGAGAGAGAAAACCTAACCAAAGTGTGTTTTTCGAATTATTGTTTGTGGTATTCTTTTCAACTAAATCCTGAGATAAGATTGTGTGTGCATCCTCTCTCAACAGGAAGGTCATCGGTTAGAACAAAGGGATGGGTCACTGGGGAGACTCATGACTCTGTCCTTAAAATGACATTGTTGGCCAGATAATCAGGAACAGGACGGAACTGGCAGGTAAAGTCATTGGAAGCCTCCTCTAGTACCATCCAGGAATCCGAGTTTTTACATCACATCAAAGGCAGCTGATTAAGCTTAGGTAGCTTTAATTCTCTCCAGGTTCCTATCCATCCCCTCTTCAGCCCCACCCCACCTGATGTAATATCCAAGCTGGTCTAAACTTGCTATCCTGCCTAGGCTTACCTGGAACTGCTGCTACCTGTGGTCTTCCTGCATCAGCTTCCTGCATGCTGGAATCACAGATGAGCACCACATGCTAAATTGGGTTTATAAATAAACTTGTAACATCTGAGAGCCATGTGCTCAATTCGTAGATCCTCCCATACTTGAAAGAAAATGATTAACAGAGAGGAAACACCTTTTGTTGGTGGGGTTTTTGTTGTTGTTGTTGGTTGGTTGTTGGTTTGTTTTTCAAATCCTCTTAGAACTACTTGAAGAACTGGTTTAATTCTGAGAGAAAAACTGAGGAAAATTTGTCACCTCAACCGCCACCCACTCAGAGACTTATCATATAGTAGATTGAGCCCAAGGGTACTGCTGGATGTCTTACAAAATATAGGGAACCCCAAACCCCTAAAAGTACAGACTCAATACTAACTGTACCAAGTTTAAATAGTCTTGTACTAGAAAGTTATGTGTAAATTTTATTTATTAAAACAAAACAACAACAACAATGTGGGAAGTTTTGAGACAGAGTTTTGCTATATAAGCCCCAGCTGGCCAGGAACTTACTATGTATACCAGGCTAGCCTCACTTACAGTGATCCTTCTGCCTCTGCCTCTGCCTCTGCCTCTGCCTCTGCCTCTGCCTCTGCCTCTGCCTCTGCCTCTGCCTCTGCCTCTGCCTCTGCCTCTGCCTCCTCAATGTAGGTATTACCAATGTGTGCCACCACATCCCTCTAAGAATGAAAATTATATTTTCCTAATTCAGAACTCTTTCTGTTCCCTCTCCCCCCTCCTCTCACAGGTCTCCAATGATGTATTGATCTTTGAACCTTACTTTCCAATTCACTCTGTACATATAGGATAGAGCACGCTTGCTTCCCAACATAAACATAAAATAGCTTCTTCCAGGCAGACTCTGATTGACTAAGGTTGCAGAACCCATACACTCTTGGGTGATCCCTAGGCTCTAGCACAGAGAGTCATGTGACGTTTTATAGTCACAGAACAAAAGGGAGTCACTGATGTGTCAGTGTGGACCTCAGATAGTCGGGGCTACAGCAGAGCCCAGAAACCTATTCTGTAGTGGCAGACAGATGTCCTTTTCCAGTATTTGCAGCCTGGGGGATTTGTAGAAGATGGAGGTCTGGGAAGCTTAGGCAGTCATTCCAAGAATTCAGCCCCTGGCCATGAAGATGTTAGATGAGATAAAGAGGCAGAGAGGGAAGAGCTGTTAGAAAGGATGAGAAAGATGACTCTGGGTAATTTTGACTCATCCAGCTGCTGTGGTCTCATCATGCACAGCCAAATAGGAGCTTCTCTGAGAATGTTCCTTCTTCAGGGAACTTTAGTTATTTCAAAAAAATGTAGCTATTCACTGTGGGTGGAGCACAGGGCCAGAGTGCTTACCTGAAAGGCAAAGCTCGCCATGTGACCTCAGCCCAGGAGTGGGAGAAGCTAGGACATGGGCCTACCTGTAAATTCAAATTTCTATGTTCACTTACCTTTTCTTACGATAAGAAATGTGACATTGAGAACCTCGTCTTAAAGCAAATCCCTGAAAGCGTGATGTAGTCTTCAGTTTTGTAGCTGGAGAAAATGGCTTATTAATTAAGGCAGAACACATGCTAGGACAACAGTGGTTCCTGTCTCATTTCCAAAGTTCCTCCTATTACTCTCTCTCCCCTCCCAGTCCTCTCATCCCCATCTTTCCTTGAGACAAAATCTCAGTGTGCATCCCAAATCAGCCTCCTGAATGCTGGGTTACAGACACATGCCACGCTGCCTGAGTAGTATTTTCCTTTACGCACACAACCAATGTTTATTTGTTTGAGACAGGATCTCAGATGACCCAGGCTGACCTCAAACTCCTGATCCTCCAGACTCCACCTTCCCAAGTGCTGGTATTCCAGGCACGAACCTCCATGCTCAGCTGAAACCATGTATTCTAAAATACTTTGTCCTGAAAACTGCATGTAAACAACTGTCAATCAAAACATAATTGTCCAAACTACTTCAAAGTACCACTGTTCCTGTCCTGTGATGTGATACTGTCTAGGTAGAACTGCAGCTGGCAGGCCTGCTCTGGCCAGAGATGTGCTGCGAATCATGGTATTAAAAGCCTCAGCAACACTTTGTACCTTTGTCAGGTCTCCTCTTTTTGTTTAGTTTGACTGGATTAATTTGTTTTAGAGCCAGGATCTCCTGTAGCCTTGTCTGGCCTCAAACTAGCTACATAGCCAAGGAGGTCCTTGAACTCCTGATCCTGTTGTTTTAACCTACCAAGTGCTGGGATTACAGGAGTGTGTCAGTGTGTCAGGGAGCCAGGTAAGGGATCTAGTGTCAAAACAAACAAACAAACAAATGGAGTAAATATATAATAGGAGACATTGGGATGACTTATCAGGTATACTGTGGCACTCTGGCTCCTACACACACACACACACACACACACACACAAACACACACACAAGATAAAATGTAATAAAAGATATATAACTTACTTAAAGTGCTAGAACTAATGACAAAGAATGGAGATTTTCTTCTGGTAGGGACTTAAGAGGGAAAAAAAATGACAGGGTTGGAAGAGGAAAGAAAGACACAAAATATGTTGGCACACTTTCAAAAGATATTTCATTAAACTAGCCAAACAGAAATGGCTCCACAAGGAATTGATGTCCACAGGCATCAGCACTTCATTCTGAAACAGACATGTGTGTGTCACCAGCCTGGGAATCTGGGAGGTAAACCTGGACTCCAGTCACTAACCTCTGCCCTTTGACTCACCCTCATGCAAATGCCAGATTACAGCACAACCGAGCTGACCTCAGTTTCTCTACATCATCACAGTCCAGGCCTGGATTCTTTGCAAAAAACGCCCATGAGAACTTGGGAAACACCCTTCACTTATCAGCAGCAGAGTGGGTTTCTCCTGACAGGAAGGAGTGCTCTCTTCCATCCTGTGTTGATTTTACTAGTTAGCCACAAGACTGTGAAGTTCTCTTGACGTGGTTCCCGCATTTGGGGACCCACAGTATTCTACTGACAACATAATTGACTCAAGTAGAATGTGTGTAATTCTATTGTTAAAGACAACTGTGTTGTGTCCACAACATTCATGTCCTTGTTGGTATGTGCTCCTTCCAGAGCACAACTTTTAATAATAGCAGGATAGATGGCTTTTCCTCTCGCCGTTTATCAGTGCTGACCAGACAGAACACATTCATTTAATTGGATGTCTGTGGAATCCTCACTGATGGGAACCTAGTGGTTTTCCACCATTTTCATTCAGAGTCAAGTGTGACCCAAAGACCCTTCCCAGCAGCACACACCCTGTACTTCGCAAGAACGCTCCTTCCAGGTCAGCCCCGGGACATAAGAGCTGAGATTTATTGACAAAAAAAGTCTTGCAGAAACTGGAAGTTGGGTTTATCATCTCTTTCCCTGTTCACCTTTGCCCCAAGCAGCTGGAAAGTGTGCTGGATTTCCGTATCCAGATTCCTTAGTCATTACAACAAAACACAGAGCATCAAGAACTGTTATTTTCCATTTAACCTTGCTTTAAGAATTTAGGAATAACTGCTATTGTTCTTTATTAATTATTAAAAATGGAATTTTAAAACAGTAATTGCTTTAAGAAACCCTTTTGATAGATAAGCGTGGTTTAGATTTTTTGAGAGAGAGAGAGAGAGAGAGAGAGATATTTGAACATTTATTTTCTTGAACTTCCCCATGAGTTGAGTTTCACTTAGGAACATGATTTTAGAAAATTATAGTCATCTTTGCCAATTTTATAAAATCACTAATATACTTATGAGATGCTGAATTCTTCATGGGTGAGGTCGCACTAATGGGGTTTGGCAGTAGAGATGAGCAACATGTCTCTATTTACAGAAGATTATGAGGCAGTTCCCTAGAGATGTTGCCCCTGCAGCTAAAAGTACTTATCTGCCCTTTCAGAGACTACCCCCAAATAGCTCCTATGAGGAGGTTCTCAACGTCCTATAACTTCAGCTCTAGGGGATCCAATGTCCTCTTCTGATCTACAGCCACACCGGAAGGTGAGGCAGTAATAATCATGAATTCAAGGCTGGCCCGAGCTGTGATGTAAAACTCAAAAACAATAGACAAGCAAACAAATTTTGTGCTGAAATTAGGATTTGTTTCTTGAAGAAATAACTCTTGACTTTGGCAAAGGTGTAATCTCTGACTCTTGACTGTCTTCCATAAAACAAACCACACTGAGAATTAAGACTTGGAGAGGAAAGGAACACGGATTCTGTGTTTACAGCGCTAGGGCAGCTTAGGAATGTAACCCACAACACTTAAACATTGTCTACATCTTTTGGAGATGTAAATATTTAAACTTTTCAAAAAACATATTGCAATTTAGAGATTTCATTGTATCACCCACTTTCCTAGAGGCAGGTCATTTGCACAATGGAGAAAGCATCCATTTGTCTGTAAAGCACTGGTTCTCAACCATCCTAATTCTCTAATCCTTTAATACAGTTCCTCATGTTATGGTGACCCCCCCAACCATAAAATTATTGTTATTGCTACTTCCTGACTGTAATTTTGCTACTGTTATGAATCATAATGTAAATATCTGTGTGTTCTGATGGTCTCTAACCTCTGACTGAGAACCATTGCTATAAAGAGATAAGATTGAAGCACCAGGCATTGTTAACTGAAATGCTTCTTTTCACTTGCAAATTCCAGTACTTTCTTTCTGACTGCATCTCAAGTGGAGTCCAGCAACTTTCTTCCAACCCACTAAGAGGGGGATCAAGAAAAGAAAAACAAGATGCACTTAGAAACACAGTCCAGGATTTCATGTGAATGACATCCACTTAGAACACACAAACAAAATCTAGGGTGTCAGGGCAGACAAGCTTAGACCTTCACAGTGAAAATGCATGCTGTACTGGGTTTCACCGAGACACACTAACCCTGTTCAGCTCAATTCACCTAGAAACACACAAAAGTTAGTTCTTAATGGCCCCTCAAAGGGAACTGCTCACTGATCTTCTAAGAACACTAAGCACGCTCAATGCCTGAAGTGACTTAGTACATTATAGAAGGGCTACCAGAAAGACAGTAAAATGTCCTTTCTGTGCTTTGATGTGGGATTCACCTACCGCTGCCTCCCCAGGGCTGGAATTAAAGACATGCCTGCTGCCACCACCACCACCACCTGGCTGGCGTTGTCCTCTTTGATGGCTTCTAATTTGGATAGAATCTATGCGTTCTACCTGTTTGGAAGTGGTAAGGCCGTTCTTTAAATTATTTTAGTAAATTTTATTTATAATTTATTGATGTCTTCATTAATCAATTGCAAACAGGCATTTCTGATAGTTTACCGGGACATAGGAAAGCCCACAAACCTTGAAATCACACTCTGAGATACTCTGATTAAATAAACAGAAGAATGAATTCTTCTACATTTACTTGCTGGGTGATTGGAGGGAAACTCGCCAGCGGTCTTAGTTAAGGTGACTTTGTCTGTGAGGAAACACCATAACCAAGGCAACTTGGAGAGAAAAGATTTAATTGACTTGTGTGTTCCACAGCATGGTGTATCATCGAAGGATGCTAGGACAGGAACCTGGAGGCATAGGCCATGGATAAAGGCAACCTACTGGTTAGCTCCTCATAGCTCATTAGCTTAGCTGCTTTCTTATAGCACCAACAGCCTAGTGGTGGTTCCACTGGGATGCCAGGGGCCCTCCCCCTTGCCTAAGGAAGCATTTTCTCTATTGGAGGTTCCTCCTCTTATGTGATTCCAGCCTGTGTCAAGTTGACAAAATAACTCCAGTTCTTTATAGGAAAGCCAGATAATCTACAAATAATTAACTCAATGATTATAAAAACCTAACAAAATTGGCTGTGGTGACTAATGCCTATAATCGAAGCACTTGGGAGACTGAGACAGAAAGAGACTGAGAGCTTGAGGCCAGTCTAGCCTACATTGCCAAAACCTGTCTCAAAAAGAAAAAGAAAAAAAAAAGAAGAAGAATCTCATTGGATATAAATGAATTAATAAAATGGTGTAATTCCTACACTCCTAGGCTAAACTTGGCATAATGTCATGTTTCTCTGAGTTCCTTTTTAAGACAGTTAGCTTGATCCTTCTGGGACTCTGCTGTGCACTTATACTGTAAATGCATGCAGTATTAGCTGTGTTTATTCTTTACTTATTTATTTAGACAGATCCTCACATACTTCAATCTAGAGATGACTAGACTACTGATCCTCTGGCTGCCACTTCCCACGGGCTGAGACAGACATGTCTACTTTGCTAGGTTTGTCACATTGGGTTAGAAGAAGGGAACAAAGTGACCTGCTTGCTCAGTCATGTACCCTGCTTCATGGGTTGGCACTGGGCCTCTTTTTATTTTTGGTTTTTTGAGACAGCATTTCTCTGTATAGCCCTGGCTTTCCTGGAACTCACTTTGTAGACCAGGCTGGCCTCGAACTCAGAAATTTGCCTGCCTTTGCCTCCCAAGTGCTGGCATTAAGGGCATGTACTGCCGCCACCACCACCCGGCATCTCTGGGCTCCTTAGTACCTCTAGCTGGATGTTAAGTTTAAGTCTGTGCTTTTGTTATGCAGGAACAATGCTGCATTAGCAAGCAAGGTCTAATAATTTGAACAGCACTGTTATTAAACAAACCTAATCTGATATAATAAATAATATCATGACTATGAAAGTCAGTATAATGACCTCACTGTGCCTGAAACACAGTAAGATTTGAATAACCTTTTGGCATCATGTATAACTTCCCAAATGCAGTCAAGCCAGAGAACAATTCAACATGGAAAGGCTCACCAGGTCACACTCTAGTTGAGGGTGTATTGATAGGTCATGGCTTCTGGGTTAGGGAGAGTCATTTTTCTTCAGGAATATGATGTGGATAGGCTGAGTATGCTCTGGTAGATGGCAACTCAGTCATACACATTGGATAGCATTGATTTTGGACTCAGTGAGAGATATACATGTGAGTGTGCATGAGTGTGTGTGTGTGTGTGCATGAAATTATCGAAGAATACACTTTTTAAGAACTACACATGTAGCTCAGTTCACAGGATCCTTGCCTAACATACATCAAGCTGGAACATGTATGGTATGTATTTTGGAACATGGTCTCATATAGCCCAGGCTAGCCCAGAATTTACTGCGGAAAGGAAGACGGCCTTGTCCTCTTAATCCTGCTGAGGACTAGTATTCCAGTTCTTCAGCACCCCGGCTTTGTAGTGCTCACCAAGCACCCTATTAAGTGAGTTACCTCTCCAGTCATTAATTAATTATGTTATAGACCAGCCCTGGCTGTGTACCCTTGGCTGGCCTACAACCTGTAGCCATCTTCCTCAGTGGCTGGCTAAGTGCTGAACTTGCAGGATATGGCCACCACATGCAGGTTTGACATATTAATAACAAAAGCATCTTAAAGCAGTAAGTCACAGCCCTGACCTTTTCTTGGCCTTTCGTTACTTGTAATGCTTTTTATGTATATTTATAAAATCAAGGAAACTGCCAGAGAACTCAAGTTGTCCGCATGGCCTATTTATGTCATTTTGGATCCAAAGGATGATACTGACAATAAAAACAACCCATTTGGTGCCGAGGAACTGACCCCCAGATGTACCAGATTTAGTAGAACCTGAAGCAGTTACACTGACAGGCACTGAACACCTTTTTGGTCCTCCTTTTGCCCTCAGTCACGAGGCTCATTGAGCAAAGCTTACTTTAGATTTATAGTAACCCCTAGCCCTAGGTGTGTGCTACCACGTGCCCCCACGTCTTTCATAGTCACAGCATCGATGAGCCAGAGGCCAGCCCTGCTGTTCAAATGATGTGCATTCTGAAGCTGCTTTTGGACTGGAATGATCCAGAGGGATGCTAATCCTACCATTGATCCCTCCAGCAATGTGACACACTCATGGGGCAGAAGTGCACCACCCCACCCCCCCATCGATGGCTTATACATTTAAGTGGGGTGGGAACTGACTGTCACAGTATTTTCCCCAGACTATTATCTTCCCCGCATCCCCCAGGCAGACTAGAGACATCCTTCCCTCACTAAGTAGCGTCTTTGTCCAGGAAGACTTGTAACCTACTCTGAGGACAAATCAAGACAAATTCTATTTGTCTCTTTTTCTCTATTTCTTTATTTACTTTTTTGTTTTAGGTTGGTGTGTGTGTGTGTGTGTGTGTGTGTGTGTGTGTGTGTGTTTGGTGGGTTGCTTGGTTGATTGAGACAGGATTTCATTTTATATTCCAGGATGACATTATACTCAAGGAAATCCTCCTGCCTCAGCCCTGGCAGATTAGAATCTTTGTAAAATTCTCTATCCTGCCCCCACACACACTCTCAAGTACTTCAAATTTAACGTAGCTGGCAGTTTGAAGCGGCATAACGTAAAACTCGAGACGATGCCATAGCAACACATCAGACATTTAATGTCAGGCTCCCTTATGTTCACTTCATCGCAAAAGGCAAACGCCAATTATGCAATTTTGGAATGATATTTTACTTTGTAATTAAAAGCCAAGCTCTTTGCACTTGGTATTTGTAGAACGTATGTGCAAAGCAATTGCTCCTTGGGAGAAAAATGGTATCTCTGCCTTTTGAGAGACCTCTGCCTTTAATACTGCTATAAATAAGCCATCTCTTCTTCGTCATCTTACACTTAAACACACTATCTAGGAATCAGCAAATAGCATGCAAGAGTAAACTCATTGTCCAGAATTTTGTGGAAATGTCCTTAAATGGTTCCTTTGATATGACAAATATTGCCTTCATTTAATTATAAAGCTGTAAATTTCATCTAATAATGTTCTCAGGCTGTAATTTTTACCCATCTGAAACTGACATTTTTTTTTGGACAATTCAAATATAATTTGATCAATAAATTACTATTTGTTATAAAACTAAGAAAAAATGCTGTAAAATTATCCCCAAATGCATGTAACTTAGGGTCCCATGGTTTTTCTTTATTTGTGCATGTCTATAAATAATTAAAAACATTTACTTAAGTCTCTTCATTTGAAGACTTTAGTATATCCTGAATGCCAGTATGGGCTTACCTTACTCTGACCCAAGATAGCTTTCTTGTTGTCTAAACAAGAGTTGGTGGGGCCTCTAAATGCAAAGACAGACTGATCTTTATAAGTTTAAGGAGAACCTGGTCTATAGAGTAATTTCCAAGCCAGCCAGGGATACACAGTGAAACACTGTCGAAATAAAATGAAACAAAATGAGAACTCTACACTCTTACTTGATTTCTTGTAATTCATTATTAGTCAGGTAAATAACTGCTCTAGTTTACTAAGGTCCAATAAACTAAGGTAAAAATCATAAATATGGGTATTTTAACAAAAACTGTATTTTAATTGGCTGCTAAGAAGACCTCAAATATCTGAGCACACCACTTCAGGTAATAATTCTCAGTGAGGGCTAATTCTTTTTTATAGTAAGTCATATTACATATAAATTATACAGTTTTCTACAATCTTAAATAAGGCATAATATTCACAGTAAATTGTAAGTTTTCAAACTGAATTAGGTCATCAATTGTTAAAATATTCTAAAATAGGTCTCTCTCTCGCGCTCTCTCTCTCTCTCTCTCTCTCTCTCTCTCTCTCTCTCTCTCTCTTTCTCTTCAAGAAAGGGTTTCTCTGTATAATAGCCCTAACAGTCTTGGACTCACTTTGTAGACCTGGCTGGTCTCAGACTCCAAGAGATCTGCCTGCCTTTGCCTCCTGAGTGCTGGGCTTAAAGATGTGTGTCACCATGCTCAGCTTCATGCAGTCTATTCTTAAGGCCAAGCCTCCATTAAGAGAATTGCCTGTGGGAAATGACCCCAGACAATTGTGTGGCTATTCCTTGAGCATATAACAGTTTGAGGTTCCTCTCCCCTTCTGAGAGATTGGCGCCTGTCCTGTCTTTATCAATGTTCAGTCTAGGAGTGAAATCTGGGGGGGGGGGGGGGGGGGGGTTTGTTTTTTTGTTTGTTTGTTTGTTTGTTTTATGATGTCTTTATAAGTACATCAGAAAATCTGTTAAATTTGCATGTGAATCAGAGCAACCCTGAGGTCACAAACATGTGTGTCTGTCAATCAGTCTTTCTTGGGTGGGATTTGTGACTTTTATTTAGTCTGGTCAGGAAGCTGGGTTTTGGGTTTGGTGGTTTTTTTTTTTTTTTTGGTTTTTGGTTTTGTTTTGTTTTGTTTTTGTTTTCCTGTCCTTTTGTTTATTCAGCTGGGTGGAGGCAGGGTCCTGCTGTGCAGCCTGGATGACATTCTCTAACTCCATTCCTCTTCTAGGATTATGGGTTTGTGGAGCCACACCTAGTTCAGCAATCTTGCAACTCAAGGCCTGGTCTGTTTTTTCAAGTGGATGAGCTGCTGTGTTTATTGGGTTGTCTATGGCAAGTGTTTCAGTTTAACCCAATTGATTGGACCTCACAAACAGCAGGAAATTCATTACCCACTTATAGAAAAGAACATGAACTCTATCTGCTTGCTCCTCTGGAAGAGCAGAGCTTGCTATTAAACACTGAGCCATCTCTCCAGCATGTTAGGCCTCTTTTATAGAGACACTAGTTTCACTGTAGACCCTTCTTGTGATGTAAGCACTTTTCAAAGGCCAGTACTTCAATATGTTAGGTGCCAATACTGTATTTTGAATATATATTCTATATTCATATATATTTGGAGGCAAGGTTTTGGGAGGTGATTTGGGTTTAAAAAGGTCACTGATATATTTTACACACACACACACACACACACACACACACATATATATATATATATATATATATATATATATATATACATAATGGTGGCTTTATAAAGAAATATATATATATATATATATATATATATATATATATATATATATATATAGTGGCTTTATAAAGAAAGTGCAGACACATCACACTTTGCCTTTGTCATATTATAATACAGCCAGCTTCTCTCACCAGATGTACTATACCTGTGCTGGTGTGAATGAGAATGGCTCCCATAGGCTCAGATATTTAAATGCTTGGACCCAGTTGGTGAACTATTTAGGAAGGATTAGAGGATATGGTATTATTGGAGGAAGTCAATTGAGGGTTGATATGTTTATAAAAAGATAAAGCGAGGAGGAGTATGTTTGGTGGCTGTGTGGTGAGGTGTGGGGGAAGGGGATGCCTCTGTCGGGCCCATGCTGGGGCATCCCTTCCTCCTGAGGGACCAGCCACATATATAGTATAGTTTAGAACAGAGTTTAATCAGTGCATGGGGAGCAGCATTAAGAGGGTAGTAGAAGTGAAGAAAGGCAGAGAGAGAGAGTAGAGAAGAAGAGTAGAGGCTGGCCATGAGCATATGAAGAGAGAGGGGGAAAGGGGTGAGAGGACAGAGCAGGAGCAGGAAGGCAAGAACAAGAGAAAAAGAGAGGGGAGGGTGCAAGCAGCCCCTTTTATACCAAGGCAGGCATACCTAGCTGTTGCCAAGTAACTGTGGAACAGAGCTTAGGCAAAATGCTAACAAGGGTGGACTTTGAAGTTTCAAAAGTTTATATTAGGCCTAATCTCTCTCTCTCTCTCTCTCTCTCTCTCTCTCTCTCTCTCTCTCTCTCTGCCTGTGAATTACAATGTAAAGCTCTGAGATACTGCTCCACCACCATGCCTGTCTATTTTCCACCATGATGATCCTGGATTAGCCCTCTATAACTGTAAGCAAGCCCCTAATTAAATGCCTTCTTTTGTAAGAGTTGCCTTGGTCATGGTGTCCCTTGAACAGTAACTAAGACAATATCCCTGGACTTCCCAGCCTTCAGAATCACAGAGCTAATCAATCTCTATTCTTTACAAATTACCTGACCCTGGTTAGTTTGTTACATAAATAGAAAGCAGATTAGAGCATCATATATTGGGATTTAGGATTAATATTTTAACATATGAATTTTGGAGGACATAGACATTCCCACTATAATACATCTCACCTGTCTGCTGTGCTTCTGGAGGACTAACTCAGCCCTCTTCTAGGTCAGTTCTGGACCACCTATTTC
Organism: Mus minutoides; assembly: GCA_902729485.2. Lineage (NCBI taxonomy): Eukaryota > Metazoa > Chordata > Mammalia > Rodentia > Muridae > Mus > Mus minutoides. The sequence goes on from LR753406.1 coordinate 656,464, forward strand.
TGTCCACAGCCTGAAAACCTTCTTGTCCCTTCCTTTTACTTTTCCATCCTTATAGCTTGTTTTGTTTTCTGAGAGTTTTGCTGTGTAGCAGTTTCAGTTTGGGTCACAGTTGCTGTGATGAAACACCATGACCAAACAGCAAGTTACAGAGGAAAGGGTTTGTTCAGTTTACATTTCCACATTGCTTGCTGTTCACAGAAGGAAGTCAGGACAGAAACTCCAACTTGGCAGGAGCCTGGAGACAGGAGCTGATGCTGGAGACATGGAAGAATGATGTTTACTGGCTTGTTCAGCCTGCTTTCTTATAAAACCCAGGACCACCAGCCCACGGATTGCAACATCACAATGATCTGAGCCCTCCCCCATCAATCACTAATTAAAAAAAAAAAATACCCTAAAGGTTTACCTATGATCTGATCTTACGGAGGCATTTTCTTAATTGAGATTACCTCCGCAAGTCTTTCAGATGACTAGCTTTTGTCAAGTTGACATAAAACCATCTAGCATAGTAACCCATGCTGGTCTAGAACTTTGATCTTCCTGCCTAAGCTCCCTTCCAAGTTTTAGAATTACAAAGATGTACCACTACTCCTGGCTCAATTTCCATTCCTAACTCATAGAAATGTGGAAGCAGCTACAGGTTGCTTCACCAATAGACAATTACTGGCCACAATTTCATCTTCATAGCCTTTCAGTGTTTTCATAGAAATAATTCAAAGAACATCTGGAAAGCCTCTTTCTATGAAGGAAGAATTTTCCTGAAAGCTGAGAGCCCTGCCCACACACTTCCTACAGAGACAAAACCAGCATCTAAATTTCCTCCTTTGGGAAAAGAGCAGTGCTTGAAAACTCATTCTGTTAAAGACGGCACAAGACTATATTACAACCTATTAAAATAGTATTCAATACATGTACATACAGTGGGTGGACATCTCATTTCAACTAGGTGTATTTGTATATGAACATATGTGCATATGGAGACCAGAGGTGTCCTCTTCAATTACATTCCACCTTGGTTTTTTGTTTTTAATTGTGTTTGTTTGTTTGTTTGTTTGTTTTGTTTGCTTGTTTTGAGGCAGGATCTCTCATTGCTCTTTGAGTTTGCCAATTCTGGTGGACTGACTGACTAACAAATCTCAGAGATCCTCCTGTCTCCACCTTCTCAGTGCTGGGATTACAGATGTATGCATGCTGTCATATCTTACATTTTGATTTGGGTGCAAATGATTAAACTCAAGTCTTCATGTGTGCACAGCAAGAACCAAAGAAGTTCTCAGGCTCACTTTTAATTTTGTTGGGTGGGCCAGATTTGTAGGATGAAAATGTTTGTCCTTGGCCAACATTACTACACATCTTCCTGACTTATATTTTCTTATATTTTCACTCTAAGACATTTCACGTTTGCCATTGATTTTATTTTAAAAGGAAAATGTCAAAGATACTTGCTCTTATAAAATCAAAAAGTGAGAAGTCCTTTAGAAATCAGCTATTATAAATCTTCATTTTACAGATAAACTATACCCAGAGGGCTACCAAATCATATGCTTAATCATAACACTGGAAGCTGATCAGACAGAAGATCATGAGTTGTATAGCAATTTTCTTTTAGATAAAACTCATCCAGCTTGAAGAAAAGCTCATTAAGACATAAGACATTAAAAGGGAAGTAATACATTCCATCCTTCAGGGAAGCTCAGTAAAATTCAGAAAGTAACAATTCAGTAGGTTCAGGAAGTCCCTGAAACTTAGGAGATTCACTAAGTCCCCCTACCCCCACAAAGTGCTTTAATTAAAATGCACCCCACCCCATTATCTGAATATTTGGTGCACAGTTGACAGAACTGTTTGGGAAGGATTACAGGCTATGGCCTTGTTGGAAGAGGTGTGTCGCTGGGGATGCACTTTAAAGTTTCAAAGGACTCATGACATTCTCAGTGCTTATTTTACCTCCTACTTACAAATCAGGATCGAGATGTGAGCTAGTGCCACTGCTATGGCTTTGTTTGTTCCATCATCATGATCTCTAACCCTTTGAAACAATAAGCACCAAATTAAATGCTTTCTTTCATAAGTTGCCTTGGCCATGGTATTTTGTCACAGCAATAGAAAATTAATTAAGACTGTCTCTCTTGCTCACATGCATACACACACACACACACACACACACACACACACACACATACACACACATTAAGGACAGTTGAGAGACACTTTGAGTTAGACTGAGCTGCCTGGAAGAAACAGAGACAAGCTGAGCAACCCAGAAACAACACCCTCCAACCTGCTTAACCATCCGTAGGTTATGCTGTGTACTTCAGGCTTCCAGTTTTTGTGATCTATGCTGGAATGCGCTTTGGAGATGCACCATCTTTCAGTCATCTCTGATTCTCTAAGCAACCCCTTACCCATACTTACCCATAAATGACCTCAATAAAACTCTTTGGTTCACTACTCTGGGCATTGATGGTGTTATAGTTTTATCTGTTATTCGTCCCTACCTGGTATGTAGATGTTTCTTCATGGATTCCCCAGGAATAGTGTTACACACAACATTTTGGCTATATGTCTTACTTCAGAGCATTTAAAATTATGATCTATGTGGCTCCATTGATAGAGGGCTTGCCTAATGTGTATAAAACCCGGGGACTGGTTCTGAGTATCTGTTTCTATAATACTTCTTGACTTGGTGGAATAATCCCACTATTTAAGACATGGTGATAGCAAGATGAGAAAAATTCAAGATCACCTTAAATTACATAGTGAGTTTGAAGCTAGTCTTGGCTAAATGAAGTCCTGTCTGAGAGAAAAAAGTTATGGTCTAAGGTGAGACTATAGTTCAGTATGAGAAGGCTTTGAATTTAGTCAACAGCATGCTTCAAATTGAATGTTACATATTAGACCAAAGTATGACCTATATGAAAGATAGTTATAGAAAAGTAACCATTGTGGAGAAGGGTGGTGACTCACAGCATAATCCCAGTACTGGGGAGCCAGAAGCAGGATTGCAAGCTTTAGGCTAGCTTAGGCTACTTAGTGACAGTATATCTGGAGAAACAAAAGCAGAATGGCTAGAGATGTAGCACACTTGCTTGAGTTCTTGCCTTGATTACACAGAAAGTTCAAGGCTAGCCTGAAATACATAAGATTCTGTCTCAAAAATAAATTATTTTGTGAAAATGTTCAGCATTATAGCTTAAGTGTCTTATTTTTAACTTTACAAACAAAGGGAAAATACTTCCCTACCTATTTATACTTAAGAAATCCAGTTCTTTGTTTTTTTGTTTGTTTTTTTTGTTTTTAAATCTGTTCACCTTTGTATTCTGATCTTAAACCATGTCTGTCTCCCTGCCAAGCCTGTCAGCCACACTAGGTCTGACTCAACTTGGCTAAGTTTCCTTTGTTGTGGCTAGTACAAACCAGACAAATGACTATTTTCCAGGCAGTCTGGGACTTCCTTCTTATTGATTGAATTAGCACTAATAGCTGTTGAATAAAATAAACGCATGCGATCTAAACCACACCCATTATTCCCATTCACTTTTATCTGTCTCCTTTAAGACAAGGTCTAGTATGTAGCCAGGCTGACCTCAAACTCTCAAGTGGCCCTGTGCAGCATCCACCTGCCTCTGTCTCCAGAATGCTACACTTACAGTCATGTGCCACCACAATCAACTTTACTATTATTTTAATCATTGAAAAAGATGGCAATTATAATTGAACAGTCATGCGGATCTCACTGGAATCAGTGCAGATTCTAAGGAAAGGCCTCTGATGGTTTCTTTTCCTTTTCTGTCTCGGAGCTAAGCACTCTTTCTTGTAGTTGTAAACATTCCTGGACTACTAGGCAAACTGCTGTGAGGAGCCTTTCACCTCCTTATGAAGAAATACCAAGAAAGCAAGGGAAGGGTTACTGATAATTTCACTTTATGATCCTAGCTAAGTAGGGGCAGAGCAATCTGAAGCCAAGATCAGATGTCCATAAACCTAGGTTCTCTCTTCACTCCTCCATGTCACTTCTGTGCTAGAGCATCCATGCCCAAATTAGGATAGGACACTCTCTCGAAGCTCTAAACATTTCCTTAATTGTTTTCACTGTTAGCATCTTCATGTGCAATTGTGATTATTTTCCTACCTAAGAAATAAGCTATCCTGTGTTTTGACAACTAGAAAAGTCCAAGTACACACTAGGGAGTAAAAAAAAAGTATTAAGGGAAAGAATATTTGAAAGGACAGCTCTCAGAGTTTTACCATGTACACATCTGCAACAGAGTAATATTTACTACACTAGAATTATGTGAATGTAATCTTTATATACACATACAGAGGCATGTGTGTGTGTGTGTGTGTGTGTGTGTGTGTGTGTAATTTGATATTTGATGAGATTTTCTTTTCCCCTGAGGAAGTTTTGTTGGTTTTTTTTTTTTTTTTTTTTTGGTTTTTCGAGACAGGGTTTCTCTGTGTAGCCCTGGCTGTCCTGGAATTCACTCTGTAGACCAGGTTAGCCTCGAACTCAGAAATCCACCTGCCTCTGCCTCCCGAGCCCTGAGGAAGTTTTAAAGAAAATTATATTACTCAAATTGGGAGAGATCAGTGGGTAAGAGCACTCACTGCTCTTGCAGAAAACCAAGGTTCAGTTCACAGCACTGCTATGGCAGTTCACAGCCATCTATAATTTCAGCACAAGGGTATCTAACAGCCTGTTCTGGCATCTTGGGGCACCAGACACACAAATGTTACACAGACACATATGCAGATAAAAGACTCATACATATAAAATAAGATAAATTAGATAAATGTGATTTAGAGACAATTCTTTTTAATTAATGTGGTACACATCATTAACCCTAGCACTGGCAAGGCAGCAGGCCAGCCTGGTCTACACTGTGAGCTTCAGGACAGCTGGGATGGACTCAGTCTGAAGTGCTATCTCAAAAATAGCAACAACAAAATAAGAAAGAAAGAAAATGAGAAGGAAGGAAGGGGAAGGAGAAGGAAGGGAAGGGAAGGGAAGGGAAGGGAAGGGAAGGGAAGGGGAGGGGAGGGGAGGGAAGGGGATGGAGAGAAGGAAGAAGGAAGGGAGGGAAAGAAGGAAGAAAGGAAGGAAGGAAGGAAGGAAGGAAAGAAGGAAGACAAGGCAGGCAAATTCTATTACTCAGATGTAACAATAGATGGTCCTGGCAGTTCACACCTCTAATCCCAGCACTAGTGATAGAGTCAGGAGGATGAGCTGTTTACCATCATGATCAGTTACATATAAAGTTCTGTGCCAGCTTAGATGATGTAAGACTCTTTTCCAAACAAACACACATAATGATCTGGGCTTGGTAGTATACACCAGTAATCTCAACTCTAAGAAGTTAGAGACAAGATCAGGAGTTTGAAACTAGTCTCATCTATATTGTGAGCTCAAGGCTAATCTAGGCTATATAACAGCCTGTCTCAAAGGAACAAAACAAAATTCAAAGGAAAAAAATAAAGCATGATGAATTACCTGCCTCTATTCTTCTGAAATTAGAGAGAAAGAACTTTTATGAGACATCCTAGTAGCCATGAATGCTTCTATTTTCTTTTCTTTTCTTTTCTTTTCTTTTCTTTTCTTTTCTCTTGTTTTTCCTCCTACAGACAAGGCTTCACTGTGTAAACATGTCTGACTTGGAGCTCACTATGTAGACCAGGCTGGCCTTGAATTCTTCCTGCCTCTGTTTCTAAAGTCTTAGAACTAACGGTGTGCACCACTACACCTAGTATAGAATGAAATATTTCTTTAAAATAGATCTTTAGAATAATGCCCTCTAGTTTCATTGCCTTTGACTGCATAAGGCTACTCTGGAAGCATGGAGACCATATAAAGTTCTGCCTAAAAATGCTCTGGCCCAAGAGAATCTCAGCATGCAGACACCTGATCTCCAGCACCTGCAGTTTACCAGGCCAACTCCTACAGAGCCAGAAATGTATTCTCAACTCCTCTCCTGCCCTTGTCCACACAGTGGGAAGGTCTCAAAACTCCTGTCATCTACCTGGCCATCTCTTATCTCCATGTAAATAAAAATACAGGACCTGACTCGTCCAGGTTTCAGTTCTCTCCAAAGCCAATGATGATTCAACATCACTTACAAACCTGATGAAAATTCTTAGCAGCAGAAATTTCATAGCATTCTTGATGCCTTGGAAAAGGTTCCTGTTTTCCAAAGTACTATTTCCCCCTGTGTGGTAAAATAATATTTTCTGTGCTTAGTTACAAAGAAATATTATTTGTGACAGATTCAAACATTATTTTTGCTACTTATATTTATGGCTTTCCACTGGGCCAACTTTACTGCACCTTTGTGCCAAGAACATTACCATGTGATGCCTGGTGAAGTATTTAGGTGTATTCTGGGTCTTTCTCCAGGACTTTGCTTTGTCTGATTTTCTGCCTCTGTTTTCAAGATTCATTCTTGCTTCCTATCCATACTGTCACTTGTCATACCATACCTCATTTTATAGCAACAGCCATGTGTTGCATGACATTTTGGTCCATGATAAGTTGCACATGTGAGAGCGGCACCATAAAATTACAGAGCTTAATGACAGCACAAATATCTTAGTTTGTGCCATTGTCCTGTGATATTCACATGGTGGTGAAATCCCCAACAATGCCTCATAACATATTTCTATCATTACAGAACACATGACTGTATTTGTTTATAGGAGAGTGACAGCTCTGTAAAGCAGAAGAAGCCGTCCCATTCAGTCTTGACCTTCTGCCTTTTAATGTTCTTATTCAGAGCACTCCTTACCAACCACAAAGCTTCACTCAGCTTTGGTCCATTGCATCACATGGTACTTTGCTCTGCTCATCTTCAGAAGGTCATAGAGATCATATGGGCTAGAAGATATGAAAGCATTGTAAGAAAAAGAAGAAGAAAGGCTCCATCCAAATGAAGATAAAGTTATTAACTTTAGAGACTAACAAAGTTGGGGTTTGGAGAGATTGCTCAGTAATTAAATTAGTTATTGCTATTACAGGGGACCCAAGTTCAATTCCCAGAACCCACATGGCAGTTCATAGCCATCTAGAAGTACAGTTACAGGAGATCTAATGTCCTCTTCTAGTCTCCAAAAGCACCAAGCATGAACATGGTGTTCACACACACACACACACACACACACACACACACACATACATATACATTAAAAGAACACACTTTTAATCAATGTGCACATTTGTGGGTCATTGCCTAGGTCAATTATTACAATACTATACTGATGTCTTGGACCAGAAGTAGTTCTAAGCTTGTGGGGTTCAATTCCTTTGGGGGGTCAAATGACCCTTTCATGGGGTCATATATAATACATCCTGCATATCAGATATTTACATTATAATACATAGCAGTAGCAAAATTATAGACATGAAATAGCAATGAAAGTAATTTATGATTGAGAGTCACCAAAACATGCAGAGCTGTGTAGATAGTTGAGAATCACTGTGTTAGACACATGCCTCAATAGAGAAAAGAACTTGGCTATTTTGGCAATCACATAAATCATGAAAGAAAGAGAATTGGTGTGTCTTTTTTTTTTTTTTTGATAGGATTTTTCCATATAATCTTGGCTACCCTAGGACTCTCCATAGATCAGGTTGGCTTCAAACTCAGAGATCCTCCCACCTTTGCCTCACAGGTGATCAAATGGAGAAAGTAGCACTAGGAAAAAAAAAAAGAAGAAGAAGACAGCTGGGTGTGGTCAATAATGCCTTAATCCCAGCACTCACTAAGGCAGATTCCCCCCCCACCCCTCAGGAGAGACACCATATCTCTTTTCCTGTATACAGTGTAAAAGTTCCCAAGAAAGAAATACTGTGAGTAAAGAAGAAAGCTACTTCTTAGAATGGGGAAAGGGCTACCAAGGGAACAGATGCTGAAAAGGAAGAAGCTGTCAAGGAGGTACCATGTTCCATCCCAGAAATGTGTGCCTTTTCTTCCCCCCAACCCCCATTCTCTTCTTGTTTGTTCATTTATCACCTAAATTTCTCCCCAATTTTTCCATTTCAATAAAGTGCATAGTTATGGCTTTTTATATCACTAAACTAAGAGCATTAGGTGTCGGTGGAGAAGAGGAGAGAAAATCAGTTTCTTTGACAAAGTGATTTCTCTACAGGAAAAGCTGCTAAGATATGCCAGTTTGCTTTTTAGTGTAATTGCATTATATTTAATTAACACTGAAGCAAAGAGTTGGGTTTTGATCTTCACTGGAAATAGACAGGGGGGATTGGTCAGGAAAGCCAATTTTTACAGGCTCACAAAAGTGAGTAAGTTTTTCAAGGAATTTGATACGTCAATTGTTAAACAAGGGTTTATGAAAACTTAACCTTAAAAGTAAAATTTTAAAAATCATTAAAAATCAAGGTATAATATGAATAGCTTAACTTCCTAGTGGTTTGATCATATTTTATCATTTAAAAATTCTAATTACATTTCCTTTTCTTATGTGCTTGTACATACATGCTATGGAGTACTTGGAGAGGTCAGAGGACAACCGTGGTAGTCAGCTCTCTCGTCCTACCATGTGGATCCCAGGGATTGAATTCAGGTTGGCAGGTCTGGTATTAAGTATGTTTACCTGCTGAGTCATCTCGATAGCTCTACGTTTTATTATTAAATATCATCTGGAAGTGTCTTACTTCTGTTGCATGGTAGAATGTTAAACAACAGCATATGCCTCTTTAGCTATCGGTTACTTGAAAGCAGTCAAGGTAAGAGTCTGGGCATGCCCTGGGTGTGGTAGTGCATGTCTGTAATCTAGCATTCAGAAGGTGGAGGTGGCATGACCCAGAGTTGAAAGGCAGCTTCAGCAGCATATCCAGTTCAAGTTCAAAGTTAGGCCGGGCTGCATAAAACCCTGTCTCAGGAGGGGTAAAAAATAGTGGAGGCACAGTAGAAATCAGCCAATAAAAGTACAGCATGTTCTCCAGAGAAGGAGCTACCTGAGAAATATGTAACATGAGCCTTCTTGATACTGGACATTGCCTTCCAGTATCAAGGAAATAGCTTTTGGAGTGTTCGGATTTTTGTTTGTTTGTTTCTTTCTTTCTTTCTTTCTTTCTTCTTTCTTTTGTTTTGTCTTGGAAGGCCAGGGTCTCACTGTGTATCCCATGCCAGCCTGCAACTCCCAGTTCTCTTTGCCTCAACTTCCCCAATGCTGTGATGAAGGAGATGTGCTACCTACCACATTCAGCAGAACGTCTGCCTGAATCAATCCCTGTGGGTGAACAGCGCCCCGGGAGAATGGCTTGCAAACTGACTTGACTCAGAGCTTGATCTTGAGACGCCTGGCTTCAGTTCTGTACATGGAGCTTGGGCCTCATACATGGTAAGCCACCACTCTACCAACACACTACTATCGCAGCCCTAGTTGTGAAATATAACAGTCAGAAAACAGTCTAGATGATGCTGAGACGTGCGAGATGATCACGCACCGCAAGAGGCAGGCTAAGCAACTTGTCTCTTTCAGACTTCCCTTCCTTTCCTGCCTGTCTTTTAGTGAACTTTTAAAAGAATTCCATTTGTTTTCTTTTATTATCTTATGGGTATGAATGTTTATGCACATGTATGTCTGTGTACCACCTTCATGTCTGCTGCCTATGGAGATGAGAAGGGGGTATAGGACCCCCTGTATCTGGAGTTAGAGACTATTGTGAGCCACCACGTAGATGCTGAGGACTGAACCTGGGTCCTCTGCAAGAGCAGCCAGTGCTCTTAACCACTGAGCCATCTCTCCACCTCCTACTGTTGGCTTTTCAATACTCTGTCATTTAAGATTATACAAAGCATTGAAGTTTGACGTTTTCCTGTTGATTTTTCATGCATTTTGTTTTGTTTTGCTTTGTTTTGTTTTTGAGACAGAGTTTCTCTGAAAGAGCCCTGACTGTCCTGGAACCCCCATTGCAGACCAGGCTGGCCTACTCACAGAGATCCACCTGCCTCTGCTTTCTTACTGCTGGAATTAAAGGCTAACATTTTCCTCTTCTTTAACCATTACATAAACATTGTAATCCCTTACAGCACACACACAAATTAGCTTTAAAATAACCTACCAGCTTGACTCTGTAAACAGGTGTCTTATTGATATCATAAAGTTCTTCTGTACAGTGCGAATTGATTGCAAATTATACATTAATTCCAGCTTTACTACTTTCCTGTTCATTGGATACTTCTGAAAGCCCATAAAATGTACAGGGTAACCAACGTTAGACCCTGCCTTAGATACTCATGTTTCGAGTTAGAAATCATTTATGTTCAAATTCTAAGCTGATACCATGCTTTCCAAAAGCCCAAAAGTCTCTTTGTCCATGCATGCCTTAAACACAGACATCACCACGCCTGCACATGACAATGAGGTCCACAGACGGACTTCAAAATGAAAGCGGCCTGGGGGCGGGTATGGGGGGGCGGGAGTTGTGACACAGTATTGTGCTGGGAGAGAGAAATATACAACCACCCAACGAAAGAGGAAGGTAACTAAGCCGCAACAGCAGAAAACCATACACCTCATCAGTTTTCGGCACAGAAGTGTCTCATAAATATGTGGTTTGGGATTGGCTTGGATTCCTGGAGTTTCGCTGAGGTTCAGCTTCCATTGACCTCGCTTCCCTGCTCCGGGCTTCTCCCTTTTGCAGCAGTTCCAGCAAACTTAATCACAGTGAGGCAAACCTTGGAAAACTCTCAGCACACCTGGGCTGGCTTTAGCTGTGAGGCAACCTGGCTTCCAGGCTTCATGGCCTGAGCATGCGGCCACGCCTAGATCGGAGTGCGTAGGACACAGGGCTGTGTGGTCACTGTTGGCACCAGTCACAACCACTAAGCAACAAGTCTCCCCAGCGCCATACAACCAGTGTTGAACTTTCTGTGTCAACTGAGATGACACATGGACCAACCTGGGAAACTGAGTGTAAAGAAAAGCGAAGCTACTATAGGAAAAGCACCACCACTTTGCATACAAACTAAAAGAAGGGACCTGACCTCAAGGAACCAGTCGCTGAGTGTTGAGGAGAAAGAGAGAGCATGCTGGAAAAGTAATCATAAAACTGTTGAGATGGCTATTTGTGCTGAGCTGCTGGTTTCACATAGAAACTTTTCCACAGCTGTGGCCATTTGTCGGAATCAACTGCAGCCCTGTTTTGTTTGGGGTTTTGACAAATGACAGAATTCTCTGTGCTGTGATCTCCTGTGGGAAGAAAAGAGGACGGGATCTATAGATACTGCATTCTGTAGTTTTATATTTTCCTTAGATTTCTCCTGGGCTGGGAAGAGGAAGCCTTGGCCCTGTGACAGCCTGGCTTGGCCTTGAGGACCCTCAGAGCCCTGGCTGGGCTGCTGGGACTGTGTGGAAACCTGGACCTGGTCCTCACCACGGTGCCCAGGCTGCTCTCCCACTTTCCACAGCTGCTTATCCCAGCTGATGCTTGAACTTGTCTCAACTACCACCCTCACACTTGCCCAGAGGACCTTTTACTGGAGAAGGCAAGGCCCTGAGTGAGGAAGAGAAATATACAGTCCCTTCTCCTCCAGGTCTACTAGAAGGGTACAAAACAGAATCAGTTCAGAAAGAACAGCAAAGGACATATTTGCATTCTTTTAATGTGAGGAAGGTTTGGTATGATTTCAGACAAAAATAAGAATAATCTCAGTGCTTGACTCTTGGCCTACTGACATGCACACAAAGATAACAAACAGTAACTATTGACTCATCCATCAGACGGCCTCTCCACCGTCCTCCCAAGCAGCTTTCCAAACACTAGGGTTACAGTGATGATCCACCATGCCTGGCTCTGCCTCTCTCTCTCTCTCTCTCTCTCTCTTTCTCTCTCTCTCTCTCTCTCTCTCTTAGATGTTAGAAAAATTTGTCTGTGAAGAGAAGAAAGCTAATTTTAAAAAAACTTGGCATGATAGTGTGGTCCTTAAGAATTCTAATTGAGGTCTAGCAGGAGAAAGAAATTTCTACCTCTAGCTTTTTAAAGTTTTGTTGTTGTTGTTGTTGTTGTTGTTGTTGTTAACATGTATTAATGTATTAATCTCATGTATTCTAAACTGGCCTTGAACTCACTGTGTAGCTATCAATGGCCTTGAACTTATGATCTTTCTACCTCTTCCTCCAGAACACTAAGATTACAGGTGTGTCTCTTGTGCCCAACTTCAGCCTCTTATTTCTATTTATTGACTTCAATAAATTTCTTACTTTATTTCTTAACAATTATTATGACAGCAGACGCAGTGACCCATGGGAAGGTATACCCAGTTTCAGTCCACCATGGCCTGGGTTTGTGCTCTTTCTTGGAAATAGGGGTCTCTGCAGTTGTAACTGAGCAAGGGGATTGGGAAGACATTGTCCCTGATTCCCCAGATAGGCCCTACATATGGGCACAAAGCACCATGTGAAAACAGAGGCAAAGGTTAGAGCAGGTCAGCTCCAAGCCAAGGAACACTGGGAAAGTCGAGTTTAAGAAAGGGGATGGGCACTATTCTAGAATCTCCAAGCCGGGCGTGGTGGTGTACGCCTTTAATCCCAGCACTCGGGAGGCAGAGGCAGGCGGATTTCTGAGTTCAAGGCCAGCCTGGTCTACAAAGTGAGTTCCAGGACAGCCAGGGCAATACAGAGAAACCCTGTCTCAAAAAAAAAAAAAAAAAAAAAAAAAAAGAATCTCCAGAGAATGAGGCCCAACCAACACCTTAATTTCAAACTTCTGACTCCACTGACTGTGAGTTAGCAAATTTCTGTTGCTATTGCTGTTGCTCTAAGGCACAAATTTGTGTCAATTTGTCCCAGCAGCCTCTGGAAATTAATCCAGTTAACTAAGGTCTTCATCAGCTTCTGTTTCCATAATCATGGCCACTTGAGTATTTCATCTGAAAATAAGCACAAAACTGAAAAGAGAATCTGTCTTATAGAACTTTGCAAACTATAAGGATTTCACAGGCATGCTAAGAAGTGCAGGAAAACCCGACAGTGTTGTTGTGTGTGTACAGGAAGAACATGACCACTGTTTCCTGGGGATGGTTGCAAAACTGTTCAAAGGAAAGGGCCTGCAGGTGGGAAGATGTTTACTGGACAAGTGGGTTCTGTGAGGGGTGGGGGATGGGGAGCATTCTTGGAGAAGCTGGTCACATAAAAAGATATATGGAGGTACAAAATCTTGTAGCTGCCTTGTGGACTGGACATGTTTGAAGTGTGTCTGATAAGATTCCAAAGTAGGTATGGTGAGGAAAAATGCTAAGGCCAGATTCCAGGGGGTGACTGGGGTTTTGAGCAAGGTGCTAACATGGTCCCATCTGTGCTTTAGGAAGATCACTGTAGAAGAGGCAGCAGACTGCCCTGGAGACTTAATACTAAGACAGAAAGCCTCATGAGGTGAGCTCTGAGGAGGATGACATGTGAGCACTGGAGATGGTGACAGGCTAAGCTAAGACAGTTCTGAGGCAGAGGAAATAGAAGAGAGTCCAAGAGTTGGAGAAGTGAGAAGCAAAGAGGGTAGATTCTATTACAGTAGTGAGAAATGAGGATATCCAGAAAAGCACCCACCAGTTGTGTGCTGCACACCCATAACCCCCACAGTTCAGAGGCTGAGAAGAAGGAGGAACATCAGGGGCTAAAGGCTAGCCTTGGCTAGCCAGCTCACAGTGACTTTGAGGTCAGCCTTAACTGAATGAAGAAAAGGAGAAGGTGTGGGGGAGGAGGAGAGTGAGCATATGGTGGCAAGCAGTTAGAAGTCAAGCAGGGCGAAGACTGAGGAGGGATGGCTGTCAGAAGGTGTGGGAGGAGATGGTCTCCACTAGCAGTGTGAACTGAAAAGACGTCACCTAGCAAGCAGGAGATGCAGGGATTTCTCAAGACCTGTGGCTGTCACATGTGTTCACACTTTCCCTTAGCATCCAGGCAATTTGAAACAGCCTTGGATCCTCCTACCCCTACTGAATCAGACATGCTGGTACAGAGTTCTTATGCATTCTCTCTCTCTCTGTCTCTCTGTGTGTCTCTGTTTGTCTCTGTCTCTGTCTTTCTCTGTCTCTCTCCCTCTCTCTCTCTCTCTCTCTCTCTCACACACACACACACACACACAATCACACACAGTATTTTATTAACTTGGTTCCCACTTGTTGTTGTTGTTGTTGCTGTTGTTGTTGTTGTTGTTTTGAGATGGATGTCTTATGTAACCTAAAGAGACCTCAACCTCTCTGTGTAACCAAGGGTGACTTTCTGACCACGCCCCCACCCCACCCCCACCTATACCTCTCTAGTGCTGAAACTGTACATGAGCATCATCATAGCTATTTTCTGCAGTGCTGGGTCGGCAGCCTGGGTCTTTATGTATCCTAGGGAAGCTCTATACCAACTGAGTTATGGCCCTAGCCCCAATCTGTGTTTAAATGACTTCTGATGATTCTGACACTTTCTGAGGCCTGGGACCCATTTTCCATACTATGCAGGACCTTCTATTGGCAATGTGATCTTTGGACTGTCAGCCTGGGCATCACCAGGGAGCTTGTTACAGACACAGAATGTGGAACTCCACACCTGCCCCAGTGAATGACAGTCTGTATTTTAACAAGATCCCCAGTGACTATGCACACACCGAAGCTTAAGAAGCCCTGTTGAGGGATTTAAATCTCTGTACCTTCCTTGTCCAACATCAGAGATTATGGAATACATAAGTCCAATAAATTGCTAGTTCAAGGAATAGGAGACAGTTCTGTACACACCAGAATTTTCTTCTTTCCAGTGGAATAATGAGAAGATAAGGAGTGATCTGGTAGCATAGATCTGTTATACCAACTGATCTTGGCAGGACAGGGTAATTAATGTGGGAAGATTGAAAGTTCAAACCCTGCTTAAGCAACTTAGTGAAATATGTCTCATATTTTTTAAGTGAATACAGTACTGGGGATTATACCACAGTGGTAGAATGCTTGCCTAACATGCACAAGGCCCTGTACTAAATCTCTCAGACCACAAATAATAATAATAAATAACAAATAAACTGTAGCTTAAATGAGAACAGATGTGATCAAAGTAATGTGGATGCTTTCTATTTATTTGGTATTCAATCCCAAGTTATAGAAAAATATTTTTCCCTTTAAAAAGTTCCCAAACTGACTGGAGCTTATTATATTGTTCTGGTGGGAAATCATATCAAGTCATTAGAATTTTATTCAAAACAGTCTCTTGGTATTCTTGCCAGAGGCTTCATATAGGAACAGATATGACTGAGTAGAGAACAGGCTGTGCCAGGAAACCAGCAATATTAATATCTGGGCAAGTTACTGTATGTAAAATATGGCCCAATAAAAGAAACCTAAGAGCAATTTCTTTTGTGTGGATATAATTTAGCTCAAATATTCTCAGATTATGAGTGTTGACATCATTGATGAGCTTGGTAAGAATGAAAATTATTGGGCTTTGCTCTGCCCATTTGGATCAAAAATTTCTGGGAATAGGAGGCAGGAAGTTCTTCAATGAGTATCCCAGTGACCCTAAAACTAGCTCAAGCAAGAGGGACTTCCCTTAGACATCAGAGACACTGCATAAAAAACTCGTCCTGCATCGCCCCTCCTTACCCAGGAGATATCGTCTCCATTTGCTGTCTTCCATCTCCTCTCAAGTTTCTCTCTTTTCTCCTTCCTCTTTTTTCTTCCTCTATCTACCTAGGTCTTTCTGTTCTACTTTTTCACTTCCTGTTTCTTCCCTAGCTCACTTTAACTTTGAATTGCTCCCCTCTTGAGAACACATACGAGTCCCACACTTCTGCTCTAGAATTTGCCAACTAAGCAAGTTGGGGGGATGCCTGGACTCAGCCTTACTTAAGAAACAAAACAGAACCCAGCAGCTTTGGGCTGGACACAATGTAGTTTGCAGAGACTCCAGCATAGAACCTATCACTGTGTTTCTCTGGGCTACTAAAGTAACTTTAATCATCAAGGGTACTCATGACAGTCATGTGCTCATTACCCACAGAATGTCTGCTGATATTAAAGCCTATGAAGATTTCCAGTCAACAGGCTATTTGCCAGAACATGTGGATCCTGAATTAGAATGAAGTGTTTGTGACTTTGTATAGGAGGTGGCTAATCACCACAGTAACAGCAAATAGTAAGGATTAAAACAGTGCCCATCTGTTTAACAGAGATAGTTTGCCTTTATTCTATAGCCCCAGGCTATGTTATATGGTGATTTAATATCAAATTAGGTCCTGGCCCTTTTGTGTGAGTTTTGTAGTCATTAAGACACTTAAATCTTTCTATCCACTATGAGTTAAATGTTATTATCCTCTCCATTGTAGAGATAGGAAACAAAAGCATGGAAAGTTAAGTGCCTAAAGTGACCAGCATGGAAGTAATTGAGATAGGATTGCCATGTTGGAAATCTAGCTTTGGAGTGCAAGAAATCAACCATTGTACTACAGGGCTTCTGAAGAGAAAGGGTTGACCACTCCAAGGCTTATCTTGAGGTTGTTTTCATGCTGAGAGGCCAGCTCATTAAATACATTCATGTCCTGAAGCTTTCAGGGGGAGTCTCGGCTCTCACCTCACAACCAGAAATGATTATTTATATCCAGTGTCATAAGCAACTAGCTGAGTGTCTGTGGGAAAAATTCAAGCTTAATTTTATTGGGTCAGAATTTCTATTCTTCTTAGAAGAGATTCCCAGTGGGAGATGGAAATGTAGCTCCATGAGCACTGATCTTGCAGAGGATCCAGTCCTCAACACCTATATCATGTGACTCACAGAACGTGACTCACAACAGCTTGTGACTCTAGTTCCAGAAAATATAATGACTGCATCTGGCATGCCCATACACTGTGCACATAAACTCAGAAACACACATATACACACACATATAAACAAAAAGAAAACAATTTAATGAGTAAAAAAAAAACTTATTAGATCATTTTGGACTTACCCAGACCCAATGTTCTGTGTATTCCTCCAGTGAAATGAGGTTGTAGGAAATAAGCAGCCTTTGTGTGAGGGTATGTAGAGTTCCAATTATTCTTTTACCCTTAGTATATCATAATCTGACATGGCATACTTTTTGGTTATGAAGACATGGCAGAGACTTGCTGTGCTGTGAGCAGCATACATAAAAACAAAGTAAACCCAAGCAATCCGCTCAGTATTATAAGGGTCAGAAGGAAGGAACCACCAGGAATTTTCTTTTGCTGCTGTGACAAAGTATCACAAATTTGGTGGCCTAAATGAGCACAAATGTATTATTTTTCAGGTCAGGATACCAGAACTCCAAAATGCACTCATTTAACAGGGCTAAGAAAGATCAAGTACCAACAGGCTGCACCTTCTGGTGTCCAGGATAAATCTGCTTCCTTGTCTTATCTGGCTTCAGCAGGTGTACATTTGCCTTGACTGGTGGTATCCTTCCCATATTCAAAGCTAGAAATGTAGACTGAGTCCCTCTGCCATCACCTAACTATAACCCTGACCTCCCCTCTCCCCTTATTAATACCCCTACGATTACATTAAGGTAACATCTCCTCTGTATCCTTAATTAGTCATAGATGTATAATCCCTCCTCTGCCTTGGAAGATAAGTCATAGGTTTAGAGAAGTAGAACTTTGGCACCATTGTGGGGGATATTCTTCCCACTAAAATGGAAGTATTTGTGGAATCTACAGGTAGTCTTCTGTTTTGGCAAGTTTTATGTCAACTTGACACATGATAGAGTCATCTGACAGAAGGGAACCCCAATTGAGAAATCGCCTCCATAAGATAAGGCAAGATTGTAGAGCATTTTTTAAATTAGTGATTGCTATGGAAAGGCCCAGCCCATTGTAGGAAGTGCCATCTTGGGCTAGTAGTTCTCAGTTCTATACAAAATCAGGTTGAACAAGCCAGTGACTCCTTCATGCTCTCTGATTAGCTCCTGCCTCCAGGTTCTTTCCCAGTTTGAGTTCTTGCCTTGGCTTCTTTCAATAGAGTATGATTCAAGATATGTAAGCCAAATAAACGGTTTCTTTCCCAACTTCATTTTGACTATGGTGTTTCATTACAGCAAAACTAACCTTAACTATGACATTTTCTCTTTCATATACTTTAAAACAAAGCAGGTATAGCATGGTGGTGTACACTTGTCATCTCTAAACACTCAAGAGGCTGAAGCAAGCAAACATTTTCAAGATCTCTCTCTCTGAGGGCAACCTGAGTTGTATTGTGAGATGCTGTCATAAGAAATACCAAGAACAGCATTAACAAAACCAAAGCCATATTCCAATAAAAAAGAGATTTAATTATGAAATGTTATGAATAATCTGAATATCAAGATCCCTTTCAATTTATTAGATAAAATTCATACATTCATTTATTAAATATTATCTAGAGTTATTACTTGTCTTAGCCATTGTTCTATTTCTGTACAGAGAAACCATAACCATGGGGACGCCCCCCCCCCTCTTTTTTAAAGCATTTAATTGGATTTGCTTACAGCTTCAAAGGTTCTTGGTCCATTATATTCATGGCAGGAATCATGACTACACAGAGGCAGATACCATTCTGGAGAAGTAGTTGAGAGATCTGCAAGCACCAGGGCAAGAAAGTGACATTGGGCTTGGCTTGGGCTTTTGGAATCTCAAAGCCCACTCCTGTGACAATCCTTCTCCAACAAAGCCACCCTTATTCCAACCAGGCCATACCTCCTAATTTTTGTCACGTTGCATCACTCTCTGATGATTAAGAATCCAAATATACAACCCTATGGAAGAAATTCTTATTCAAACCACCACAAGTACAAGAGAATCATGGAGCCTCAAAATGCCACAGAGATGATCCAGAGGACCTCTACAAACCAAAAAGCTAAGGCTCACTTGATCTGGTGAATGACCAAGCTGATCATGATAACCTTTGCTTGATGCCAGGGCTGATCCTCTCCATTACTACTCTATTATGCTGCTTCTACTTTTTCTCCTTACCAATCATTTTTGAAATGCCTCGTGAAAGTTCTTAGCTTGATGTTTAAGAAAGAGTCTTGGACATATACTCTTAGACATTCCATACACTATGGATACTCTCCATAGCTAGTGCTAATGACCAGAGTACGTATCTAACTGCCTCCTCCTCTTTGAGAATGTACAGGGAAGGGCAAGATACTACAGGAAGAAATAACTTGGGCTGGAGAGATGGCTCAGCTGTTAAGAGCACTGCTTGCTCTTCTGGAAGTCCTTAGTTCAAATCCTAGCAACCACATGGTGGCTCACAACCATCTGTAATGAGATCTGATGACATCTTCTGGTGTGTCTGAATACAACTACAGTGTACTTACATATAATAAAAATAAATTGAGGCCTCGGGTTGCTTCCCGTCAGCACCAGAACCTGTCTGCCTTGGGCCCTAACACTGGGGACAGTCCCATGGACTCCAGAGGACTTTTCACCCCACAGGCATCCTAGCACACCCAGGATCTTAGGATCACTGATGAGAGGAACACAATATCTGTTCTAACAGACAGCTGGAACACAGACACAGGAACCCAGCCCAACCAGTGACTCAGGTTCCTTCCAGTCAGTGCTGGTGTACCTTGGTTTCAAACTCAGCAGACAGCCCCATGGTTCCCAGAGGAGGTACCACTTCCAGGCTCTCTAACACTCTCAGGATCTTAGGATCCCAGGATCCCAGGATTCCAGGAGCTTGGTCACATCAGGATTTCAGAGTCTCAGAGGAACCGTGACTGCCAAGAACTCTGACACACCCAGAATCTCAGCATCACAGGGTCTCAGAATCACAGGATCACAAAGAAAGCTGGACTCTGAGAAGTTCTGACTCAACTGGGATTACAGGAAGGACAGGCTCCAATCAGATATATTGAGGACAGGGAACACTTGAGATAATCACATGGCAGGAGGCAAGCTTAAGAACAGAAGCAAAAGAAATGATGGTTACTTGGCATCATCAGAACCCAACCCTCCCACCATAGCAATTCCTGGATACAACATCACACCAGAAAAGCAAGATACAGATCTAAAGTCACTTATCATGCTGATGATGGAGAACTATACAAAGGACATAAATAACTCTCTTAAAAAATTACAGGAAAACACAAACAGGTGATGGAATTGAACAAAACCATCCAAGATCGAAAAATGGAAGTAGAAACAATACGAAAAACCCAAAGGGAGACAACTCTGGAGATAGAAATTCTAGGAAAGAAATCAGGAACCATAGATGTGAGAATCATCAACAGAATAGAAGAGGTGGAAGAGAGAATCTCAAGTTCAGAAGATTCCATAGAAAACATGGACACAACAATCAAAGAAAGTGAAAAATGCAAAAAATCCTAACTCAAAACATCCAGGAAATCCAGGACACAATGACAAGACAAACCTAAGGATAATAGGTATAGATGAGAATGAAGACATTCAACTTAAGGGGCCAGTAAATACCTTCAACAAAATTATGGAAGAAAACTTCCCTAACCTAAAGAAAGAGATGCCCATGAACGTACAAGAAGCCTACAGAACTCCAAATAGACTGGACCAGAAAAGAAATTCCTCCTGACAGATAATAATCAGAACAACAAATGCACTAAATAAAGATAAAATGTTAAAAGGAGTAAAGAAAAAAGATCAAGTAGCATGTAAAGGCAGACCTATCAGAATTACACCAGACTTCTCACCAGAGATTATCAAAGCCAGAAGATCCTGGGCAGATGCCATACAGACCCTAAGAGAACACAAATGCCAGCCCAAGCTACTATACCCAGCAAAACTCTCAATTACCATAGATGGAGAAACAAAATATTCCATGACAAAACCAAATTCACATAGTATCCTTCCACAAATCCAGCCCTTCAAAGTATAATAAAAGGAAAACTCCAACACAAGGAGGGAAATGAAGCCCTAGAAAAAGCAAGAAAGTAACCCTTCAACAAACCTAAAAGAAGACACCAGCAGGAACAGAATCCCAAATCTAACAACAAAAATAATAGGAAGTAACAATTACTTTTCCTTAATATCTCTTAATATCAATGGACTCAATTCGCCAATAAAAAGACATAAACTAACAGACTGGCTACATAAACAGGACCCAAGTTTTTGCTGCTTACAGGAAACCCACCTCAGGGACAAAGACAGACACTACCTCAGAGTAAAAGGCTGGAAAACAGTTTTCTAAGCAAACAGCCTGAAGAAACAAGCTGGAGTAGTCATTCTAATATCGAATAAAATTGACTTCCAACCCAAAGTTATCAAAAAAGATAAGGATGGACACTGCATACCCATTAAAGGTAAAATTTACCAAGATAAACTCTCAATTCTGAACAACTATGCTCCAAATGCTAGGGCAGCCACATTTTTTAAAGAAATTTTAGTAAAGGTCAAAACACACATTGTACTGCACACAGTAATAGTGGGAGACTTCAACACCCATTTCTTTTTTTTTTTTTTTTTTTTTTTTTTTTTGGTTTTTTTCGAGACAGGGTTTCTCTGTATAGCCCTGGCTGTCCTGGAACTCACTTTATAGACCAGGCTGGCCTCGAACTCAGAAATCTGCCTGCCTCTGCCTCCCAAGTGCTGGGATTAAAGGCGTGCGCCACCACACCCGGCTCAACACCCATTTCTAATCAATGGACAGATCATGAAAACCAAAACTAAACAGAGACACAGTGAAACTAACAGAAGTCATGGAACAAATGGATTTAACTGATATCTATAGGACATCTTATTCTTAAAGGAAAAAAATATACCATTTTCTCAGCACCTCATGGAACCTTCTCCAAAACTGACCATATAATCAGTCACAAAACAGGCATCAACAGATACAAAAATATTGAAGTAATCCCATGCATCCTATTAGATCACCATGGACTAAGGCTGATCTTCAATAACAACAAAGATTATAGAAAACCCACATAGAAGTGGATGCTGAACAACNAAAAAAATATACCATTTTCTCAGCACCTCATGGAACCTTCTCCAAAACTGACCATATAATCAGTCACAAAACAGGCATCAACAGATACAAAAATATTGAAGTAATCCCATGCATCCTATTAGATCACCATGGACTAAGGCTGATCTTCAATAACAACAAAGATTATAGAAAACCCACATAGAAGTGGATGCTGAACAACACTCTTTTCAATGATAACTTGGTCAAGGTAGAAATAAAGAAAGAAATTAAAGACTTTTTAGAGTTTAATGAAAATGAAGCCACAGCATATCCAAACTTATGGGACACAATGAAAGCAATCCTAAGACTGCTCATAGCACTGAGTGTCTCCCAAAAGAATCTGGAGAGAGCATACACTAGCAGCCTGACAGCACACCTAAAAGCTCTAGAACAAAAGAAAGCAAATTTACCCAAGAGGGGTAGACTGCAAGAAGTAAACTCAAGAGTGAAATCAACCAAATAGAAACAAAAAGAACTATACAAAGAATTAACCAAACCAGGTGCTGGTTCTTTGAGAAAATCAACAGATAGATAAACCCTTAGCCAGACTAACTAGAGGGCACAGAGACAGTATCCTAATTATCAAAATCAGAAATGAAAAAGGAGACATAACAACAGAACCTGAGGAGATCCAAAAATCATCAGATCCTACTACAAAAGCCTATAATCAACACAAGTGGAAAACCTGGATGAAATGGACAATTTCCTAGACAGATACCAGATACCAAAGTTAAATTAGGATCAGATTAAGAATATAAACAGTCCCATAACCCCTAAAGAAATAGAAACAGTCTTTAATAATCTCCAAACCATAAAAAAAAAAAAAGCCCAGGATCTGATGGGTTTAGTGCAGAGTTCTACCAGACCTTCAAAGAGGACCTAATTCCAATACTCCTCAAATTATTCCACAAAATAGAAACAGAAGATACTCTACCCAATTCTGTCTATGAAGCCACAATTTCTCTGATATCTAAACCACACAAAGACCCAACAAAGAAAGAGAAATTCAGACCAATTTCCCTTATGAATATCGATGCAAAAATACTCAATACAATTCTCACAAACAGAATCCAAGAACACATCAAAACGATCATCCATCATGATCAAGTAGGCTTCATCCCAGAGATGCAAGGATGGTTCAATATATGGATATCCATCAATGTAATCCACAATGTAAAGGAATAAGTGGATTTAGGAATTGCTGAGGAGCATATGAATTACTGCAATGGCAGTAATGAATGGCATGAGTAAATCAAAGACACACATCATCCATGAGCAGCAATCCCAGCTCTAGGCTTCTGGCAGAGAGAAGCAACAGTGTAGTGGACACTCAAGATGATTCAGGGCAGCAATGTTTATACACAAACATCTGGATATTCCAGAGTATGGTGGCACACCCCTGGAATTCTCTCATTCACAGGATGGAGGACAGCCTAGGGCCAAGTTAACATCTTAAAGGAAAATGAAACAGTGAATGTCACAGCCAGAGGCCTCAAGATGGTAAAGGTTCTTGCTGTGCAAGAGGCCTGAGATCAATCCTAGGAACTGACAAAAACGTGGAAGAGAAAACCATCTTCACTAAGTTGTCCACTGACCTTGACAACAGCACTATGACACGTGCCTTCACATTAATAAAAAATAATAATAATAAACCATTTTCTGTTACAAGATAATGAACAAACATTCACAGTAGAATGCTTATAGAAATGGAAAGGAGAAATGACAGCATATATGTCCAACATAGACTAACTTTATACAGAAAATATTGGCTCAGATGATAAATAAGAAAACATAAAAATTGTTAATCCTATTTATATAGAAGTGAAAAACATACAAACCTGAACAGAATGCTAGCTGGAGTAATAATTTTATATTTTAAGCTGTGCAATTACATAGATGAATTTATTTATTTTACTTGGCATACAAACCATTACATTTCATTATATTTTCAAGCAAAATTTGTCTGTGTTGACTTGTCTGTCCCTCTCCCTATCCTCTGCACCCTCTTTCAATCTCCAGGGACTCCTTTCCACATTTGTGTCACATGTGTTCTATTGTCCTGGACACCTGTTTCCTCTCTTAGAGTCTCCATTCTAGTTTAATAACTCATGCCCACACTCACCTTATTTACACACACACCGAGACATTCTGAACAAGGATACACAAATGAGAGAGATCATGTGATATTTATCTTTCTGAGTTTGGGTTACCCCATCAAAATAATATCTTCCAGATCCATATATTTCCCTGCTAATTCCATAAATTCATTTTCTTCTTTACAGCTGGATAAAATCCACTATATATATATATATATATATATATATATATATATATATATATATATATATATATGGCCCATTTTCATTCTCCATCCATCTACTGCTGGATATCTAGGCCGGTTTCCTTCCCTTGCAGTGCATGCAAGTATTAGCAGTTTTATTTTTTCCAAGTTCTTGAACTGAAGATCTATGTAATGCTTGCAAGTATACAAATGTCCCAATACTCTGCTTGAGAATGGAAAACACCTACAGACACCCCAATATGCTCTCCTCCTTGCATGCTGTTATTGTTCCGGGTCTTTCATCCTAATTTTAATATTCTTGTCTAATATTCATTCCCAGAGTGGAAGCCTGAAACATTTTATCATGTCGTATAGCAATGAGCATGCATTCGTTCTCCAAGAATACCGCTTTGTATTCCTGCCTTTCATCCAAGGACATAAAAGAGATGTTCAGGTCAATAAAACAATTCCCTTCATGAGTGTTATCTGACAAGGGGGAGAGAAAGAGAAAGCCAAGGCTTAGTGTCCAAGGACCTTCAAGATAGGAAAAATCTTTTGGAAAATTAATATCATTTACAAAGTACGTGCTCAGAAAGTACATGCTATCTTGTGTTGCATAAGCCATGGGCAGATCTGAGGGGAGAGAGAAACAAAGCTGACTGAGTTGCCACTGTCTTCTCTGACTATGGGTCTCTCACAACACATTTAGAGGGACACATTTAGAAGACAAACTCTACGCAAATAACACTTAGTGTCACACACACACAAAAATGTACTTTCCCACCGATGCCTGCAAAGATATGACTAGGAAAGTAACTGTGACTGATGCACTCTGCTAAAAGTTCTTGCATAGAGTCTTCAAGATGAGATAATAAAATTTCTCTGGATTAAGTGTGATATTAGTCATCGCATTGAGAAAGCATGCTACATGCAATTATTCAAAATTCTATTTGGGTACCAACTGGCATCCGTGTTGTAAGTTTTTATTTAAAGGTATCATTTATAAAGCACGAGATGTCTGGAAATATTAATTTCTGTAGTTTTGATTGCTTCTCTCTTGGTTCCTAGTTAAAAACACTGACTAGTCCTTTCATCCTCCAAACACAACACCCTGTAGCCCCAATAAGACATTACTATTATTTACTCTCGTCCTATTACTCCCTTCACACTAGACTCAAACTAGCAAAATGTAAATGAATGGGAACTTTGAGCAACTTTCTCAAACAAGTCAACCTGAAACGCACTCTTTGACCTTGGCTGTGGCTTCCATCTCACATTCTAAAAGCCCAAGGGTTGAGGGTAACTCTAGTCTACACAGGAAAGTGGTTAGACTTTCAGGAGGTTGGCCAACTGGAAAGAAGGAGCATGCCCCTTCCAGGTTCCTTGTGTGCTTGCAGACTGCCCTGTGTGAAGGAGACTTCTCTGCTATGCTCTCCCACAGTGATTGGTGTATGCAGTCTGAACATGGATCCAAAACCACAGAGCCAAAAGACCATGAACTAAAACCTGTTATCTTCCTTCTTTATAAAGCTGATTGCTTCAGATACTTTGTCATAGTTAGATGAATTTACCTGACATTGTGCAATTTTATCAACCTGTTGCTTACCACCATGCTGCTTCAGAAAACTAAAGCCAAAATCCTGCTGCAGTTTTTCTAAAAAGATCCTTCCATTATAAATTCCTTATCTATAACTCATCATAAGCCTTATACTGAAATTCATATTCTGGTTTTGCACTTGTCTTTTCATTTCTATGGCAATCGGGAGACAGTTGTTGGTTTATAAGTACATGTCAAGGGAACAGTATAGTGATGGTTTATTTGTGATTTCTGGGCTCACTGCACAGAGTTGGCTCCTAATGTGATATTTTCTGGTATACTGTACAGAATAGATCCCTCCTGGGCAATCTGGTTCTCTGCACAGAATAGGTTCCTCCTGTGCAATCTCCTGATTCACTACACAGAGTAGGTCACACCTGTGTAATCTGGTCCACTGCACAGTGTAGGTCCTTCTGTCAGATCTCCTGGTGCACCGCACAAAATAGATCCCTCTTGGGCAATCTGGTTTACTGCCCAGAGAATGCTCCTCCTATATGAGCTCCTGGTTTACTGCACAGAATAGGTCCCTCCTGGGCAACACCGTGCTGAGGAAAGGTTGTGCTCAGTCTGGATGGAGTTCCTAAAATATCAATCATGATATGATCTTTTTATTATTTCTAAATATGTGCTGAGTATATAGAAAAATCTGAAAATATATTGAATGGATATTTTAGTGCCATAATTGCATATATTTTGTTTTAAATTTTCATATGTGTTCATGTATGTACATATATGAAATTGCATATTATATATACTTTCTGGATATATTATGCTTCATACATGTGTATTTTATATGTGAAGTTATATATCCAGTCATGCTACATACATTCATGCATTCACTTAACAACAGGCCATATATGATGTTGAGTAAGAGGAGAGCCCCTGTGATATCATCCATTGTTGTCTGTGTACATGCAAACACTCTATACTGTTCATACAAAGATGAAATTGCCTGATAAATCACTTAGAACATGCCCTCACCACTAGTCAGTGCATGATTTTATATATAGTTTTACTAATAAGAGAGAAAGTATTTCTAAGATAAGTTTTATCTTTATTTCATTGGGACCTGGGAGTTTCTAAGTTAAACATTGAGAAGTTTGGCAACTTATTTTCAGAGCACATACCACATCTTAGGTGCTCTATTAGGGGGTCAGCATTAGCAGAAGCTATATGGCTGGGTCTTGGTCTGTTCTAAGAAAATTGTCAAGTTCCAAATCCATGGGATGAGGCTTGCTTTCAGCACGGTCTAGACTATTTGTACAGATATTGACTGAGCAACTTTTATGTGCAAATGCCTGTTTCTGGGCCTCACAGGAATGAAGAACATTGGGACAAAGATAAAAAGTTTGACCACAAGCCCTCATTGGCTGTGAGGGGACAAGGCTGACATGTTGAAAGTGCCAGCCTTGTTGCATGATGAGACTTACTTTAATAACTTTGTAAAAACTGACTCATTCTATCCACACAATAGCCAATCAAGCAAGACTAGTACCATCCTGAGTTAACAGATGAGAGACTGAGGCTCCAAGAGCCTACTCAGCTCATAGGACATAGATCAGTGCTGGAATTGGACCCGTGTACTCTGTCCCCAGTGATCACACTCTAAACTAGTAGTTCTGAACACTTTAATGCTATGACGCTTTAATAGGGTTCCTCATGTTATGCTGGCTCCCAACCATAAAATTATTTTGTTGCCACTTAATAACTGTAATTTTGCTACTGTTATAAATCATAATGTAAATATCTGTGATTTCTGATGATCTTAGGTGACCCCTGTGATGGGGTTGTTGGACGCCCCCACTCCACCCTCCCAGAGATCAGGAGCTGCAGGTTGAGAATCGCTGCTCTAATACATAACCCAGAACATTAGTAGGTTTATAAAAACATCTGGGACATTTACCCTAATGTTACCTGTAAGTAAACAAAAAGTGAAGCTAAAGAAAGATGAGAAAAATCTGATGGCAGAAACTGAAGTAAAGTAAATTATGAAGACACCATAAACCAAAGAAATGTCTGCTTGAAATAAAGCATTTTATGGTTACTAAAGTTGAGACTCTTCAGACAGGGAAACAAAGTAAGAGCACACAGGCAGGCACAGGGCAAGTAATAGTGCAGGGTGATCCATGGGGCTCCAGCACACACTGCCCTTACCATGTGGATGGGAGACCAGTGCAGGGCTTGCAAGATGGATGGGCAGAGGAAGAAAGTGGAAAGAACAACTCCTGCAGAGTGGCTCAGAGGGAAAGGGCTGTGCCCGCATTCACTGGCCTTCTCCGCTGACTTCCAGAAAGCCACCCAAGTTTGGAGAGGAAGGTGCATTGGGAATGGGCTCCTGCAAACTGTGAGTCATTACAAAACCAATCTGAGGACACTGGACAGTAGAGGACACCTATGGCCAAAATGAGGTGCAAGTTCTCAGTGGAACACTTATCAGCAGACAAAGAGGGAAAGAGGTCAAGACAGGAGGCAGAAAAGTAATGCAAACTCCGATTAAGAGTTAAAATAATATTTGTCACATTTCAGAAAGGAAAGAAAGGGAAAAAATCATAAACTTTTGTAACATGACAAATATTAATATTATGTTTCTTCCCTACCTTTTCTTTTTTCTTTTTTCTTTTTTCTTTTTCCTTCTTTCTTTTTCTTCCTTCCTTCCTTTCTCTCTTTCTCTTTCTCTCTTTCTCTCTTTCTTTCTTTCTTTCTTTCTTCCTCTCCCTCCCTCCCTCCTTTCCTCTCTCTCTCTCTCTCTCTCTCTCTCTCTCTCTTTCTTTCTCTCTTTCTTTTTGAAAGGATCTCCTGTAACTCTGGCTAGTCTTGAACTCAAGCATGGCCTTGAACTTTGATCCTCCTGCCTCTGCCTACTGAAGATTGAGACGGTGCACATGTGCACATGTGTTGCAGTTCCAGTTTATTTCTGTTGAAATGATACATGCTCTGACAAAATCCAACATAAGGGAGGAAAGGTTTTCAGTGGGAAGACACAGCCCATTGTTTCTGGGAAGTAAAGGCAGGAAATGAAGCAGCTAGTCACAGCACATCCAGTCTAGAGCAAAGAGGATAAGTGTATCCCTGCTTGCTTTGTCAGCAGGCTTTCTCCTCTCTTATACTGTTGAGGACATCCCTGCTAGTGAATAGAACTGCCCATAGTGGGATCTGCCTGCCTACCTCAATTAATAAGATTCCCTTATCCCCGTCCCCCATCCTCTTGCCCCCTCACCTCGTTCTGTCATGCCCACATGTGAACATGGTGTACATAACTAGATAACTCCTCTCTTTAAAAAAAAAAAATCTCTTCCCTTCCTGGAGATTCTAGGTTGTGTCAAGTTGAAGGTGAAAATTAACTGGTCCAGCCACCAAATCCAGTTTTCCAATAATACTACACCCTTAGCCCTGGGATGTTTACGAATTTAAACTACATGAATTGCCCATGCTAAAAATTGGGGGTGGGAGGTATCATTGTAAAACAATCTGTTGTCATTTGCAAATTCTGGGAATCAAACTCTGGACTTTACCGATTCTAAGTAAACAGTGCAGTCATTGAGATATAACACCCAGCCCCTAAACTGAGATATAACTAACACCCAGCCCCTAAACTGAGAAAAGCACTCCCCAAAAAAGCAAACCCTCAAAAAATTCTACAAATGTAGTCAAATGACAGAACAAAAGCACAAATTAACAATTCTTCTTGGATGCGTTAGAAGTCAAAGCATACAAAGGAGATCAATTGCAGTGCTCTGTAGAATCACATCCGGGATTGCTTACGGGGCTGAGGCCTCCGCTTCAAAGGTCTGTAACATTTAGACCCATGATCATCTTTACTGGCAGCAAAATTATTCCAGAGCTTAACCTGCTCGACTTCTCACTAGCTAAGCAGATCATGCTTGCTATGCAAATGCTTCTTCAGGACTGAATGCCACTGGGGAGGGAGGAAGCCATTGAAAAGCATCCCTGTACTGCTGCAGAACAAAAAGCCATCACATCCCGGATCAAAGCAAAGAGAATCCTTTTGCAACAGAAATCCCAGAGTCTAGCATCAGAAAATCAGAAACACTCTCATTACTTCACACTCTCATTACTTTTTAAGCCTTTCCCAATAAGAGGAGGCAGGGGGTAGGGGGGGGTGTTCTTTCAAACATGTGCAATTCCTATTACGTTCAATACACAGCCTTCGTTCTTTTCCCTTCTGTAGGCTTTCAGCAATTATTTTAAAATGTATCCGATTTTCAGTTAGAAAGAAGGCATTGTGGATGACCCACAGTGGCACAGAATTTCAGTTTGTAAGATGCCCATACCCATGACTTGAACAATTCCATGGCAACTTGGCAGCCCTCTCTCTCTCTTAACAGGGCACACCCTGTAGCCTCTGTTCTACAGTAGTTTGTGATTCTGCTAAATCATCATTTGTTATAAGCATGTTTCTGAGGTGACAGATGCCCTCCCCCACCACTTCCTTTCCTTTCCTGAGCTCCTGAAATCCCAGCTGTGTTGTGCTATAAGCACAGTGGTGTCACAGCTTTGCTTTGTTTAATTATTCATGTTAGTCCCGCTACAGAACTAAACTGCCTGGGGATAGTATGGGATTTCAGTCCAAACAACACACATGACCATATAGATGCCAACACCTGCCAAGCATCTCCATGACTCCCCTCTTCTTCACATAATGATTGGCAGTATATTCCTAATAGTCAGGAGCTGGACAAGATAGACCAGTCTAACCAAGAGCCAAGAGCCAGTGTATATTAGGAGGGATAGTCATACTTAGTCATAGATAGTCATAATGAGACATTATCCTCCCCTACCCCAAAAGCAGAAATTAAAAAAAAAAAAGAAAACCAAACAAACAAAACCCCAGTATTGTTTGTTCGCTTTGCTTTTTATTTTTAACTGATTTACTTCCAACCGGTGCCCTTATCTTTCTAGTAGGGAGCCTTTGCTTGTTCAAGAGGAAGCTCGGGCAGATAAACTAAAGTTCCAGTCCATCCTCAGCTACATGAGACCTTGCCTCAAAAAATAAACAATCAAAGCAGTGGCAGCCGCAGCTCAGCCTAGAAGCTACCATTTTAACACTTCATTTATGACCATGGGAGACCCTTCCCTAACTTCAAGGGACAGCTTCCAAATTTCATAGACAAACCAGGATCAGTTTTATCTCCTAGAGTTGACTTGTACTTTATTTTCCCCTGACAAGTCCTCTAAAAGATGAGTAATATCTGTCTTTGAGCTGAAGACCTCCGGGTACTCCTTGGAGCTTACTCCTGAGTGGCTAATATGGAATGTATGCGTTCTCATTCAGCCCATAGAGGGAAACAAAAACCAAACCTCAGAATTCGAGGCAAGGAAAGGCTTTAGGGATCATCTGGTTAGAGCCTCATTCTGCAAGTAGAGGTTAGTGCCATGGAAAAATTAAAGGCGTGGCACAGGCTGAAGCAACAGATTCAACACAGGCTCTCCTGTCTTGCTTCAGCTCTTCCTGCTGAAAGGACAAAGGAGGCCTATTTTCTATTCTTCTGCGCTGAAATCTTTCTCTTTACCTCCTTAGGAGTGAGAGTGTTATGCCTGAAGGGAACAAAAACTTAACTCTATTGTCTTCTGTAATCTATGGGAACTGCAGCCCAGCCTATGGCAAAGAGGAAAGACAACCTCAGGAGGTTATACTTATGGGGCAGGGACCATTTGAATCCCCCTACAATGTCCTTGGTGCCTCTGTGTCTATGGCTAAAAGGGCAGCTCATAGAAAGGGACTTTTCTTGGCCACTACTTAAGGAGGACCACAGCTGCACTGGCCACAGCACAATTCCCAGGAGCAACCAGGCATGAGTCCAGCTCCCTGGGAACCACCAGCACTAGGGAGCCGACTCCCCCACCACCCGGCACTTGGATAGATTGCATTGAGCTCTCCCAGACTTGGAGGCAAGAAGCCGATTAAAAAGCTACACAAGTTGAAACAGAAAATACTTTTTCCCAGGGTTCAGCAGCCATTCCTGAATTCTGTGCTCTGCACAGAGAAATGAAAGAAACAAGGAGAAAGACCCGTGACGTGATGTACACTCTGGCCACATCTAGTTACCTTTGCTTGACTTAAAGAAAGGGATTTCATAAAAAAAAAAAAAAAAAAAAAAAAGAAAGGGATTTCATAGAACTTTAAGGAGGACAAGAAACCAGCAAGTATATAATACCAACGAACAGAGGCAATAACTGTGGAGGAATGGAAATAAAATATGAATCTTAGTTTGGTAACTTATTAATAGATTTCTAGGGGAGAGAAGATTGATGTGGTTAGGTAAACATTTTTCCTTGTCTTCAAGTTTCACATAGAAGTTTTTGTTATCTTTTCAGCTCATTCACACATATAACATTGCATTGTTTAAGGTTCTAGGGAGATCTCCAAATAGCTGGCTGCTTCCTGCCTGCCTCTATAGTGCAAGTGGTCACCTCATGCTCCTATAAGCTGTGCCTTCCTGTATCCAGGGCCTGTACCCTCAAATCCTGTTTCTTCTCCCATTTCACAGTGAATGGCCTCTAGGACTACCTTGAGAACCTGAAAAGGAGTTGAGAACTGGAAAGTTCTTCAAAGCAGACTGGGAGAAGGTCCAACTTGTATTCAAAATAGGATGCCCAGGCAACATACAATTATGAAAATTATGAAAACACATCTGTCTTTTTTTTTTCTTTAGCTCACTGTAGAATATGATGCTGGAAGTGAAAGTGTCCCACCCAGTCCAAGAGTCTTGACGGTGGCGGTGAGTGGAAGGTGATCTCCCAGTTCTGGTAAATGGGGCTGGAAGCTTTATTTATCTCTGTGCAGCTTCCTATGCTTGTTTCCTATTTTAATTTGGTTGTAACTCTGCTGTCGGCCAGGCAGAGACAGATTGGGAATTTCTGTCAATATTTATTTGTTGCTGTTAGTTGTTTTATCGGTTGTTGTAATAAAACACTGTGACCAAGGTAACTTATAAAAGGAAGAGTTCATTTGAGCCTATGGTTTCAGAGGGTTCGAATCCATCACAGCAGAGACGTATGACAGGGGGCAGCATGGATGTCAGGAGAGGAAGCAGAGTGATCCCATCATTTACCTCACACTTGAGGCAGGGAGAGCAAACGAGAAATGGCACAAGTCTTGTAAACTCTCAAAGCCTACATCCAGCCACATACTTCCTCCAATAAGGCCTCCAAAACTTCCCTATCATGGCCAGTGTTGGTTATCACCTTGACTATATCTGGAAAGTACTACACTACAGAAATGGAAGGCACACCTGTAAAAGATTTTGTGTTTGATTTGAAGTTGGTGACTTTTGAGGTAGAAAGACATGTGGATCTTGAGGCTGGGAAGAGTCACATTTAATCTGGGTCATACCTTCTGCTGGGAGCCTACATAAGGACATGGAAAAGGAAGTTTTTGCTCTTTGCCTTCATCTTGCTTGCCTTTATCTTATTAACATATCCATTCCTTTACTGGCATTGGAATATACTTCTTCAGAATTCCAGCATATACATAAGACCCACTGAAACATCCACCCTTGTAGGACTGAGCAACTGCTAAATTCTAGGACTTTCCATTCATAGCTAGCCATTGCTGAACCACAGCCTGTAAGTTAATCCAATAAATTCCATATATAATAAATATATATTATATATGCAATTGTATATGTATATATACATATATGTGTATATGTATATATATATATATATATATATATATATATATATATATATATACACGGAGAGAGAGAGAGAGAGAGATACAGACAGATAGACAGATAGTTACAGACAGGGACAGAGAGACAGAGACAGAGAAAGATTCATTCCATAACTTCTGAGACTCTAGAGAACTGTGACTGACTGTCTTAGTTAGGGTTTTATTGCTATGAAGAGACACCATGACCAATGAAAATCTTATAAAGGATAACATTTAATTGAAGCTGGCTTACAGTTTCAGAGGTTCAATCCATTAGCATCAAGGGGGGAGTATGGCGGCATCCAGGCAGGCTTGGTGCAGACAGAGCTGAGAGTTCTACGTCTTTATCTGAAGGCTGCTAGCAGAATACTGGCTTCCAGGGTGCCATGCCCACAGTGACACACCAACTCCAAGAAGGTCACACCTCCTAATAGTGTGACTCCCTGTGCCAACATATACAAACCATCACAGTGATTGATACACTCCCCTACCAGTACCACTCACTGTGCTAGTTACTTCCCACTAACAAAAGAGCACAACCAAGACAACTTAGAAAACAAACTGTATAGTGGTGTTTATGGTTCCCAAGGGCTAGATTCTACAATGGCAGAGCAAACAGTGGCAGGCACAGCTGAGAAATCTCAGTTTGATCTACAAGTAGGAGACCTCCAGGAAGTCTCACCATATTGCATTAAAGTACCTGAGAAATCTTCCTGAAATGTCTTTTCAACCTTGATACCCAATTGCTCAAAAATTTGGGGCGGCTAATCTTGCTTTCAAAAGAACAAAACCACCCTAGTTACTTTTTTTTTTCACATGGCAGAAATTTATTGGGGGGGGGGACAGAGACAAGGGGGAAAAGAGAGAATGAAGAAAAAGGGGCAACACTCTAGTTTCTAATTTCCAATCCCACCTTCCAGTTGTTAATTACTGTACAACTTCATCATCCTCACTCCCCACAGGTGCCTTTTTCCTTCTTGAGCATACCAATTGCTAGTACTTCTCTCTTCTTGAATACCCCCTTCCCATCCCCACCAGAACACATGCCCCACTTCCTCGTTCCTTCCTCTGCCCATAAATTCATATGACCTTTATCCTCAGAGCACATGGATGTATGTTACCATGCAGCAGGTGGCATGTGTACAGATGGTGTGACCTCCTGTTTGACTGTTGGTTTTGGATGGATCTTCTGTTATATGTCACCAACTGTCTGTAACATTCAAGAACCTATCCTGGAAGCTTAAGAATTCAAAGACTTGCAGAACAGAAAATAAAACTTCCACATAAGTCATATTATTATGTGTTAACAGAATACAAATTCTGTAAACACTAGAAAGTGAGGAAGCCAAGAAGAGAAATATTCATGGCATCTGCTAGAATCAGAGGAAAAATGTCTTGTAAAAGGCATCATTTGACCTAGTTACTGAAGTTTTGGCAGCATTCAACAATGTCTTAAATGGTATATTTAAGATTCTCTATGATATATTTCAGCTGTGTAAGTCTTAATAAATGAATAAATAAATTGGTTAACTATAAATCTGGAAACACACTAAAAGGTGGCCATGGAAAATCATCTGACCCCTTGAGAGAAGAACAGGGAAGCTTATGTAGATGTTCTCCATTTACATGGTCCTCTGACCTCTTCCTTTGGTTTTGTTATTTCACTCTGCCCAGTCCTTCTATCCCAAATTAGCAGAGGTGTGGTAAAGTGCTCTGCCACTCAAAGCATGGTGTGTGGAGGAGTCAACTGAGTCATGGACATTGTCTTTCAGGGCCTATAACACTCACCTGCTCTTAGGAATCTCCATTTTTCAAGAGGAGCAAAATATCCCAGTGTGAAATCCTATAGGAAGGAAAACATGTCTTGAAGGCAGCTGCACAAATTATGTCATTTGTCCTGTTTTTGACAAGCCCAGAGAAACAACCACCCTAGTGTCTGTACTATAAGAAGGATATATGAAATCTCAATCTCAAAGAGGGGTCAAAATTTACAAGACAGTACGGTAGCAAGTGGACCCTGAGCCAGGCTCTTCTGCACAGATTCCAGTGAAGTACATCAGCTCATTGGGTACTGGTTGGATGTAGGATGGCAATGTTCTCCTGGTATACAACTGAGTAGGTTTTGTTTTTTTGTTTTGTTTTGTTTTGTTTTGTTTTTTTTAACATCTGGACCACTGCACAACTCTGGCTTCTATGGGTGAGCAGGCTGTACCCTCACATCTGCCTGTCATGTACAGCACTCAACTCTGCAGCCATGGACATTACAGGTGCTCAATGAGGAGGTTATAAATATTAATTAAGAGAGCAAAGCTCATGCTTGAGAATGCTGTGACAGTTGAAGCAACACACAAGACAGAAATTGCTTCCATTGAATAAGGAGACATCTTTTCTCTTCATGAGGCCTCTGCCTGCAATGTAATTTCCTGCAAAGGAGGCAAGTGAGTGCCCAGAGCAGAAAAGCAAACCAGTGAGGTTCTTTGTAATGAATACATTGATGAGGTCTCATTAAAGTAAATAAAGTCCCTATAAAATGCTAGGAAATTTCTTTCAAAATAGCCCATAAATTAGCCTTAAAGGATGCCTGGTACTGAAAGCCAAGGCTATGAATATAATTAGAAGATACTAAAAGAATCCAGACTAGTGTGAGAAAAGGTTTAAGTGCTGTGGAGTCAGGGAAATGGGGACAGAAGACAAAAGAAAGAAAGTTAATTCATCTTAGAAAGCCCACCAGGGTGGGGATCTACACACCCCCTCCATTCTTTGTGGTGAGGTCCCCTAAAGAAGAGGATAAGAACATGACTAGACTTTGTTCCTAGTTTTATTCAACCCAGAACAATTATGACTATTTCCAGACTTGAGTTACTTCTCAAATATCCCTACCCTTTCTATATATAGAGAGATACATGTCAGTATCAGGTAAAACATCAAATGTCACAGATATTCATATACATATAATACCATATATGTAAACATACAAGTACATACACATGAATGTGTGTTGAAATTTATAAAAGACATAAGCTCAACCTAATTCTTCCAGTAACAGTGGCCACAAAAATTATTAGTATTCATCATGCAGGCAGATTTGTGAAATTCAATAAATGTGCAAGTATAATGTTGAAAAGTATTCAGTAAATATTTAAGTATATTTCAAAAGAAGTAGTACACAGATAGGAAGAGGGAATATTCTGAGTTGCTAATGTGCATTTTAAAACATCATTTTTTATAGATGCATAGTGTATGTTTGCTTCTTTTGTTGGTTGGGTATTTTGAGACAGGGTCTCACTATGTAACCCACTCTGACCCTGAACTCTTGATTCTTCTGCCTCAGCACCATTCTGCCTCAGAGCTGGATGACAATCATGAGTTCCTGCACTTGGCACTACACAAAGTCTTCTCTTCCCTGTTCCCCCCCCTTTCATTCTTAGCCAAGATATCATGAGTGCTTTATATGTAGCTGAGGAAGAGAGTCAACTTCGGATGCTTCTTCCTTCACCCCTCATGTGCAGAAACTATGGGTGTGAATTACCTTGTCCAGT
Source organism: Mus minutoides (assembly GCA_902729485.2). NCBI lineage: Eukaryota > Metazoa > Chordata > Mammalia > Rodentia > Muridae > Mus > Mus minutoides. The sequence goes on from LR753406.1 coordinate 693,483, forward strand.
TTTACACAGTGCTGAGTGTTGAACCCCAGGCATTGTACACATTACATAGACACATTAGGTAGGCCCATGCCTGTAATGCCAGCACTCAGGGCATAGAAGCAGAAGGATCACCTATGCGAGGGCAGCCTCAGCTACAACAGTGACTTCAAGAGCAGTCAGAGATCAAGGCAAACTCAAGAGAATCTACCTTCAAAGAAAGAAAGAACTGAATTCAAGTCTTCTCAAAAAAGGCCAGAGTGTTAACATGGATATACATGAGTTTACATATATGTCATACCAAGATCATGTTCGGAGGTTCCCACTTGAGGTTGGAAAAGGTTTTTTACACAATGTGAAACCAGTCATAACCTGTAACATACTAGAGAAACTTATGGGTTTCTTCAAACTTTATAGAAATCACGTACAATAAATCTTGCCTGAGAGTATAACATCCTCTGAAGTATCAGACAATCTCTCACTGAACAGGAAGAATACTTTCTACGGTAGCTGACTCCAGATTTCTCAAAGCCTCCTGCTGGTCTAGATGTCACACTGTATTTTCACCCTTGACTCTGGGCTTTGCTTTGTCATTTGTTTTGAGCAATGGGATGTAGAAAAATATTTCATATGTAGAAAGTGTGTGGGGA
>LR753406.1:695752-742021 GCA_902729485.2 Mus minutoides
ACATCCTCTGAAGTATCAGACAATCTCTCACTGAACAGGAAGAATACTTTCTACGGTAGCTGACTCCAGATTTCTCAAAGCCTCCTGCTGGTCTAGATGTCACACTGTATTTTCACCCTTGACTCTGGGCTTTGCTTTGTCATTTGTTTTGAGCAATGGGATGTAGAAAAATATTTCATATGTAGAAAGTGTGTGGGGAGAAACCTTGATTGTGGGACACTTACTCCCTTTTGTTTTTGCTACTGGGAAGCCTAATGAACCAATCCAGGCTTGCCATAGAATGATACTTCATGGAAGAAGGCCATAGCCAACCTTACCACCCATGTCTCATGTACGAGACCCTCAATGTGTGTTTGTTTGTTTGTGTGTGTGTGTGTATCTGTTTATATGTGTGTGTGTATATGTGTGTGTATGTGTGTATATGTGTATGTCTGTGTGTGTAGATATGTGTGTATATTTCTGTGTATGTATATGTGTGTACATATGTGTGTATGTGTATATGTGTGTACATGTGTATATCTGTGTGTATATGTGTGTATGTATCTGTATATGTATGTATATGTGTGTACATGCATGTGTATATATGTGTGTGGATGTGTGTGGATTTTTATGTGTATATATGCGTATGTCTGTGTGTGTTTGTATCTGTGTATGTGTATATATGTATGTGTATATATGTATATGCCTGTGTGTGTATGTATCTGTGTATGTGTGTGTATGTATACACATATGTCTCTGTGTGTTTATGTGTGTATGTATGTATTTGTGTGTGTGTGTGTGTGTGTGTGTGTGTGTGTGTGTGTGTGTGTGTGTAGGGGGCATTCTGGACCATCCCACTCCAACCACATTAGCCCACGGAAACGGGAGAAATAATAAATTTACTCAAAGCATTGTTATTTGAGTATTTATGTTTCTTTAGCAAAGGTTAACAGATACATAGACCTACCTAAAATGGTCATAGTTACAGAAAATTCTAGAAGAATGTCCTTAGTACTCACTTGTGGAAAAGCTCTTCCCTTCTCACTCTACCCCCTAAAATATCTCTGAGCCCGAGTCTCACCATAGCCCAGACTGACAGACTCATGACTCCTGTCTTAGCTGGCTAAGAGTTAGGGTTCCAGGCATGCATCACCGGACCTAGCTTGAAATACCTAATTCTAGTTTCAAAAGACCATGAAGTCATCAAAACACTATCTACTCTTGCTGTGTAATATTATGGAAAGGTTGTTAGAATTTGTTATTTATGAATAATGACAAGAAAAAATATTATATATGACATAACAATAGAAGGCAGGAAGATTTGATCAATGAAACCTTATTATACTTCAGAGAATCATATAAATTTTGTTGTTCTAAAGTTCCATAATGAAAGCTTATTCAAGATTGCTGGATCACTACATAAAATAGTTAAGTAGTATTTGTTTTGTGTCTGTTGTCTTTTTAGAGTTTCTTACATAATTTGGTTTTCTGATGGCTGGAATGTTCTGTCCTCCCCAAGTTCAAAATTGTCTTGTTTATAAATTATGTAATATACATAGTTTGTTATAGTAGCCCAAATGGATTGAGATAGTTTCCAAATATTTGTTACAGCTTCGTTAAAGTTGGACTACATTTGACTCTAGAACAGCACTAGTAATGATTTGTGTGGATTTCCTGGTGAGTTTTATGAAGCTCATTCATCCCTCTGTGTACACTCTTAACTAATGAGGACTCCAGCCTCTGCCCAGTACTTGGGGGTGCTTTACTGGAAAAGAGCGGCTATACTCAAGACCCATTTCCCTGGTGTCCTCTGCCCTCGATTTTACACATTACCCACACCCCATCAAACTGTCCAAGCTGCCACGTGTACATTATGCTTGGTAAAACATCCGTAATGTGCCTACAGGCAGTCTCTTCTCTAAATCACTGCCATCTAAAGCCTGCTCCTGCCCAACTGCTTAAGCACATTTACCACCCTGGCAATCACCAAGGTACACTTGAAAGTTAATGTAAAGACAGAAAAAGAAAGATGTACGGAGTAAGTAATCTGAGAGGGAGGAAAGTTTCCTAAAGCCCTACAGATAACAAGAAGAAAGGATTTGTGTCTTGGTGTGTGTTGCTGCAAAGCTCATTTTACTTCCTAAAATACTGGTAATAAAGTATGTTGGCATATTGTAGGCTCATCCTACCTATGAAGACTGCCTATCCACTTCTTTGTAGAAACAAGGGATTATCTACCTACTTTCTCATACAAAACATGTCCACGTTGTCTAAGAATGATAATAATTCAGCCACTGTGCTCTGGGCTGTTAAACTCATAAACTACAGTAGTCATTACAAAACCCACTTGCAATCCTGGCAGTGAAGTCCTCCCTAAATCAAACTGAGACTAGCTCACAGAATTTTCCAATTCTCAGCATGACGACACCCTTACATGTGCAGCAGATGATAAACCAAATTACAATTTTGATGTCAGTGAAGAAGGTGGCACAACCCAGGGGAGACAGCATTTTCTAAATAATGAGACCTCACTGTGCATGTATGTATATACTAAGTCTTTACTAGAAATGAAACAAACCCAAACTATGTATGTACCCCTTAGCCATGAAAAGCCCAACCACAACATCTACTATCAACACACGGAAAGTTCCGTGCATAATTAGATATAACACCTACTTAATCATGCCTGTTCTTTGTTCTCACAAGTATTTTCTTAAAGTCGCTTTAAAATCATGCAAAAATTCTCTCATTTGCCTTTGCAATCACATGGTTTGGAAGATGGTTGGAAAAATGAATACCAAAATCTTTTCAGAAATTATCTCTGGGAATTGGGATTGTGAGGAATTTTGATTTTTATGTTATTCATTTTGGCATTGATTTTTGTCTATTATGAGCACATCTTGCATCTGTGATTAGAAAAGTCAACTACAGAACCCTTGACAATAATTTCATATGTAACATCACATACCTTTTACTAGAAGCAATTTGCACAATAAATCAGATAGTTTAGAATTGTTTTTGGCCCTGGATGCCTTTGTGAGTCTTAGCATTCGAAGATAAAGTCCTTTCAGATGTTCAATATCTGGCCTCTGCCCAGTGTCTAGGGATTGACAACAGCTTCCCAGAATGCTGTGTGGTATTGAGTCACAAGATGCCTTTTATTTAAAATCTCCCCCAAAGTATACTCAAACTTTTGGCACACTGCACACCAAACCCAGAGGGAAATGTTCTAATCCTTTAACACACAGACTTTAGGCCATGTTCTTCATTTAAGCCTGCATCATTCCTTAATCTTGACAGCTAAATCCTCACCAAAAGTTTGGCAGGGACAATATGGAATGATACTGCCAAAGAGGTCTCACGGAGGGTCAGCCTGGCTTCCTCTCTGCTGGAACATGGGGTTATCAAGTGAAAGTTTCTTAATGTAAATCGCAAACAGGTTTACTCAGAATTTGGCTCCTGTGTTTATGAACAGGAGGAAGAAATATTACCCTAGAGTTCTCTGCCTACCCATTAACACTGTGAATCTACAAACCCAAGAGCGTTTCCTTGAACTCCTGTGTTAAAATCAAAAGAAAGACTTTATTGCCAGCACTTGGGGACAGAGGCAGGCAGATTTCTGGGAGTTCTGGCCTAGACATATAGCAAGTCTCAAGCCAGTCAGGGATACATACTAAGACTGTATCCAAAATATTTTTTTTTTAAAAAATGAATATGTTTAAGGTTACGATAAAATTCAGATATGAAAATTTCGATCATTCCTGTTTTCTCTGGCTTCTTTACTGTTGTAAAAAAAAAAATAGTTACAACAGAGTCAAGGTTGCCTGCTGTGTGTTGAAGGGTGCCTCCCAAAAGTTCATTTCCACTCAGAACATCATTACAATCAATGACCTTATTTAGAAATGAGATCTTTGTGGATGTAATTATGTTAAAACGAGGTCATAGCAGACTCAAGTTTGTCTCTTATCTAATAACTAGTGTCTTCATAACAAGAGGGGTCACAGAACTATGCAGAGGGAAGATGGGGATACCCTGGGGCCAGAAGCCCAAGAAAATAAATGTCTGTTAAGCAACAGCTTGTGATATTAGGTGCAGCCTCCAAAGAAACTAATATGCTGCCCACCTAGACTTGAAACTATCTAGTACTTCATAAAAATGATGTCTACTCCTGATCATGTTGATGTTGACTTCAGAGGAAAAGTCACAGTTTAAGTTACCCCAAACCGATTCAAGCCACAAATTATTCTCCGAACCCCACACTACAACACGGGGTATGCACCTATTCACACACACACACACACACACACTCACACACAGGCATGTGTGTGGGCATGCACAAATGTATTCTCTCTCTTCCTTTCAATAAGTGTACTAAAATTAATTTTTTAAAAATAAAGAATTAATTTTTAGTACTATTTACAAAATAGTAAGTATTTATTTTATTATTAATAATAGTTTGCAGAGACAGGGTTGTACTCCTTCAACAAGGCATGTCTAGAACTCACAGTAGAGAACAAGCCAGACTTCAACTGAGGGCAATCTTCTACTTCAGTTTTCCAAGTGCTGGAATTTCAGGCAGGAGCTACTATGTCGGGTTAATTATCTATTTTAATGAAGAACTGTACATTTGTGTGCTGTACCTTGGGATTCTCAACTTAGTAATTCAGGAGTACCTCAGTGTTTTATTTTCTGTTAGAGTAATGGAAACTGGATGTGTGTTGTAGCTTAATGAGTGTCAGGGTCAAGCAGAAGCAGAGCTGGGTGCTGACCCTTTCCTCTCTATAAAGAATGGTTGACCATAACTCAGCCTTGACAGTAAGATGCCACCACCTTCAGATTCTGGGAGCACCGTTTCTCTCATGACGGCACTTGTCACCTTCCTAATACTGCGACCTAAAGTTCCTCATGTTGTGGTGACTCCCTAATTATAAAATTATTTTTGTTGCTGTTTCATAACTGTAATTTTGCTACTGCTCTGAATAGCAATGTAGATAGAGATAGAGGTTTGCCAAAGGAGCTGTGCCCCACAGGTTGAGAACCATTTCAACAGCAGTATGTTAAGCATCTCTAAATTCAGAAGCACTCAAAAATAGATGCAGATTGGTGAAAGAAACTTTCATGTTGTTAAAAGGTCATATCTAAAGATGCTTCATGAATTTTCATGAATTTCTCTTACATTTGATTAGAAAGAGACCTGGTGTTTCACTGGACATGATTCCTCAGGAATCACTTGATAATTCTTATGTAATTTGACTTTAGCTTGACTAGACATATTGACTAGGTTTTCTTGGCCTAATTATACAAGTCAGAATAAGATGCATATTAAAGCTGGAAACAAGAAACATCATCAATAATTGTGAACCAAAAAATAACCCTGGTGCTAGTTATGGAAGCCCAGGACTTCTAGGCCCAGATGCCAAGCAGTTCAAAAAGAAACTCAAATTTCTCTCAGGAACCAAGTTATAATTTGCCTGGCATGCCTGAGAAGTTCAAAGGCTTTGCTGAGTCCTGCAACAACCACTATGATTTTTCAAGGAAAGCTGAAGGTTCAACTTCGGCTTGATGAACCCCTTGCTTCTTGGCTAGAAAAGAAACAGGACTGCCAAGCAGACGAATTATGCTGTGCTAAGCTCTCTTCCAAAAGTCCTTTAGCAGAGCAGATATGGGTCAGCCAAAGAAGCATCAATTTCCTCAGTGAAAAGCTGGGGCACCAGCATCCCAAGAGGGCTGCTTCCAGCCTCTGTAACTGGGCACCAGATTCCAGTGGTACTCTTTGCAGATGCAGCTGCCTCCAGCATGGAGTGCAAAAGGTTTGTTTGCCTGATTGAACCCAGGCTTCATGTGAACAGAGCAATTAGTAAACCACAAAGCTATTTGTGGTGTGCTGAATAAGAATGTCCCCATTGGCTCATCTATTTTAAAGCCTAGTCAGAAGAGTGGAACTTTTTGAAAGGATTAGAAGGATTAAGAGGTGTGGCCTTGCTGGAGGAAGTATGCCATTCAGGGTGGGCTTTGAGGTTTCCAAAGTCCACACAAGACCCAAGCTCTCACTTTGTCAATCTGCAGATCAGGATGTAGCTTTTAGCTACTGCTGTAGTTCCACACATTTCATTATGATTCCCCACCATGATGACAATGGACTAAACCTATGGAACTTGTAAGCAAACCATCAATTAAATGCTTTCTTTTATAAGAGTTGCCTTGGTCATGGTGTCTCTTAACAGCAATGTAATAGTGACTAAGACACTATTGAAGCTTTTAAGTAGGATTGGGAATGCTTTAACTTTTAGGAACTATAGCAATAAATCAGTGAATAAAGATTTTGCTGCACATGCAAGAGAACCTGAGTTTGGACCCAAAGATCGCATAAATGTTGGGTGTGGTAGTATGTGCCTGTAACCTCAGTGCTGAGAGGTGAAGGAAGGACTAGAGATTGATAAATACCAGGCCAGCCCATGTTTTTCTAGAAACTAGTGCATTACAACAGCATCACATCAGGCTAACTGGCAGCACCTGAAGAAAAGAAAGTCAAACAAGATCTCTACTCCGTACTATATCAAAATAAACACTGCCTGGGAAATTACAACAATAAAAATTATAACAAGATGAAGCAGAAGAGCATATATATTTTTAAAAAGCAAAGTCTCTCCTAAAGTGAAGATTAGAAGTCATGAACAACGGACTCCAGAAGACGTAAAAGTGCTCTAAGGAGCTGGAGAGCCAGCTCAGCAGCTGAGAACCCACAGCACACTGGCAGAAGATCCACATTCGATCCCTGGCGTCCTCGTTCGCGATAGCTCAGACCCACCTGTAATTCTAGTTCCAGGACATTGAAAGTCCAGTTCAAAAATGTTTACCTAGTAAAAGATGATATAGTCCATGTTAAAAGCAAAGAAATAGTCACAACACATGGTAGAAATATGCTGATTGTTGTAGTTTAAAAGGACCAGCTTCCCCTAAATCAATAATGAAAAGGAAACAAATAGTCCAAAACGCTAAGATGAAAGAATGACGATGAATGAAATTTAAAAGATTAAAGAATATAAAAAAAAACTCAAGCCGGGCGTGGTGGCGCACACCTTTAATCCCAGCACTCGGGAGGCAGAGGCAGGCAGATTTCTGAGTTCGAGGCCAGCCTGGTCTACAAAGTGAGTTCCAGGACAGCCAGGGCTACACAGAGAGACCCTGTCTCGAAAAACCAAAAAAAAAAAAAAAACCTCATTAATTTATTTGTGATTTTCTATCAGAGGCAAATTATCAATCAATCGGTGGTAGTTCTAAAGGAATCAGAAAGGGGCATTTTAATCACTGTTCCGTGATCTATGAACAAGCACAGGATTTCAGTCTTTGTTGGATTAATTTGGCAACACTCTCTAATATACTGAAAGCTACTTCCTTTGAATTTAAAAGAAAAATTCTTTTAAAAAATTATATTTCAAAAATATATACACCAAGCTAACCTGGAACTTAGAGATATCTACCTGTCTCTGGCTTCTGAGTGTTGATGTTAAGAATGCATGACATCATGCAATGCCTCTAAGTTTGTTTTTTTATTTTGTTTTGTTTTTATGTGTGTGTGTGTCTGTGTCTCTGTGTGAGTATGCCCACATGCTCTTGGGGGCCAGAAGAGGACATCTGTACCCTGGAGCTGGAGTTACAGGTAATTGTAATTTGCCCAATGTGGTGCTAGAAACCAAACTCCAGTTGTTTGCAAGAGCAGTGAATAGTCCCAACTGAGTCACCTCTCTATACCAACATTACTTTAAGCCAGGGTCTTGCTATGTAGCCCTGGCTTGTCTAGAACTTGCAGTAAGTTATGTTGCCTCTGCATCTCAAGTTCTGAGATGACCATGAAGAAGCACCACACCCAACTAAAATAATGCTATTCTAACAACCCTTCCTGCAAGAAGACTTATACATGTGGACAAATACATATATGAATATTAATGATATGATGGAAAAATTTAAATTACCCAAATATTCATCAACTAAATAAATTTTGACATTTTCTGTATGAACAACAAAAACTTACAAGGCTATTAATAAAGAGTGAGATTATTTTATAGGTATTCAGGGGATATCATCCATGCTGCCAACCTGCTTGACAAATGGAGAGCTCTAGATTCAGTAAGAAACCGTGTCTCAAAAGAACAAAATAGAAAGAGGAATCATGCCCCATCACATAAGTGTGTACATAAATGCACAAATATATGTTGCATGTTTATTCTCTCTCTCTCTCTCTCCCTCTCTCTCTCTCTCTCATTTGTGTGTGTGTGCCTCTGTGTGTGTGTGTGTGTGTGTGTGTGTGTGTGCGCGCGCGTATGTGTGTTAATGGAACTGGTCTTGGGAATGCAGGCCTGAAATTCTAGCTTTTGTGAAGCAAAGCTTGCAGGAAGATTGCAGTGAGTCTGAGGCTTGGCCAAGATTACATAAACAGGCTGTTTCAAAAACCAAACCAAAACAAAACCACAGTTTTAATGGGAAGTCAGGCATGGTTGTACATGCCTGAATTCTCAGATACAGGGGACAGAGGCAAGAACTGCCTGAGGCCAGCTTGAGACTCCGACTCAAGGCATAATAAAAAATAAATAAGAATTTTCAAAGTATAGTATTATAGAGTGCTATTCTATAATGTAGAAATCTAGAAGACTTATTTTTCTTTTTCTCCACACTCTTCTTAGTTTTCAGTATTTATATAAAAGCTATAGGTTTTTATAAAGGCTCATCTGAAACAGAAGCACTGAGAGATTTTCTGGGTGTTCTTATGAGACCTGTTTCCACACATGCAACTTTTAAGTCTGTTTTTCAATATAAGCATGATCTAAAAGTTGGTAACTTTCTCCCAGGAATACAATGGCTACAAAGAACCTAGCACTGTCACCCTGATATGGTAAGGCAGTTGTCTGGGTTGGTTATCATTTGTTGACCTGGATGGTAGAGGAGAAGTCTATATGGGAGAATAAGATTTGCCTTCCATGTCTGATTTTCTTTAAATTCTAAGGTTCTTGAGCCTGACAGGTAAAGCTGGCGTATTAATCAGGCTTGTCTAGGGTCACAGAACTTATGGAGTGTCTCTATATATTAAGGGTAATTATTAGAATGACTTACGGTCTGCAATCCAACTAACCCAACATTGGCCAGCTGTTAATAGGAAGTCCAAGAATTTAGTAGTTGCTCAGGCCCATGTGGTTAAATGTTTTCATTGGCTTTCTGTATAAATTAGAATCCTGAAGAAGTAGGTTCCAACAGATGTGCTTGTAAGTAAGTGCAAGCAAGCAAAGGAGAGATAGCCTTCCTCCTTCCATTGTCCTTATGTAGGCCTCCAGCAGAAGGTATGGCCCATTTTAAAGGTGTGTACCACCATGCCTGGATTTGGACCTTGCTCTGTCCCAGACTGGCCTTGAAATCAGAGGCATTGTCTCTTGAGATTAAAGACATGTACTATCTTGCCTGGACCTAAGCTTTTCATGCTCACTATGCCTCAAGATCTGGATCAAAAGCTTGTATCTTCCCATGTTAAGATCTGGGTCAGAAGCCTGTGTCTTCTGACAAGAATCTGGATCACAAGTGTGCCATCTATCTGGATTGTAGTTCATTCCAGGTGTAGTCAAGTGGACAACCAGGAATAGTGGTCACAGCTGGCATGATGATTAATCTTCGTTGTCAATTTGGCTGGACTTGAAATCAGTTCTAGCATCTCTGTGTATTTCCAGAGAGGTCTAACTGTGTGGTGTGATTGTAAATATTATTTGGGTGGTTATTGTTTTATCCCACACCGATCATATAGTTCCCAAATAAAAGACACAAAACCTTTTAGATTAATAATAAGCCTAAAACCATAGAGTCAGGTGGTTATCCACCCTTTATGCTATTTTATCTTCTTCCCTATTTATAACTCCAAGATATCACTTGGTATGTTCCTATTGGACCTCTTCTACTCCAACAGCCTGGCCCTCATGGCCATGTGTTCATGATCCACCTATACCATGGCATCTTCTTCCTTTTCCTTCTCCTCTTTGTGTCTCTGCCCAAGACTCCCAAGCTACAGAGTCTCAAACCCTGCCTACTTCTCTTCTGCCCAGCTACAGGCTGTAGACATCTTTATTAACTAATCAGGGATAAATTGAGGGGCAAGGTTTGCACAATCAAACCATCTGGTTTACATGAGGATCTGCTTGTCTTAGAGCACCCAGGTCTTGGGATACAGTATTTAGCAGCACCAGACCAACCCATTACAGAGTGGTGACGACCACTTAGTTTCAATTGCTGTGATGAAGACCATGACTAAAAAACAACTTTGGGATGAAAAGGTTTAGTTCACTTCTCAACTTAGAGTCCATCATGGAAGAGGTCAGTGCAGGAGCTAAGTACAGAAACCTGGAAGCAGGAACTGAAACCGAAGCCATAGAGGAGTGCTGCTGACAGGCTTACTCCCCAATGCTTTCTTATACAACCCAGGACCACCTGTTCAGGGACAGTACCATTCACAATAGACTAGGCTGTCCGTCCGTATCAGTCACTCTACTAGCTGGTTTTGTTTCAACTTGATGCAAGCTAGAGTCATTAGAGAAAAGGTAGCCTCAGTTGAGGGACTGCCTTCATGAGATTCAACTCTAAGGCATTTTCTCAACTAGGAAATGATGGGGGCGGGCCCAGCTGACTTCCATAAGAGAGCATGCGGAACAAACAAGGGGAAGCAAGCCAGTAAGCAGCACCCCTCCAAGGCTTCTGCATCAGCTCCTGCCTCTGAGATCCTGTCCTGCTTGTCTTCCTTTCCTGAATTCCTTCAATAATGAATAGCAATATGGAAGTATAAGCCAAATAAGCCCCTTTCTCTCCTACTTGCTTTTTGGTCATGATGTTCTGTCACAGCTATAGAAACCCTAAGATGACCCCTAATTAATAAAGTGAACCACAGGCACGTTCACAGGTCCATCTGGTGGGAGAATGTTCTCAACTGACACTCCCTCTTTCCAAACTTGTCTCTAGTTTGTGTCAAGATGAGACAAAACTAGCTAGTACATGACTTGTATATGTGACACCATACAGTGGTCTAGTATGTCCAGACTGAATAAAAATGGAAAAAGAAAAGGCTAGATGAGCAGAGAGTTTTATTTGATGGTCCACTAAGGAGTTCCAGCGACATGCTGGCAGCATCATGAATTCCACCATGTGTGCCATCATTACAGACGCTATCCTTACAAACTCATGAGCAAAATAAATCCTTCCTTCATAAAATTGCATTTAGTCAGGTGTTTGGTCAGAGCAATAAAGAAGAGCCAACTAGAGAAAGTGACTTTCTTGGTGAGGCTTCAGTATGTATCTTGTAAAATGACTTTTAAATTGTTTTGGAAGCTGTGAAATTGCTGGAAGATTGCCACACTGGTCTGCCAATTCTGGTGGGACTTGGTATTCCCATGCTAACTCTTCCACCCTTGCAGCTGGAGTCTGATTTGCAGCCCTTTAATGATGTAAACTTTATAGAGGAGAATTTCCCATATACAGATCCTTAAAATCAGTCCCTCAAAGCTCTGAGAGAGAACATCGCTACCATTCGCATGTCTCACTGAGTGAAGATGTCACCTAGCCTCATATTATAAGTAAGAAAACCACAAATCTTGGACTCTAAGCGAGTTTATTTGATTCCAAAACTGTTATTTCAGCCATAGCTCTGCTCCCTGCTACATTCATGGGTTTCAAAGACTTTGATGATGAGAATAATAACAGCTCCGAGGATTGTAATTATTATAAATTATCTTTTCAACAATTTTATTTGAAATTGGAGGAAAAGCAAACGTGCAAAAATAAAATTTGCATATACATAGCAAACCACTGCCCAAAGAAATTCAGTGGTAAACACATTATTCACACATTGTTGTTAACAAGATTTTTAATTAACACTCAGGAAAAAAAAAAAAAAGAGAGGGAGAGAGAGACAGAGGGTGGGGGAGGGGTCTGAAGAAAATTCATCATCCCATCTGGATTTTCTGTGAGAAGGATGGGGCTTTCAAAAATGCAAATTTCTCTAACTGTTGTTTACCATTAATACCACATTGCTGACTCCCCTGACTAAGACCCTGATGAGGTGTTCAAGGAAGAACGCCTTTTTCATGAGAACAGTAGACTTGTTGGACGAAAAAGACAACAGTCCATGAAATTATCAGGTTCTACTACAACTGTGCTATCAAGGGCTGCCCATAAGCTGCATGGCTTCATCCCAGAAAGCTAGCTGGGGCAATATGGAATGTCATAAGATAATGTCGTGAGAAATGACAGAGTCTCATAGAGAAAAGTTGGAACCACATGGTCTGTGCTCACTTTGATGGAAGCCACCTACCATACAACCCCAAAACAAGTGTTTATTTTATATAGCACAAGAAAAAGAGTGTCTTGGTTACTGCTCCATTGCTGTGAGGAGACACCATGACCAAGGCAACTTATAGAAGAAGGTATTTTATTGAGCATTTGCTTACAGTTTCAGAGGGTGAGTCCATGACTATCATGGCAGGGAACATGACACCAGGCAGGTAGGCACTGTAGAAGCAGTGAAGAGTTTATATCTGATCCACAAGCACTAGGCAGAGAGAGATTCTACTTGGAAATTGTGGGGACTATTTAAACTTCAAAGACCACCTCCAGTAACACACCTCCTCCAAGTCCACATCTCCTAATCCTTCCCAAACAGATTCACTCACTGGGGGAAGTGGGGGAAACATTCAACTGTATGATTCTATAGGGGTCATTCTCATTCAAACCACCACTTAGGGGTTAGCTTGTCTGAGTGGAAAGTCTTCACAGGGGAACAGTCTTAAGCTGTAAATATGCAGGAGGAGGAAGCCATGGTTCTGGTGGGTGCTAACTCTACACTGGCATTAACTAAAGAGCAATCAGTTGTCAATATTGGTACTCGGGAGAGTGGAAGGCTTTGCCATTTCTCTGAACCTGACCCATGGAAGCTTTACCATTTGCATAGGTCTGAGGCACTGGGGTCCTTGACATGGTGGGCCCATATCAACAATATCAATTCACTCTGGATTTTATCTGCCTCTTTACACATTCACTGAGGCTTCCTCTGCTCCCCCTGTCCCCAATATGACTTTTGATAATCCCTGTCATCTTTTCTTAAATGTCTATAAGAATGCTTCCCAAGAGAACAGTTTAGAAAAAAGGGGGTGGGGGTTACATATCAAATGCTTCCTTTACAAATGAGCATTTAGGCCTTCCTTGCTCGTCTTCTGGGAGACAGACCTCTCCTGGATTCACTTGCTGCCCTTGAGTGGTGGCTGCTTCATGGCGCTGTGCTTTCCCATAGAGTTCAATTCCTTTTCACCATCAATGTCTCTTCGAGGTGCCTGTTGATGCTTCATATTTTAGATTATAAACCAGCAAGGAAACATGGTCCTTCTTGGGATTTTTTTTATGTGCTGGGCTCTTGGCTACAGATTGTATTATCTCACCATATACCTGCCCATTTAATCCAAATCTCAATAATAAGCTTCCTTCCACCACCAGTTCACCTTAGAAATTTCTGTACTTTTTTTTTTTTAATTTTAAGACAGTATCTTGGGGGTATATTTCTGTAAAAAGATACCATGACTACAGCAGCTTTTAATTGGGGCTGGCTTACAATTTAGTCCATAGTCATCAAGGCAGGGAACATGGTAACATGCAGACAGAGAGAGCTCTATGTCCAGATCCACAGGCAACAGGAAGAGAATGAGACACACTAGGCCTGGCTTGAGCCTCTGAGGAACCCACCCCCAGTGACACGCTTGCTTTAGCAATTACAAAGCTACTTCAACAAAGCCACACCTCCCACATACTCCTTATGAACCAATGGGGACTCTTCATTCAAACTACCATAATATACTGCCCAGACAAATTCAAACACCACCTGCTTTAGCCTCTAGTGTAATTAGATTACTAGATTGCAAGTATGTGCCAATAACTTCCAAATAGTGGGCAGTCAGAATTTGTTTCACTTATTTAATGCAACTATAAGCCATGTACAGATGGATCATTGCTGCACCGCATCATTTGAGTGGAGATAGGATACATAGTGTTCACAGTGAGTTCAATACCAGACTGTCTCAAAAAATAAACAAACAAAGCCACACACACACACACACACACACACACACACACAACTGTAAAGTATCAAGACAATTGCTTTTTCTTTCTAACAAGAGAAAAGTAAGTTTAACTGAATATACATGGGCCTGGGACCAGCACAAAAATATGAGACTCCCAAAATTAATTACATGTCTGTGTCCAAAGTTTGTTTTCTGTTGTCCCAACAAAATTCAAAACCAACTTGGGAGGAAAGTGTTTATTTCACTAACTGGCTTACAGTCCATCACTGAAGAACTCCTCAAACAGAACCTGAAGCCAGGAGCTGAAGCAAAGACCATGGAGGAGGAACATAGTTTACTGGCTTGTTCTTAGGGCTGCTCTTCTTACAGAGCTCAGACGACCAGGGTAGGTTCATTGCTCCTACATCAATCAGCAATCAAGAAAATATGTGCAGATATGCCCACAGACCAACTTGATGGGGCCAGTCCCTCAGCTGACATCTCTGCTTCTCAGCTATGTCAAGGGACAAACAAGATGTGAAGGGTTCTCACCTTGCTTTGAGCATTGGCTTGATGGTGACCTGATAGGCGATAATTTCCAAGGAGATTTACTTGTTTCCATGAGTTCTGATTCAGTACCAACAGGAATTGATCTCAGCTTCATGTTGCTGTCTTCTTTATGCATAGACACCCACTGTAATAAGAATTATGTTACTATATTTATAACATCACAAAACCCACTTTAATGTTCCATTAAATATGCTCAAATTTGCTAAATACTCAGTAATGATGGACTCTCAGTAGAGAATTAAGCTACAATTATTGCCTAAACTAGATACTTGCATAATGTGAAATAATTTTTACCCTACACCCACCAAATTGAATGAATCCTTCAATTTTTTCTAGTAAATGGAAGATAAAATGAAAATGATTTTCAAAAATAGTGACATTTCAAGTATAGCAATTCTTTTTTCAGTCATTATTGAAGATTCCTAAAACATTACTTTTTTAAAAATGTCAATACTATGGATGAAAATTTGCAGGGTTTTGGGTCTTCTGTTTTTTCCCCTCTGGCTAAAGAATAGACATTCACATTCAGGGGAAATTGCTATGTGTTTTTATTTAACTATATAGTCACTGTATAGTTTAAGCTCAAAGCCCTCAGGACCTTTAGAAACAGGTAACAGCAACAGAGAGAGCTGCTAAGGGAACTGTTAGCATGAGAAACGCCACAATGAAGATGGGAAAAGTTCTCTGACCTAAAAGGAAAACTAGAATCAATGACAAACTGATGTCATTTTGATGTGAAATGCAACTGATGCAACTGTTGCTGAGGTAAAGTAAGACAAGCAAGCCAAGAGTTCAAAGGTCAAAAGTTCAAAGTCAAGGCTCTGTTCTGAAAAGCTGCACCTTCTTCAAAGAAAGGGGAGACAAGCTGACAGAGATCTATCTGGCTTCCTTAAAGGGTTTCAGAATTTCAGTTACGAACTACCTTGAAAGAGTTCTTCTATCTTCATTTTATAAAATCTATCAATACTAAAGTCTTGTTATTCTAGGTTTTGGCTGAAGGGAAATTTAAATCAATTACAGGCAAGAGTTAGAACTTATAGGTCAGTGACCCAGATAGTCTCTATCAGTGGAGTCTGTGGGATCTGATAAAGCCTTGGAAAACACACAAGGTGGATTACTTCAGAAGCAAAACAAGAAAGATACCTATAAACACAGTTTTCTGGAGAGAGAAAAGATGACCTAGGAAGTAATTTTGGCAGTAAGCATCATGAATTTTGACTTCAGTTTTATTCCAAAGATGCTAGAGAATGCCAGAAATGTTTTAAGAAAGAAAAACATGATTCGACATGGTCTCTTTGTGAGGTCTCCTGAAGACAAAGAAATCATACTGTGGGAATTCCGGTCTCTTCCTTGACATTCAATTATTTTTTATAGTTGTAAACTTCAATCAATGCAAAGGGACAAGAGCCAACATACAGGAACCCATGTTTAAGACACTAAGGACATGACTGAAAGAGGAGGGAAATGGACAGAAACATCTACAGAGTAATCAAATTATCTGTTGAACACATGGAAGTCAGTGTATTCTAGGTTACTTTTTTTGTTGCTGTGATAGAATACTCTGATTAAAATAAGTTAGGGAGGAAAGGATCATTTTACCTTAACACTTTTAGGCCACAGTCCATCAAGCAAAGCCATTGACAAGCAGGACATCATGCAGGAACAATGGAGGAATGCTGCTTACTGGCTCACTGGAAGACCCATGCTTTGCTTAGCTAGCTTTCTTAAATAGTGGAAGACTACCTGCCTAGGGAATGGTACCACCCATAGTGAGCTGGACCCTCCTATATCAATTAACAATAAACATAATGTTCCATAGGCCATTTCCTCAAATGAGACTTCCTTTTCAGATAATTCCCGTATATGTCAAGTGAACAATTAAAGCTAAGAAGGATGGTGTTCAACCAATTGTTCTATAGTAATGTCTAGCACAATACTTGAGTCAATGAAAAGTCCACCAAACAAGGGAAATTTGCTAAGATTCTGATTAGTGGAAGATTAATTTTTTTAAAAATTGAGGCAGATATCATTATGAAGCTTAGGCTGATCTAGGACTGGCAGGTTATGAATATATAATCCTCCTCCCTAACCCTCCCTGGGATTACAAACTTGGACCACTACTACTAACTGTTAAATGTTGTTTTTTGTTTTTCTGTTTTTTAAATTGGGTTAGAGATGTAGTTTACTGGTATAAAGTACTTGCTAGAATATACAAGGTCCTAGGTTTGAACCCTTCCTCCCTTATGTGGGGGTAAGAAACATTTATTTATTGTATCAAATACATCTTTTTTAAAATGACATTATAAATCAAAATCATGGGAAAATGTTTGATATAGTGTTATACTTTAGTTTCTAGAACCATTAGCAGCTTAAATACCCAATTTTAGTCACTTATTTAACTTACTGTTTGTTTTAAAGACTTACTCCTTTTTATTTTATGTATATGAGTGGTCTTGCACATGCCTGGTGCATGTGGAGAACAGAGGATGTCAGATCTTCTGGAACTGGAGTTATAGATAGTCATGAGCCACCATGTGGGTGCTGGGAACTAGACCTGCATCGTCTGCTAAAACAGCAAGGGCTCTTAACCTCCAAGCCATCCCTCCAGCCCTTAACTTCCCTTTTAATATCTGAAAGTATTTAAACTTTAAAATAACACTGATAAACTACCTTCTACCTAGTTCCTAGAGTATCCTGTTGAAGAGTTAACTTGGTTGTTGTTGTTGTTTTTAATCCTATGAAATCTGTTCCTTGAATTTTGGATAGCCAGCTCGGAGTACACTATAACAATGGGAAAGAAATCTAGGAAAATCAGTAAGATGAGGAACCTGATCCTTTCTGTAAAAGTGGAGATTGCTCATCAGTATTCAGCCTCCTGTTTTCTAGGAAAACAAATTGAAAGGGAAATTGTGCCTGCTCTTCCTTTCCAGTCATTTGTCCCAAGGGCACACAAGGAATGTTTCCAGCCTGTTCCAAGAAGGTCAGTATAGCATATTCTAAGAGATGCTACTGTGGGTGGGATTTGATTCAGAATTTCTATAAAGGTAGATGTGGTAGCTCACTCTCTGAGTCCAGCATTCTGGCAGCTGAGGCAGGAGGATCACTGAGCATTAAGGCCAATGAGGTTTACAGGAGCTTGGCTAGACAGTGAGTCACTTTGCCCTACCACCAAAGGCAGTGGGGGAGGGGGAGGGGAAGTCTCAGAGTTTTCTGGAGAAATGTTTAAAAATTTTCCTTAGGCTTTGTTCCCACCGGTCTAAAATCCACCCTATTTGTATATCATCTTTTCTGATATAAAATAAGCTTGCAGACATGAGGTTACAATGGTTTTGTACTGAGTACCTATATATGTGGAGGAGATACAAAGTTCCGGATCTTCTTTTTATTTGTTTTGTTTTGCTCTGTTTTTGAGACAAGGTTCCTCTGTTTTAGCCCTCCCTGTCCTAGAAGTCACCTTGTAGACCAGGCTGGCTTCAAACTCAGAGATTTTCCTTTCTCTACTTCCTGAGTGCTGGAATTAAAGACATGTGCTACCTCTCTCTGCCTGACTGACTTTATTCTTGTAGAAGCTCCTGCTTCTTCAGATCAGATAAGCCACTATTCTGAATTCCCTAACTGTAGAGGACTCTTTCATGAGTGACATGGGCTGTTCATATGGTACACTGCAGCAAACCCTAAAATTAGGGAGGTGCAAGTTTCACACCTGTTTTAAAGCCTAATAAAGTTCCTACTGTGTGCTTTTTCTGTTTTACTGTGTTATAGTACAATTACTTGAGCTCTTATAAATTCTCAATAAAGAACAGAAACAAGGGAACCCTCAATGGACAATGGCTAACACATTATTGTATTTTCTTCCCTGACCTTGTTAATTACCAGTTCTGAATCTGTCCATAAAATGAAATCTATAGTGTGCTGTACAGTGGCATCAAACCTATGTGTCAATAAAAAACCCTATGACCTGCAGGAAAGAGTAAAATAGAAGGTGAGACATCCAGTAGGCAGAAGGAATTCTGGGATAGAGCCAAATCCCAGACAGAGAAGAAAATGGTCTCATGTAACTAAGGACCAGGTAAACAAGCATGTGGCAGAACTTAGAATTGAATAACAAGATAATTAAATTATAAACCAGTTGGGGAACATGCTTAGCTATGTGGCCTTGGTATCTATAAATATATTTGAGTCTCAGAGTTGTTATTTCTGGGAGCTTGAGGAAAAAACACACTCTTGCAGACAACTCCCCATTACAATGAAGATAATGGTCCAAGTCCAGGGAGTTAAAGGTAAAAGGCAGGCTGAACACAGACTCCAACAGTGATTGCTGAGCACACTGTGAGTCCCTCCCTCCTTTACACACATCTGTATAAAATTATATGGAACTTGCCAAAGTTGAGCTGGGTAACAGCAATGCCATTTTCATCTGTGTTTTATTTTGTGCAACTTTTGTTCCTTGAGTAGGTTGGGATTGACACTCTTCAAGAGGATTATAACAAGGACACCCTGACTCAATGAAAAGGCTGTATGCAACTCAATTGAGACCTCACTGTTTCTTTTTTTTTTTCCAACTATTTTTTTCAACTTTTATTAGATATTTTATAGATATTTTCTTCATTTACATTTCAAGTGTTATCCAGAAGTTCCCTATACCCTCCCCCCTCCCGGCCCTGCTCCCCTACCCACCCGCTCCCACTTCTTGGCCCTGGCGTTCCCCTGTATTGGGGCATATAAAGTCTGCATGACCAAGGGACCTCTCTTCCCAATGATGGCCAACTAGGCCATCCTCTTCTATATATGCAGCTAGAGACATGAGCTTAAGGGGTACTAGTTAGTTCATGGTTATTCTTCCACCTATAGGGTTGAAGACCCCTTTAGCTCCTTGGGTACTTTCTCTAGCTCCTTCCTTGGAAACCCTGTGTTCCATCTAATAGCTGACTGGAGACCTCACTGTTTCTTTACAGCGTTCCAGTAAGCGCCTAGAAGTCGTCACACTGTTCCTTCCCAGTCCCTATTCTGCATCTGCTAAAACACAACCAAACCTCAGATCTCTCTGGTCTTAACCCTTAGCTCATGACATCAAGAGAAAAGAGAAACCACCAGAAGGGAGATTTTCCTCATTTTTCCCCTAGCAAATTTCCCTCTTTTCTTTATTACTTCAAATGACCCAGCCTCTTTCAAAAGTCAATTGATTTCTTAGCCAGGTCTGTATTCCCAGCACGTAGGAAGTGGGGCAGAAAGATCAATAGTTAAAGGGATCCTTAGCTAAGAGTTCAAGGGTACTTATATTATATACATATGCATATCTTCTCTCCCTCTTACCTTTTCAAGAATATCACTAACCCATCCTCCACTTTGCAGTCTTTATATTTGTGGTATGCACAGATGTCCCTATAGGTGTACGCCTGCATGTGCAAGTCAGAGGTTGACATTGGCATCCTTGACTGGTCCCCATCTTACTTTTTTGAAACAGGGTTGCATGCTGAAACTGGAGATCATTGATTGGTTAGACAGACTGACCAATGTGATTGGGAGATCCACCTTTCTCTCCCTTACCACTCCCAGCACTGAGGTTAGAGATGTGTGCGGGGAGTTTACACAAGCACTGGAGATCTGAACATAGTTTTCCTGTCTGGGTTGGCACTGTACCAATTGAGCCATCTCAGCCCTGTCCACAGTTTTTCCTCTCTTGTCTTTATAACATTTTCCTTTCTCCTGAAATCATTTCTAGCTCATCGAACATGCTCTAATATCTTTATTCAAGACAATAATAAAATTTGCTTTGTCTCTCTAAATTCTTTGCTCAGTCAAGCTTTATTTAAAAAAAAGTGTATTCCCATTTATGCTCAACACATCAGGCCCTAAACACGTGTCCTTTCTCAGCATGCTACAAAAACTGCTCTAGAAGTCTGGATATGGCAGTTTACGCTTGTGAATCCAGCACTTAAAGCCCAGAGGTATGAAAATGGATGAGAACACAAGGACAGCTTGGGCTACACAGTGGGTTCGAGGACAGCCTGGACTAGAGTCAGGCTTCATTTGGAAGAAGAAAAATAAAAGCAATAATGTCTATAATGTCTTCAGTCTTCATTTTATTTTATTACCCTCTAGCACTTGGCAAAATGAGCCATTCCTCCTCAATACCACATCTCCAATGATTTCCCTTACTACACTCCTGATTTTACTTTTTTCCCTACTACTTTAGAGTCTCTTTTCGGTCTTCTTCAGTCTCTCCTTTTATAGCAGAAGCTACACAGAGTGATTTTTGGACCCTACCTGCTATCTGTTGCATATTCTTATGTCCTGGATCTTAAAAACATTTGCACTTAGAATTCTTACTCTTCCATACTTTTATAAACAAGTGTGTATGTAGTGGTGTATGCAGTGGTGTGTTGAGGGCCCACACCCATGTGCATTAATGTGAAAGTCAGAGGAGGTATCAGGTATAGACATTGGGCCTGGTTCTTCCTCCCAGCCCCATGATCCCAGAAATAAGTCTCAGACTCAAAATATATTTACAAATACCTTGGCCATAATGCTATGTTCTTTTCTGATTAGATCATAACTAAACATAACTCATTTATTCTAATCTACATTCTGCCACATGGCTAGTTACCTGTGCTCAGGTACCATGTGTCCCTCTCTTCAAATTTTCCCAAGGGAATCTCCCACACCTGGCTCTATCCCAGAATTCTTTCTGCCTCCCATATGTCCCACCACCTATTTCCTACCTAAGCCATTGGCCATTGGCTTTTTAATTGACAGGTGGTGTATCCATACAATACACAAGATATTCTCTCTACAATCAGGTGCCTATTACTCTCTCACTAAACCTAGAGGTAGGCTGTCAGCCAGTAAGTCCCAAAGATCTTCCCCCAGCACCAGGCTTCTCACGCACCTGGGCTGGCTTTCTACACAGGTGCGGAGGATTTGAACTCAGGTCCTCATGCTTGCATGGCAAGCGCTCTTCTGCCCTAAACTGACATTTTAAACCATCTTGACCTCTGGTTTCTTCTGTGGTGCATCTTAGATGCATTGGTGTACATCCACCACCCGGTTCTCACATACAGCATTCCCTCAAGATATTGTAAAACAGTGTCTAAAGTTTAAATGCTAATGTTTTATGAAAAAAATAACTTTGAGAACTCTTAAAACACACTCAGTTCTACCCTTAAGGAAGACGGTATACAGATTACTACATCATATTATATTTAATTTTTGTGTAGTGTATGCCAGTGGTGAGGGTCGGTCGGGGAACCTTTTCAAGAGTTGGTTCTGTCTACACACCATCTGGGTCTTGGGATGATGGACTTAGGTTTTCACACTTGAAGGCAAGCACCTTTACCTATGGTGCCACCAGGCCAGAATAAATGGGATCACAGAGCTGGCAGTAATAGCACACTAGCAGGTGAGAAGTAGACCCTGTGAATCGTGAATTCTAGACTAGCCTGGGCTCCAAAGGGTTGGAGGTCAGCCTGGATTGCGCAGTAAGACTCTGTACACTCCTACACACCACATCCCTCTATAAACAGTGCAAATGGAGAATAAAAGTCCGTTTTCCCTGTTGAGTTGACTATAGGCGCCTGCTTCCAATTTTTAATGCCCTTCTGGGTTCTTTAATCTCACTTATATAAATGCATTTGGCGGGTACTCCCCCGAAACTCTTAACTCCACGGGGAGACCACCAAACTGTAGGGGAACTGCAGCAGGTAAAGACCAGCAGTTCCAACAGCTTGCTGGCATTCCTTATGGTTCATAGCAAGAGTCAATCTCTTCCCTTTTCCCAGACCCGCCCAGCTCTCCCATCCACCCGCCTCTTCCATTCCCGCCAGGCTTAGTGGGTGCCTGAGTCGGGGTGGGAGGGGAGGAAAGGGAGAGGGAGACTTCAGAGCTCCGCCCAAACCCGCCTCCCAACCCATTCTCCCGGGGACCGCCAGCTTTCCAACCACACCGGCAAAGAGCTTTCTTATCCAAAGGAAATCACGTCTTCAGCTGCAAAGTAGGGACCGCGGGGGGACAGCCCGCGTGTTTACTCTCGTTGGCTCGCTCCCGCGCTGTAGCAGGGACGGATTGGCTCCCCAGCAACCCTGACGCTCACGGGCTCCGCCCCGGAGCGGCCATCTGCTCCTCCTGGGTCCTGGGGTCTCCTCCTGACCCACTCCCTCCGCCCCTCCTCTCGCGCCCCTCCCCGCCCCCACTCGGCCGGGCTCCGCCCCTTCCCCCTCCCGGCGCCTGGGGCTCCGAATCTTCCCCGCGGTTGCCCCGGAGACGAGCCGATACCAGGCAAATAGGCACTGGAGAAAGAAAAGGGGGGAAAGCTGCACGACAGCCTGTTAACAAAGGAGCCACAAAAGCAGCCCCCGAATGTCTGGGAGAAAAAATCCGAAAGCGAACTAGCAATCACCCCAATTTAAAACCGGAGGGAAACGCAGAGGAAGGGGCAAGGTTCCCGTGGGGTGGGTGCACAGATTGCATTTTGAGCTTTTGGGAATCTCCTGGATGGTGGTGTTGGATCAGCCCAGTTGGCTTTTCAAGTTGGAACTGCTAATGAGGGATTCGTGTCCATCCTGGCGGCTGGGTTCTCGGGCCAGGCCAGCAGGCTTCCGTACGGGTGCTAACACGTTGGTTGGCAAGACGCGTTTCGACGAAATATTCCTTCCAAGCGCTCGGTGGAATATGACTTTGGGATTTAATAATGTATCTAAAGGTACTGGACAGGAGATGAAACTTCACGCAACGATGTTCTGCTCAGTGACTGTCAAACAGCACTTGAACAAAGGGTTATTGGCTTGAACCAACTGTCCTTTTCACTCAAAGTGTGACCTATTTCCCTACAATGAACAGACAGTAACTGTTTGACAATTCCGAGCCAACACCAAGAGAAATGAGCCATTCCCTCGACTGCTTCTCGCCTCCATCGTTCACGTTGCAGTCATTAAATGCAAACGCCGAAAGATATTTTGGATGTTTTCATGAGCGAAAATAGAGGAATATTTATTAAGTTGCATCCTCTATCCCCTCTCTCTTCCAGATACATTAAATCAATGCCTGATCTTTCACACACTAAAAGCGTCTGGTACTTCGGTGGCAAGGGCTGTAGTGAACGAGAGAGATATCCTACACACCGCTGTAGAGCTTTGCCTTTAGCCTGGGTTAGACGTGGAGTCTCCAGGGATTTTCTTTCTGTCTCTCAACCTTGTAGTCGATTTCTTCTGAGACTAGGAGTCGGTCTTTTAGAATTTCCTCGCTGATGCCTCTCTTCCAGGAGCACACTTGATGCTGTGCACAGACAAGTTCAAAATGAGAGTCCCTCCGTTGGCAGCAGGCTAGGAAAACGACTCGTGTCGACGAGAGTAGCTGTCTCCCAACTGTAAATATGGATTCGTACACTCAAGGCTCGGTCTAGTTTTACCACAGAGGAAAATTAATTATGTCGTTTCTTACAGTGATAAAATGCTAGCAAGTTTCGATCTTCTGCAAATGGTCCTCACAGTGTTTTGTGGAAAAGTGATCGGTAATTGGAATAGTCAGAAAGACGCGATTTGAGGCGCTCCAAGGACCAATTTCAAAATATTTTATTTCATGCCTCTAGGAGAAAGGAAGGAACGTGGCTTCGGCTGTTTTTGCGTTTCCCACATCTGGCCTACAGACCTAATTCCAACTGGAGATCTCGCTAGATGAAATTCGATCTTCGTGGTTTAAATACCTTTCAGTGTGGGACGATTTAACAATTGCAGCAGTTTTTTTTTTAAAAAAAGAACTCCCCCCCCCCAAAAAAAAAAATCCTTGCGCACTATCTGTGAAACCCTTATGGAGTGCGGAGGAAAAAATGCTGCCAGCACACAAATCCTACCCATTGTCTTTAACACTCGCATACACACTTATACACGTAAACACACGGGGAAGATGGGGGAGGGGAGAGAATGGCTAGAGACAGACGCGGATATAGACCGGCAAGAGTCAATGCGAGTCAAGTTAAAGCTTTCTCCGCCCCCATCCATAAGTACCCCCTCCCGCGTTAATTAATTCCAAACAAAGCAAGCCAATCAAGAGATGCATTATTATTTTCAGGCCGAGGGAGACGAGAAGCACGTATTTTTTAATTGATTCATTTATTTGGAAGACATTAATTCTTGGTCTGAGGCTGATTTTCAAACCGTTTGCAAAGCGCGGCTCCATTGTTCGCCCGGAGCGCAGGCCCCGCCCCCTGCTTTGTGTGCGGCTCGCGGATTGGCCAGCGCGCGCGGGGGCCGCGTCAGCGCCCGCGAGCCCATTCATCTGTGCACTTGGGCGTTGGACCCCGCATCTTATTAGCAACCAGGGAGATTTCTCCATTTTCCTCTTGTCTACTGTGCGGCTACAAATCTGGGATTTTTTTTATTACTTCTTTTTTTAAAAAAAACTACACTTGGGCTCCTTTTTTGTGCTCGACTTTTCCACCTTTTTCCCTCCTTCCTGCGCTGCTGCTTTTTTGATCTCTTCGACTAAAAATTTTTTATCCGGAGTGTATTTAATCGGGTCTCTTCTGTCCTCCTCGCCACCCCACCCCCTCCCTCCGGTGTGTGTGCCGCCGCCGCTGTTGCTGCTGCTGCTGCTCGCCCCGTCGTTACACCAACCGAAGGCTCTTTGTTTCCTCTCTTGGATCTGTTGAGTTTCTTTGTTGAAGAAGCCAGCATGGGTGCCCAGTTCTCCAAGACCGCAGCGAAGGGAGAAGCCGCCGCCGAGAGGCCCGGGGAGGCGGCTGTGGCCTCGTCGCCTTCCAAAGCAAATGGGCAGGTAAATTCTACCTGTGGTTCTGGGCATTTCTTGGGTGTCTTTCTCTAATCTGGACGCCTCGTCTTCTCTCTGGTCGCGCCCGAGGTGCATTCCGGGGAAGGGAGCCTGGCCAGATCCTAGTCTGAAAGTTGAATGGGTAATGATAGCCTAAATTGTCAATTTTTCATAGGAAGGGTACCCTCCACCCCCACCCCAAAGGAGTGGTTCCTAAGGATCCTGGCCAATTCTTGAGTAGACCGGAGGAAGAGTGATAAATCGTCTAAAATGGCGTGGTTTGGAGATTGGCTGAACGTGACTAGTTAGATGCACCCCCCCACGCCCCTCCCGGTTGCATTTGTATTTGGGGCCACCGTGGTGTTTGGGTGGCTCACGTATTTATTGTCGAGATTGGGTCGCCTTTGAGATTTCTGGTGTGGTTGTGTGTGTGCGCGCGCGCGTGTGTATGTGTGTGTAGGAAGGGGGGAGCCAACTCGGATGGCGGTGGAGAAAGGCAAGCTGAGAATTCTTGTCTTAATGTATCCAGAGGCAGTACGCCTCGGGTTCTTGGAAAGGTGGCTGGTTAGAGCCGGACAGGCAGCTTTTCCAAGTGCCTTTCCGATGGCCCTTCCCCTCCCCCCTTTGGTAGCTGTATAATTACACACCCATATGACTTTTCAAATGGTATCCTGGTGTGGTGGGAATTCTCGGGGGGGGGTGGTTGAAGACCCTTTCCTGCCTGCCAAGAAGGGTTCTGATGTTTTGGTCTGGACTGTTCGTGTGAGTGGCACCTTGGCCACCCTCGAGGATTGCCCCAGTGCTGCTGCGACCCAGGCAGAGAGCCATGGTTGGGTGGGCTCAAGAGGTCGGCCATGGGTGGCTGCTTCCCAAACTGCGAGCACCCACCACGCCTATTTTCCTAGAGCCAAAAAAAAAAAAAAAAAAAAAGCCTGCTCTAAACCTACCAGGGCAAGACTTGCTCTGTCAAGAGCCTTTAAACCCGTTAAAAATGCAAAAAGGAGCTGCCCGGGCGCACCCCAATTTGCAGAATGATGGGCGAAGGTGGGCGTGGAAGCGGAGGCCAGACTTCAGACATAATGGGTTTTCCCCAGCCCTGCTGGTTGCGGAGCCTCGGAGAGGCCGACCAGGGCAGCCACCTGAGCTTTGTTTGCGGACTCCCGGGCTGCGCGATCCCCAGCTCGGGGGCGCCTCGGCCTGCGGGCAGGGCCCGGCTAGGCAGGGCGGGGTGGCCCCGCCCCTGAGCGCCCTCCCGCCCGCCCGCGCCCCGCTGCGCTCCGCGCGGTGGAGGAGCAGCGCCCCCTGCCGGCGCCACCCGGGAACGCGCAGCCCCGGGAGCTCCGGTTGCTCGAGGCGGAGGGAAGGGTAGCCTGCTGCAGGCCTCAGAATGTGGGCGACTTGTGTCCACTCCCCAGCCGCCGGGCACGGGCCGTCGAGCGGGCGGGGACCGTACTGTCGGCCGCTCCGAGTGACGCTCCCGTCTTTTCCTTTCTGCCCCGCAGGAGAATGGCCACGTAAAAGTGAACGGGGACGCGTCGCCCGCCGCCGCCGAGCCGGGCGCCAAGGAGGAGCTGCAGGCCAACGGCAGCGCCCCGGCCGCCGACAAGGAGGAGCCTGCGAGCGGCAGTGCCGCGACCCCCGCCGCGGCCGAAAAGGATGAGGCTGCCGCGGCCACCGAGCCGGGCGCCGGCGCGGCCGACAAGGAGGCTGCGGAGGCCGAGCCCGCCGAGCCCAGCTCCCCGGCCGCCGAGGCCGAGGGCGCGTCCGCCTCCTCCACGTCGTCGCCCAAGGCGGAGGACGGGGCCGCGCCGTCGCCCAGCAGCGAGACCCCGAAAAAAAAAAAGAAGCGCTTTTCCTTCAAGAAGTCCTTCAAGCTGAGCGGCTTCTCCTTCAAGAAGAACAAGAAGGAGTCGGGCGAGGGCGCTGAAGCGGAGGGCGCGACCGCCGAAGGCGCCAAGGACGAGGCTGCAGCCGCAGCGGGCGGCGAGGGGGCCGCGTCCCCCGGGGAGCAGGCAGGCGGGGCGGGCGCCGAGGGCGGAGAGTCCCGGGAGGCCGAGGCGGCGGAGCCCGAGCAGCCGGAGCAGCCGGAGCAGCCCGCGGCGGAGGAGCCGCAGGCGGAGGAGCCGTCGGAGGCGGCGGGGGAGAAGGCGGAGGAGCCCGTGCCGGGCGCCACCGCGGGCGATGCGTCCTCCGCTGCGGGGCCTGAGCAGGAGGCGCCCGCTGCCACCGACGAGGCCGCGGCGTCCGCAGCCCCCACCGCGTCGCCAGAGCCACAGCCCGAGTGCAGTCCGGAGGCGCCCCCCGCGCCAGTGGCCGAGTAAGCTCCCGAGCCCTCACGCAATTCAAGAACTTTCCCCCCCCCCCAGTTTGTTTGTTGGAGTGGTGCCAGGTACTGGTTTTGGAGAACTTGTCTACAACCAGGGATTGATTTTAAAGAATTTTTTTTTATTTCACTTTTTTTTTTAAGCAGCAAATTTTGTTTTTATTTTGTTTTTTTTTTTAAGCCCCCTTCCCCACAGATCCCATCTCAGATAGTTGTTTCCACCATTCCGACAGGCCGAGGACGATTTAGAGAGCTTCCTCTGCCTTCTCTCTTTACTTTTACTTTTTTTTTTTTTGCATCAGTATTAATGTTTTTTGCATACTTTGCATCTTTATTAAAAAAAGTGTAAACTTTCTTTGTCAGATCTATAGACATACCCATATATGAAGGAGATGGGTGGGTCAAAAGGAATATCAAATGAAGTGATAGGGCCACTATGGGAAATTGAAGCAGTGCATAACATTGCCAAGATAATAGGCCACTAAAATGGTGGTGGGTGTAAAGGCTTAGGGTTCTCGTCCTTTCCTTTCCTTTTTTTTTTTTTTTTTTTTTTAAGAAAAGTTATTACGATGTATTTTGTGAGGCAGGTTTACAACACTACACGTTTTGAATAAGAAGGAAAGAGAAAAAAAATAAAAACACCAATACCCAGATTTTAAAAAAAAATCATAGTCTTAGGAGTTCATCTAAACCATAGGAACTTCTTGCTTATCTCATGTTAGCTGTACCAGTCAGTGATTAAGTAGAACTACAAGTTGTATAGGCTTTATTGTTTATTGCTGGTTTATGACCTTAATAAAGTGTAATTATGTATTACCAGCAGGGTGTTTTTAACTGTGACTATTGTATAAAAACCAATCTTGATATCCTTCAGAAGCACATGAAGTTTGCAAGTCTCCACCCTGCCCATTTTTGTAAAACTGCAGTCATCTTGGACCTTTTAAACACAAAATTTTAAACTCAACCAAGCTGTGATACGTGGAATGGTTACTGTTTATACTGTGGTATGTTTTCTGATTACAGCAGACAATGCTTTCTTTTCCAGTTGTCTCTGAGAATAAAGGAGAAACGAACCTTCAGATGCAATGGTTTTGTGTGGCATCTCGTCTCTCGTGTTTTGTAAATACTGGAGGAGCTTTGACCAATTTGACATAGAGCTGGAATGTAACGTTGCTTACAAACATTGCTATTCAACTCCTGCTTAAGGTGTTCTAATTTTCTGTGAGCACACTAAAAGCAAAAAAATAAATGTGAATAAAATGTACAAATTTGTTGTGTTTTTTTATGTTCTGAGGCTGACTTCTAGGTCTTAGGTTAATTTTTAGGAAGGCCTTGCATGCCATCAAAAGTACATTTGGCTGTGGTTTTTGATATGAAGTTTTCAAGCTCTGAAATTCATAATCGGTGTCAAATTACATATGTAGGAAGATCTTATACTGTGTCAATTGTTACCATTTATCTGCTTTTAGTTATAGCATGCCAGAATAAGTCCTTTAAGACAAAAGTGGCTTGACCCTAAGACTATTTCAAATGTCTTATGAGACTATTTCATAAATTGTTTTCTTGTCATTGCAGGTCCAGAAACTTACATTTTATAATCAGTAAGAATGTTGAGTTCAGACTGCACATAAGTCATGAAAAGATGGCCAAACATGTTTAAATGTTGATGGTTTATATAGTATAAGCCTTAGCATTTGGCTCATGTCCAAATTATTGTTGAAATGATGTGCTATATACTTCATGGACAGGTTTCTATAAGGAAGTAATGGTGTTGAATGGACTTATTGTCAGTTTGGACCATTAGCATAGCTGTAAGCTTTTTTTTTGTATTCAAATGAAAAGATAATCCTTTATATATTAACTCTTACTAGTTTACTTTCTGCTTATTTTCCATCTCATAACTGGATATTTTTACTTTACTGGACCCTAAACTGAAATTTTATTTTTTATCATTGCTTTATTAAATGCAAAATAGTCTACCTGTTGTGCTCTTTTCTTGAGTAGAGTGCAGGGTGGAGTTCAGGGTAAAGTTGAACCACTCTGGTGGCACCTCAATATTACATCATATTAAAAAAAGAGATAACAGCATTAGCTTTTCAATAATGTTCCTCTAATTGAAATAATAGATCAAAATTAATGGTTACTTTTCTTTCTAAATATCCTCCCTGATATAAAACCAAGTAACACTTGAAAGAATAAACTTGACCCTGAGTTTCTTAAGGTTTTGGAAGATTAAAGTCAAACCTGGTAACCAAAGGACTGATTTGCGGGTCCTTCCCGCCTTAACCAACTTGTCTGAGAACCCCTAGTTGGCCAGATATGGTGCCTGGTATGTAGTAGGACTCAACTGAAATGGGTTTTAAAAAAATAACTCCTGAACTGAGTAGTTAAAAATACTGTGTAGAAAAGTATTCTATATTGCTAGGTTTGTTCTTTTAACAGCTGAGATTTATTAAGATGCATTATTTTGATTTTAATCACTGCCTAAAACACTTTGGGTGGTATTGATGGAGTGGTGGATTTTCCTCCAAGTGGCTAAATGCAATTTGACATACTTTTCATCCAAAGTTTTGTACATCCTGTTGTTTTCTAATGGAAAAAAAAATGTTAATATGGCTTTTTTGTACTACTAAAAATAGCTTTGAGATTAAGGAAAATAAATAACTCTTGTACAGTTGAGAATTGTGTTATTAAGTCTGTGTTAGCAGTGTGTGCAGTGGCCTTTGCTGTGGTTATAAACACTTACTCTGGATTATAAGAATCATTTGGTCCAATTCCTACTGCTTGTAAATAAAGTTTTACCAGTTGATATAAGCAAGCCTGCTAAAGTAGGGTGTTTTACAAATTTTATTTTTTAATTCAAGTTTTATGGAAAATAACTGTTAAAGGTGTTACTATAACTCAATTTAAGATTTAGAGGACACATTCTTGATATTGTACTTAGAATGTGAAACCTTACTCATTGAGTTATTGGCTAAGGCAAAATTAGCAATTCATTCATGTTTTTTCCAAATATGGATATAAATTTAAGTGGGCCTTGCTGATCAGGTTAAGGAGTTTGGGGCACAGTGCTTTCTGAGCTTTTAGTTTAGTTCCTCGAGACAGGCTCATGATATCATTCAGGTTGGTCTTGAACTGGCAACCCTGTTGCCTGAGCTAGGATTACAGTAGCCTGCCACCAAGCACTGCTGAACTCCCTTTAAATACATCCCTTAGGAGTTGGTCTGAGTTGGGTGTATGTAGCTCAGTATAGCTGTACTTTGAACATGCTAAAAATTGACTAGATACATGGGCTGTTATATTCCACCTTTTTAAAAGAATCACTTGCCAGGCAGTAGTAGCAGACGCCTTTAATCCCAGCACTTGGGAGGCAGAGGCAGGCAGATTTCTGAGTTCGAGGCCAACCTGGTCTAGAGTGAGTTCCAGGACAGCCAGGGCCACACAGAGAAACCCTTTCTCGAAAAACAAAACATAAAAGAAAAGAATCACTTGCTATGAATTGAACATTTTCCCCTCCCTGCCAGGTGATGGTACTCAAAGCAAGGCGTAGTGAACAAATCCACAAATCTTTCAGTTCTTCCTGGGAATTTGAGTTGCAGTACTTGAGATTATACCCAAGAATGCCATCCTGAAAATAAGAAGGAAATAGACTGTGAATATCAACAGAGTTCATTTAGAGCTCTTTGTGTTTATAGTGGGTTTTTTTTTTTTTTTGAGTATTAAATAAGGACATAATGGATTAAAACCAATGGAATTACCTTCCCCCCCCCCTTCCATTTGACCTTTACTCTAGTTACAGGAAAAGCATGAATCATAAAAACTTTCCCAGCTACATGTTTGCGGTTTTTGCTTTGTTTTAGTTGTAGCGAGGTCAGGGCAAAATTGGGGCATTTTTTTTGTCTTCATCCCCAAAAGCCTTTTTGAAATTCTCTTTCCAGACACAGATTGGAAACATTTCATTGTTTATACTTATGTTTCTTGTAATCCAAATGGTAATTCCTGGTTTGAGTTGCCTAATGAACTAACAGCTTTCCTTCCAGAATGGAAGAGTTAGAATCATTTGAGAAACTATTTTAGATGATCGCTATTTTTTTTAAGATGACGAAGTTTTAAAAATATTTTGGATTTTAGAAGCAAATAGTAAGTAGTTCAGGACCCCCAAATAGAATCATTGCCTATCATTTTTGTTTGTTGTTGTTATGTTGTTTTGCTTTGTTTTTGATTTTTCAAGACAGGGTTTCTCTGTGTAGCCCTGACTGTCCTAGAACTCTGTAGACCAGGCTGGCAGGAAATTCAGAGTCCCCGCCTCAAAGGGGCGTGGTTAAAGGCATGCCCCACCTCTGTCTAAATCAGTTGCATATCTTAACTTTCATTTTGGAGAAGTGCTCCCTGAACTTTATGACCCTGTATTGGAAATGTAAAGAAGCACTCTTTTACACATACTTTTTGAGATCTCAGTGTTCAGAAGTGAGATGGCTAGCACTCTGGAATTTGGAGGTAATTATAGGTCCTAAGGCCACATTACAACGATAGCAGCCTCTAAGCACCACAGTATGAGAATACCACATAATCATTTTGTTTCTGTCCATGAGAGGCTAAATGGAGTTTAAATACACAGCAAAATGGCGTGGTATGCTCCTGTACATACAAGAAAGAAAAAGAAGTAAAGACATCTCTATAGTAAACAGTTTTAGGCTGGAGGAGGCAGCTGAATTGATGTTTGCCTTGACTACATGTGCTCAGAAACACTGGACCACGTTGGGCACATTCATTAGAGCATACGCCTCAGCAGTCCTTTCTGGTGGCAAGGGATACTGGCTCATCCTTATGCTACTGCCATTTGCTAGAACTCTTGTACACTCAGAGCTGGAATTCAAGAGTTCCAATGCATCAGACCTTTTACTCTTTTAAAGGCATCTAGACTCTTCATTCTACTCTTCCTCACATTCCCTTCCTTCCTTTCCTTGGGCTCATTCCTCCAAAAAGGAAATCCAGTCACCCTGGTGTGCCAAGGTGAAACAAAGTACCTCTCACTTCCTGAAAATGATAAAATATAGTACACTCACATCCGTTATAGAAAACAGAGTAGCACCTACATATAATTACACACACACACACACTGATGAAATCAGAGGAGTACATAAATGGCAAAATTCTTACTCTGGGAGTCTATGAACATTGACTTGACATGGTCAGGATAATCTGCTGAGGCAATCAAAATGAATGCTACTAAGAATGAAATGTAAATGCTCTCTTCTCTAATCTGTCTTCTCTTTTTGAGATGGGTGTTTCTGTAGCTCAGCCTAGTCTCAGACCTACAATTCTCCACTGGGCTTCTTAAAGCTAGGTTTAATTAATTTCCCTATTTTAATGCCATAAGATTGTTATTAAAACTGACTTTTTAGAAAATTTCCAGATCTAAGCAATTCTCAAAGATTCTGTGGATGGTATTAGAAAGTACCGTAGAAAGGTAGAGATGACAGGCTAATGTGGAGAACTCAAGGATTCCTGTTCCTCGGGCTTCTTCTGCCAAAAAAGACATCGTTAGCCTTGGTATAGAAGGGCTCTACATGCACAGACTCAACACACTGGACTTCAAATAATTTGGAAAATGTTTATGTATATAGCATGTGTGGACATCTTTCTTTACCCCTTAAAAAATGCAGTGTAATAAAGCACTTACACAGTACCAGGTATTACAAATAATTTAGAAAGGATTTCATCAGGCTGTATATGTGGGGTGTGTGTGTGTGTGTGTGTGTGTGTGTGTGTGTGTGTGTGTGATTATATGTAGGTGCTACTCTGTTTTCTATAAGGAATTTGAGTATACTTGGATTTTGTCATTTACAGAAAGTGAGGGAGATTTATGGATAAAATTAGCATAACCTAATTTTTGTTTTATGTATTTATTTTAAATAATAATTATTATTTTTTTTGGTGTTTGATGTCTTCCATGATATAATTTCAGATAAATGAAAATGAGATACATGGCATTTTCCTTACCCTTTAATAACTATAGTGTAATTATATTTAAATGTTACCCAAATCCATCAACATAACACCTTCTTGTGTATCCTAAGAAAAATGGAATGTACAAGCACTGGGCGTAATCTCTAGCCTCTAGAGACATGCATGATACATATGGTGAACAGCATACTTTAAACATGTATGTTGGTCAAGAAGCAGTATTGCTGACATGGCAATATGTTAAAAGGTTCACTATGTATAGACATTGGCACAGACATTGGCAGAGTTCAAAAAGACTAGGAATATTCCAGAACCTGGTGTCTCCTGTGCCAGGATTAGCTTAGAGTGTTGTATGAAGATGTTAGGGAAGGTTGAGATCAAATGACTACAAGATAACGTGTTTTTCTAAATAAAATACCAACTAGAGCCAATGGTTTTAATGTTTTTAATGAAATGCCAAACACTTGATGGGGGCAATAGATAATTTAAGAAGGATTTTGAGACATCTTGTAAGATGTCTCAAAGTCAACTTATGGACTTAATCAGGCTATGTTATAAAATATTAAGTGGAAAAGTTAATAATGTGTATCTTAGTTAGGATTTTACTGCTGTGAACAGACACCAAAACCAACGCAACTTTTATAAGCTGGCTTGCAAGTTCATTATCATCAAGGTGGGAACATGGTAGCATCCAGGCAGGAATGGTGCAAGAGAAGCTGAGAGTTCTACATCTTCATCTGAAGGCTACTAGCAGAATACTGGCTTCCAGGCAGCTAGGATGAGGGTCTTAAAGACCGTGTTCACAGTGACACACCTACTCCAACAAGGCAACACCTAGTCCAACAGGACCTCATCTTCTCATAGTACCACTCTCTGGGCCAAACATACACAAATCATCACAATGTATCATTTTATTCTAGTGTTTGAGACAACCAGTTCAGAAATAAGGTTATAACAGTACAAAAATATACTTTTATATTCATACTATGGTGCTTTGAATGAAAATGGCCCCCATAGGCTCATAGAGAGTAGCATTATTAGGAAGTGTGACCTTTTTGGAAGCACAAGACATGCCTAGAGTCATCCTCTCTTCCTGCCCATCTGGATGCTGAACTCTGAACTACCTCTTCAGTGCCATGTCGTGTCTGGCTGCCTATTGTCATGCTTCAGTGTCATGTCTGGCTGTCTACTGTCATGCTTCTCTTCAGTGCCATGCGGTGTCTGGCTACCTACTGCCATGCTTCCCAGCATGATGACAGTGAACTGTCTTCAGAACTGAATGTTCTACAGGCTTTCCTTTACAAGAGTTTCCATGGTCATGGTGTCTCTTCACAGCGATAGAAACCCTAAGATACCTCCTAATGTTTAAAAATGTTTGTTACATATTTATTTGTATGTAGGTGTGTAGTTCTTAAGTGGCAGGCCATGTGTGTGGAGGTCAGAGGAGAGTATGTGATAATCATCTCTCTCCTGTCATGTAGGTCCTGGGGTTAGAACTCAGGTTGCTCCAAGTGCCTTTTCCTCTGAACCATCTCATTGGCCCACTTCCTGCTATTTTAAGAGCTATACGTTATTATCAAGATTGCTTTTCATTGCTAGAGATAAACATGGCCTCAGTCATGTAGGCATGAACTACATCTCTAGTCCACTCGTATTTACCATTGTGTTTTTTGAGACAATGTTTCACTCAGACTAGTCTCAAACTCTTGATTTTCCTGCCCCAGCCTTTGAAGTAGCTGGAGCTATATAAACCATGTGTCACCAACAATCGCTGGAATCTTTTAAAATGAGAATCAGCTAATGCTCCAAAAATATTGTTAGCATATGTCTTCTATTTATATTGTTTTATGTTTTTATTGTTGTTTTCTTTTGCTTTGTTTTCTGAAACAGTCCTAGGTAGCTCCGGTTTATATGTAGCGGTGGGTGACACTGAACTTCTGATCCTGTTTCCTCCTCCTGACTGCTACGATTATGGGTACACACTACCATCCTGGGTTGATATGATACTGAACAACTGTACTACAGCCCTAGTGTTTTTGAGGCAGAGTCTCAATTTGTAGGCCAGATTGTCCTTAAACTCCATATTTGCGATCTAGGCTAGCTTCAGTCTCCTGGGTACTGGTAGTACAGGACAAAGCCACCGTGTTTAGCATATATAACTTAGGAATGAATTGTACTGTGGCGGTGAATAGTTAAGTTCCCTAATCTCCCCATGGATGCACACATGGCTCTGCACCCACCCATGAATGAATGAAAGACACCCACATGCAACCGTTATACTTAATAATGAGCCTTAACTTGTTCAGTGGTGGAACACTCCAAACCTCCCGACAGCGAGCACACAGTTTTCCTGACTCAACATTTTCTTTCTTTAAAAAAAAAAAAAAATATTTATTTATTTATTTTATGTATATTGACACAGACACCTCAGAAGAGGGTGTCAGATCTTGTTGCAGATGGTTGTGAGTCACCATGTGGTTGCTGGGAATTGAATTCAAGACCTTTCGAAGAGCAATCAGTGCTCTTAACCACTGAACCATCTCTCCAGCCTGAGTTAACATTTTCTAAATCTCTATTTTATCTTTGTTGCTGTTTTGTTCTGGCCAGTCCCATGGGGCCAGCTTTCCCTTTTCACCTACGTTTTGGCCTTCTCAGTCCCCTGCTCCTTCATGGTGTGGTTCATCCTACGCCCCTCTCAAGGCAGAATCTTTTTCTTCTCTCTGTGTTTCTTCCCCGGAATCCTCAAAGTCCTGCCTCTGTCCTCCTGGCTATTGGCGCCTTTATTTTCCAATCAGTCAATGTGGGGAAAGGCTTCCTTTAGCCTATGTGCAGGACACTGCAAACAGGTGTTTTAGGTAACACAATTAGCATGAGAACACAAGCGGCTACATTGTCCCAGAACTCTAGTGCAAATTTATTTAAAACAAATAGGATATACAATACCAACTAAGGTTTCTTTCCCCAAATGTAGTGAAATTTGCTGTGAATATATACATATATGCCTATATATGTATATATTGTATATGTGTATATATGTATATATGTGTATATATATATTGAAATATGTGTGCATACATATATCTTGAAAATTACAGAAATGCATGACCTCTAAGTCAGTATTACAGAGAAGAGTGAAAAAAAACTTGCATGTGAATACAAGGATAAGAACACCCAAGAGGTTACAGAGAATAAACAAGTCCAAAATAGTTAATCAAAAAATGCCAAAGAAAACATCACGAAATCACTTTCTAATAAAAGTGTTGAAGAATTCAAGGAAGTGGAACATATGTAACCATAATAAAGTCATATAAAGCAGGCTCAAAGCCAATGTCATTTATAGAGAAAACCCAGGAGAATTTCTACTAAAAATCAGGAACATGACAAGATTCTTCACTCTCTTCATCCTTTTTCGATATAGCACTTAATGTTTCAGGTAAAGCAATAAGACAAGAGGAGATAAAAGGAGATGCAAATAGGAAATATCTTAGGGTTTCTATGACTGTAATAAAGCATAATGAACTGGGTGTGTTGGCACATGCCTTTAATCCAGCACTTGGGAGGCAGAGACAGGCGAATTTCTGAGTTCGAGGCCACCTTGGTCTACAAAGTGAGTACAAGGACAGCCAGGGCTATACAGAGAAACCCTGTCTCAAAAAAAAAAAAAACAAAACAAAACAAACAAACAAACACCATAATGAAAATCAACTTTGCAGAGAAAATAAGTTTATTTTAGCTTATAAATTATAGTCCATCATCCAAGGAAGTCAGGGTAAGAATTCAAGTCAGGAACCCATGACAGGAAGTGCTTCAGAGACCATGGAGGAGTGCTGCTTCCTGGCTTGCTCCCACTGGCTTGTTTAGGTTGCTTTCTTATAACATCTAGGACTACTTGCCTGGGAATGGCACCACTTACAATGAGCTGGGCCCTGAATATCAATAATTAATAAAGAAAATGGCTGCATAGATTATTCATAGGCAAATCTGACAAGTGCATATTCTCAATTGAAGTTCCCTCTTCTCACTTATTAGCTAATGGACATGTATACTATTTCCATGTCCTATCTATTGTGATTTCAACAGTAATGAACATGTGTGGCTCAGTATCTCTGCAGTAGGATAGAGACCTGTGCTAGCTGGTTCTTGTCAACTTGAAACAAACCTAAATACATTTGGGGAAAAGCAATCACAATTGATGGATCTCTCTCTGTCTCTGTCTTTCTCTCTTTCTCCAGACGTGTCCCCCTCCATATGTCTGTATATAGTTAAAAAAAAAAAATCACTAGCCAGCATAGACAGGAAGACACAAAACATCTTTTATTTCCAGATGATATTACCCTATACCTAAAAGACCTTAAATACGCCACCAAAAATCTGCTGGAAATGATGAATACATTCAGAAAAGTAGCAGGACAATCAACTAACATACAAAAATTAGTATCTTTCCTGTATGCCAAAAACAAACATAGAGGAAGAAATCAGAGAAGTGATCCTATTCTCAATTCACAATTGCCTCAAAAAATAATCTGAAAATAAATTTAACTAAGGAAGTGAAAGACTTATACAATGAAAACCTTAAGACACTAAATAAATAAATTGACAAAGATACCAGATGTATTGGTTTTCTGTGATAAAGACCATGACCAAAGCAACTAGAGGAGGAACAGTTGGTTTTGCCTCTAAGGTTTATAGTCTGTCATAAGCAAGTCAGGGAAGGAGTTCAGAGAGGAACTGAAGAAGAGACCATGGAAGGAATATTGCTTACTTACATCTGTATTTATTTAGGTTTGCTTGTGTCAAGTTGAAAAAAAAAAAAAACTTACCAAAACAATTGACCTGTCATCAACTTGACACACCAATGTGACACTTTTAAACAATAGCCTTTCCTTTCCTGCTTATCTTTAAGATTTCATATCAGTATCAATATCATTCTATAAAACATGCTAAGTTTTAAAAGTTCCACAGTCTTTAAAGGTCAGTTTCTTTAAAATATAAAAAGTCAATTGCTAACTACTACAAAATCAAGGTAAGTTAAATATTTTCTTACTCCAAGAAGGAAGAATCAGGGCACAGTCACAATGAAAGCAAAAGCTAACAGCAACAGTAGGAACAACCTGAAGGCTCATGTGAAACTCATGATCTGAGCTCTGAAGGCCTTAGGCAGCTCATTTCTCCATTTACAGTATACACGCAGACACACTGTAGGTGGGGTCAGGAGAGAGAGAGAGAGAGAGAGAGAGAGAGAGAGAGAGAGAGAGAGAGAGAGAGACCCATTGAGATTCCTTTTTCCCAGGTATGTTTAGGTTTGTGTCAAGTTGACAAGAACCAACTAGCACAGGTCTCTATCCTAATACAGGATATGTGTTCATCCAGGTCTGTTATACTCACAATAGCTAGAAAATGAAAATAGTGTACATGTCCATTAGTTAATAACTGAATAATGAAAATATGGTACACATGAGATATTATTCATCTGTTAATAAAAGTTAAATTTGCTTGTCAATTGACAGAACTGAAAATAATCACTCAGACAAACTCCTATTCTCACTCACGTGTGGATGCCAGCTCTGAGTCTTTGGATGTATGTGTTTACATTGGAGTATCACTAGAAATCAGGCACCTAGTGATAGCAACTAGGATAGGGCCTTTTCAAAGAGGAGAGATAGAAGCAGACTTGTGATGTTTTGCTGAGGACATATGAGAGGACCTGTGAGAGGACACATGATGTTTGGAGGGAGTATAAGTAGGACTCAATGGACAGTGACAGGGCACTTGCAAGGTTGGCTGTGCAATTTTTCTTTGATCTCCCATCTTTGCTGATCTTTTCTTTGATCTCCCATCTTTGCTAATCTTCTCTTTGGTGTGAGAGGCACAACAGAGAATTCCTGGAATTTTGGCTGGTTCTGATAGCTCGCTCCCTTGACTCATGCCAATTCGGCAGAGGCCTGGCAGTTTCTGCTAGATTGTGCCACAGTTGCTGATTTGTGTTTGGTGACATGTTTGAACTGTAGTGTTGGTATCCTGACAAATGGAGATTGGAATCCCTCCAAAGAACTACTTCTAAACAGTTCCATATTCCCTCGTCCTGTTTACCATCTTTTCTCCACTACCTTTGGATGGTGAGATAGAACTGAGTCAAAGTGTTTTAGAACCCTGATTAAAGTAGGTTTTGAAATATCCAAGTGTGTGTGTGTGTGTGTGTGTGTGTGTGTGTGTGTGTGTGTGTGTGTAATAACTCTATAATGATTCGGGGAGGACAATACCTTCAATCACCATAGACTATCAAATAAAAGGCCTAGTGCCAGGAACATGCTACCTTTTTGAAGATGTTGACCAGTCAGGGCCCCAATACCATCATCTCAAACATTACAACTTATTGTCATTGCTTGAGGTTATTCTACAGAACTTGATGATAAGACCTGATAGCTAAAAGTACCAATATACTTGAGTCATAGAATGTGGGTCAATCAAGCATGCCCTGACTAGAAGCTTTACTCTTATTGGCTAGCACTCCTAGTGCTTGAAGACATTATGCATGAGAAGGGTCAATAAAAGCAATCATCCATCTTAACTAGCTGTGAACCCCACTCGGTACAATATTGACTGACTTGGTAAGGTACACCCACTGCTGCAATCCAGGCAGCAGTAATATAGAAGTGACCAACCACTTTTTGCTTGGATTAAAGTCCTACTCCTCAAATTGGAACTTATGCCAGGTGCCATTAGTGGGATCAAGAACCCAAAGACTGTCCATCATGGTTCCTATGGAAGAACCTACTGCTATTTTTATTCTGTAAGCAGACATAGTTTTTAACTGACTCCTAAGATGTATCATATACCCATACATTAGTTCAACTCTCAACCCGCATCACAAAAGCTTCTTCATGCAGTAGATACTAATTTAAATAAAAATAGCCCATATAGGCCCATAGGGAGTGGCCCATAGTAATACATGTGACATTCTTGGAGGAAGTATATGGGTTTTAAGATTTTTCTTCTTGCTGCCTGTGGATCGAGACATTGAACATGCTTCTATGTTTCCCACCCACCCTTATGATAGTGGACTAAACCTCTGAACCTTTAAGCCAGCCTCAATTAAACATTTTCCTTTAATGAGTTGCTATGGTCATGGTGTCTCCACACAGCAATAGAAAGGCTAACTAATATAGAGATTAATATGGAATGCATATCAACATGTACAGAATATGAGAGTAAGAAATGCTCAGCCCTGAGTGGACCACCAATATCATATTCCTCCTCCCAATACTCAGAGATCAGAGGGAAAGGAAAGTGGAAAGATTACAAGAGGCAGAGGATGATACAGTAGAAGTGTTTTCTGGACACAGTAGGAAAATTGGACATATGGACTGACAATGGTTGTGACTGTGTGCTGGGATCAAGGTAGAAAAATCCCAGTGTGAAGAATGGAGTAGGCCAAGGAGTCCTACCTCTAGCTAAGAGGCTATTGGTGGCAGAGGGTGCTGGGAAAATGAGAGTTGGTTTTCTCCACAGATTTGGCCTCTGAAAGGCTATGCTGTAGCAGAGTGTACTCCACTCACACAAAGTAAGTGGACTCAGAGGAATTTTAAAAGGAGCACATGAAATTAAAAAAGAATAGCGGATTGTTTCCCACTGTTGAAAGTGAAGAGTTGCCTTTCTGTTTGCTCTGTGCCCAGAGCTGATACTTTCTCACAGCACTACATACCCCAAACACCTCCGGGAGAGAGCTGGCCTCCAAGGAGTGAGGCCAAGCCTGTGAGCACAAGTAAGACCACCACTTCTGCTCAGAAGGATTAGGAAATTGATTAGTAGTCATAGATGCAAGTATCACCAACAGAAAACAAGAGATGAAAGAGATAATCTCAGGTGCAGAAGATACCATAGAAAACATTGACACAATAGTCAAAGAAAATGCAAAATGCAAAAAGCTCCTAACCCAAAACATCCAGGACGCATTGAAAAGACCAAACCTAAGGTTAATAGAATAGAAGAGAGTGAAGATCCCCAAATTAAAGGCCTAGGAAATGTGTTCAACAAAATTATAGAAGAAAACTTCCCTAACCTAAAGAAAGAGATGCCCATGAATATACAAGAAGCCAATAGAACTTCAAATAGATTGGACCAGAAAAGAAATTCTTCCTGTCACACAATGGTCAAAACAGCAAATGCACAAAACAAATAAAGAATATTAAAAGCAGTAAGGGGAAAAGGTCAATTAACATATGAAGGCAGACCTATCAGAATTACACCAGATTTTTCACCAGAGACTATGAAAGCTAGAAAATCCTAAGCAGATGTCATACAGATCCTAAAAGAACACAAATGCCAGCCCAGACTACTGCACCCAGCAAAACTCTCAATAATCATAGATGGAGAAACCAAGATATTCCATGACAAAACCAAATTTACACAATATTTTTCCACAAATCCATCCCTACAAAGGATAATAGACAGAAAACATCAATACAAGGAGGGAAACTACACCCTAGAAAAAGCAAGAAGGAATTTTTCATTCAACAAACCCTAAAGAAGATAACCACACAAACATAAAAATAACAACAAAAATAACAAGAAGAAACAATCACTATTCCTTAATATCTCTTAACATTAATGGACTTAATTCCCCAATAAAAAGACATAGACCAACAGCCTGGATATATAAATAGGGCCCAGCATTTTGCTGCATACAGGAAATTCACCTCAGTGTCAAAGACAGACACTACCTCAGAGTAAAGGGCTGGAAAACAATTTTCCAAGCAAATGGTCCCAAGAAACAAGCTGGAGTAGCCATTCTAATAACAGATAAAATGGACTTTCAACCAAAAGTTATCAAAAAGGATAAGGAAGGGCACTTCGTATTCATCAAAGGAAAAATCTACCAAGAAGAAATCTCAATTCAGAACATCTATGCTGCAAATGCGAGGACACCCACATTCATAAAAGAAACTCTACTAAAACTCAAATCACACATTGCACCTCACACAATAATAGTGGGAGACTTCAATACCCCACTCTCATCAATGAACAAACAGATTATGGAGACAGAAACCAGTGACACACTGAAACTAACAGAAGTTATGGACCAAATGGATTTAACAGATATCTATACGACATTTCATCCTAAAACAAAAGAATATACTTTCTTCTCAGCACCTAATGACACCTTCTCCAAAATTGACCATGTAACCGGTCACAAAACAGACCTCAACAGATATAAGGAGACTGATATAATCCCATGCATCCTATGAGATTACCACAGACTAAGGCTGTTCTTCAATAGCAACAAAAAACAACAGAAAGCCGACATATTCATGGAAGCTGAAGAATGCTCTATTCAATGATAACTTGATCAAGGAAGAAATAAAGAAAAAAATTTAAAGGCTTTTTAGAATTTAATGAAAAGGAAGGCACAGCATACCCAAACTTATGGGACACAATGAAAGCAGTGCTTAGAGGGAAACTCATAGCTCTGAGTGCCTCCAAAAAGAAACTGGAGAAAGCATACACTAGCAGCTTGACAGCACACCTGAAAGCTCTAGAACAAAAATAAGCAAATGCATCCAGGGGAGTAGAAAGCAGGAAATAATCAAACTCAGGACTGAAATCAACCAAGTTGACACAAAAAGAACTATACAAAAAAATCAACCAAACCAAGAGCTGGTTCTTTGATAAAATCAACAAGATAAGATAAACCCTTAGCCAGACTAACCAGAGAAAACAGAGAAAGTGTCCAAATTAACAAAATCAGAAATGAAAAGGGAGATATAACAACAGAACCTGAGGAAATTAAAAAATCATCAGATCCTACTACAAAAACCCTATATTCAACAAAACTGGAAAATGAGGACAAAATGGACAATTTTCTAGATAAATACTAAATAGCAAAGTTAAATCAGGATCAGATAAACCATTTAAACTGTCCCACAATCCTCACAGAAATAGAAAAAGTCATTAAAAGTCTCCCAACCAAAAAATGTCCAGCATCAGATGGGTTTAGTGCAGAATTCTATCAGACATTCAAAGAAGACCTAATAGCAATACTCTTCAAACTATTCCACAAAATAGAAACAGAAGGAACACTACCCAGTTTGTTCTATGAAGCCACAGTTACACTGATACTAAAACCACAGAAAGACCCAACAACAAAAAAAGAGAATTTCAGACTAATCTCCCTTATGAACATTGATACAAAAATACTTAATAAAATTTTTGCCATCTGAATCCAAGAACACATTAAAACAATCATTCACCATGATCAAGTAAGTTTCATACCAGGGATGCAGGGATGGTTCAATATATGGAAACCCATCCATGTAATCCATTATATAAACAAACTCAAAGGAAAAAAAAAACACATGATCATTTCATTAGATGCTGAAAAAGCATTTGACAAAATTCAACATCCCTTTATGTTAAAAGTCTTGGAAAGATCAAGAATTCTGTATGAAAAGGACTTCAAATCCCCGAAGAGAGAAATCCAAGAAGACCTCAGAAGATTGAAA
Source organism: Mus minutoides (assembly GCA_902729485.2). NCBI lineage: Eukaryota > Metazoa > Chordata > Mammalia > Rodentia > Muridae > Mus > Mus minutoides. The sequence continues at coordinate 739,924 of LR753406.1, forward strand.
GATCTTCCATGCTCATGGATGAGCAGGATTAATATAGCAAAAAATGGCCATTTTGCCAAAAGCAATATTCAGATTCAATGCAATCCCCTTCAAAATTATAACTCTATTCTTCATATTGTCAGAAAGAGCAACTCTCAAATTCACCTGCAATAACAAAAAACCCAGGATTGAGTGATAACTATTCTCAACAATAAAAGAACTTCTGGGGGAATCGGCATCCTGGACCTCAAGTTATACTACAGAACAATAGTGATGAAAACTGCATGGTATTTGTATAGTAACAGGCAGGTAAATAAGTGGAATAGAATTGAAGGTCCAGAAATGAACCCACACACCTATGGTCACTTGATCTTTAACCAAGGAACTAAAACCATCCAGTGGAAAAAAGACAGTATTTTCAACAAATGGTGCTGGTTCAACTGGCAGTTAGCATGCAGAAGAATGCAAATTGATCAATCCTTATCTCCTTGTACAAAGCTCAACTCCAATTGGATCAAGGACCTCCACATAAAACCATATACACTGAAACTAATAGAAAAGAAAGTGGGAAAGAGCCTTGAGTACCTGGGCACAGGGAGAAAAATTCCCGTACAGAGCACCAATATCTTATGCTCTAAGATCAAGAATTGACACATAGGACCTCATAAAATTACAAAGTTTCTATAAGGCAAAGGACACTGTCAATAGGACAAAATGGCAACCAACATATTGGGAAAAGATCTTTACCAACCCTACCTCTGACAGAGGACTAATATCCAATATATACAAAGAACTCAAGAAGTTAGATTCCAGAGAACCACATAACCCTATAAAAAATGGGGTACAGAGCTAAACAATGAAATTTCTTTCTTTCTTTCTTTCTTTCTTTCTTTCTTTCTTTCTTTCTTTCTTTCTTTCTTCTTTCTTCTTTCTTCTTTCTTTTTGGTTTTTTGAAACAGGGTTTCTCTGTATAACCCTGGCTGTCCTGGAACACACTTTGTAGACCAGGCTGGCCTCGAACTCAGAAATCCGCCTGCCTCTGCCTCCTGAGTGCTGGGATTAAAGACATGCACCACCATGCCTGGCTTTTGTTTTGTTTTGTTTTGTTTTGTTTTGTTTTGTTTTGTTTTGTTTTTTTAATTAGATATTTTCTTTATTTACATTTCAAATGTTATTCCCTTTCTCAACTGAGGAGTACCAAATGGCCGAGAAGCATCTAAAGAAATGTTCAACATCCTTAGTCATCAGGGAAATGCAAATCAAAACAACACTGAGATTCCACCTACAACAGTCAGAATGGCTAAGATCAAAAACTCAGGTGACAGCAGATGTTGGCAATGATGTGGAGAAAGAGGAACACTCCTCCATTGTTGGTGGGATTGCAAAAGATAAACAGGATGAGAAAGAAATTAGGAAAACAGCACCCTTCACAATAGTCACAAATAATATAAAATACCTTGGTGTGACTTTAACGAAGGAAGTGAAAGATCTGTATGACAAGAACTTCAAGTCTCTGAAGAAAGAAATTGAAGAAGACCTCAGAAGATGGAAAGATCGCCCATGCTCATGGATTGGCAGGATTAATATAGTCAAAATGGCTATCTTGCCCAAAGCAATCTCCAGATTCAACGCAATCCCCATCAAAATTACAACTCAATTCTTCACTGAGATAGAAAGGGCAATCTGCAAATTCATCTGGAATAATAAAAAACCTAGGATATCAAAAACTATCCTCAACAATAAAAGAACCTCTGGTAGAATCACCATGCCTGACCTTAAGCTGTACTACAAAGCAATCATGATAATAACTGCATGGTACTGGTATAACAACAGACAGGTAGACCAATGGAATAGAATTGAAGACCCAGAAATGAACCCACACAGCTTGGGTCACCTTATCTTCGACAAGGGAGCTAAAACTATCCAGTGGAAAAAGACAGCATTTTCAATAAATGGTGCTGGCACAACTGGCGGTCAACATGTAGAAGACTGCGAATTGATCCATTCCTTTCTCCTTGTACAAAGCTCAAGTCTAAGTGGATCAAAGACCTCCACATTAAACCAGAGACACGGAAATTCATAGGGGAGAAAGTGGGGAAAACCCTGGAAGATATGGGCA
>LR753406.1:742533-755144 GCA_902729485.2 Mus minutoides
GAAGATAGAAGAACCTCCCAGAAGATCATAGGTCAGCTAGCCTGGAGTACACAGCCCAGCAGCAGAAACAAGAGGGACCTTGCCTCAATAAAGTGGAAGCAATAATAGACTCTTCAGAGTTGTCCTCTGTTTACCATACATGTGATGTCATGAGCATGCAAGTGCAGTTACATACACACAATAAATACGTATTTTGTTCCAAGTAGGCTGGATGTGGTGGTTCATACCTTTGATCCAAGGAAGTAAAGGCAAATGGATTTCCATGAGTTCAAGGCAACTGTGGTCTGCATATCCATCTATCCAGGACTACATAACAAAATTTTGCGTTAATAATTAATTAGTTAATTAATTAAAGTTTAATTAAAAGTAGAAGCTGCGATGAGCTCTTGTTGGGGGAAAGCCTCAAAGATATTTGAACCTCGGTAGGGGTTTGATTGTGAGGTGCCTTTCACAGGCTCACATGATTGTACACCAGGTCTCCCATTAGGTGTGTGTTGGAGGGTGTTTTGGAAGATCATGGGGCCTGGCTGGTAGAACTGGGTCACTGAGGTCCTGCTTTTAAAGCATCTTCCCTGACTGTTCTGTTGTCATTCTCTCTTCTACCTAAGTTTGGCCACCATATAGTGTCACCACCTCTCTGGAGCCACAGTGCCAGGCACACCCATCAGAAACTATGGGCCAACAGAAACTTTCCAGAACAAGTTGTTACTATCAAGGAATTTTGTCAGAGCAACAAGAAAAGTAATGAACACCTGTATCTTCCAAGCACAACACATTCAGATACTCTATGTTTCTGGATGAAAAGAGGTCCCAATTTGAAACTATGCACAAACTATTTCTGCATATCCTAAGAGCATCAGAAGGAGACAGTGCTTTCTGAATTCCCACAACTTCACCTGTCTTCATTCCCCTTTATGAACCAGTGCTCTTCAAACAACCTGAAGTTGCTACACTGTAATGTAGAAACAGGGCAGGATCCTGGGGACAGAATCTGATGTTGTGGAAGGGTTGCTTATTGGCTTGCTTCCCCTGACTTGATTAGCCTGCTTTCTTATGGACACCATTATCACCTGCCCAGGGATGGAACCACCCACAATGGCCTGGGCCTTTCCCCATCAATCACTAAGAAAATGCCTTATGGCCAGATCTGATGGAGTCCTTTACTCAGTTATGCTTCCCTCCCTTCAGATAACTCTAGTTTGTCTGTGACCTTGACACAAGACTAGCCAGCACACTGCTCCTAGGGGGTTGAGATTTTTATTATAGGTATAAGGAAGAGCACTGATAGAGGCAGATATAGAGGCATCTGGAAGAGTCCAGTGTGAACATGACAGGCAGACTGAACTGATCCAGGTATGGAGAGAGGGGAAAGTAAAGGAGAGCCAGAAGCTGAAAGGCCAGAAGACTGAGAGACCAAAAAAGACATGGGTAGCCAAAGCTGTGGGTTATATAGGGAGAAGATCTGGGGGAGAGGCACCCCGACTGAGGAGGACCTGGTAACCAGCATCTGCTCCCCTCCATATGTTAAAAGTCACCTTAGCCATTGATTTGAAACCTAACAATTGATGACTGTTTAGAGGATCTAATTTGTTTTTTCCTCAGTGGAAGTGAGTCTGCCTTGGAAAGAGCAAGCCTGTCAGTGTCCCTTCTATTTAAGTCTTAAGAATCTCACTGTATGGCCATTGTTAAACATCAACTCTCTAACACAATGTCCTAGTCAGGAAACAGGTAAGGGGAAGCTAGACTCGATTTCTCTTTCACTAAAACTGTTAATCACTTGGAATAGTGAAGTTAGAAGAGTCAAGTGGTAAAGTCTGGACCTTCAGATAAATCTGACAGGATTTACAGGAACCAGAAGTGGGCACTGAGAAACAAGAGTTTAAGACAAAAGTGCTCCCCAGGAGAAGAGAAGCGCATTTCTTTCCTTACCCGGTTTTTACATATTTGTTTCTGAATGTATAAATCGTATTACACATAGATTCTGTAAGGCAATCATACCAGGTAATCAAATCATGTCATTTTGGATCAATTTATTTACAAAGTTACACTGTCTCTGGGGATCCTGTAAAAAGGGTGAAAAGCAATTGAAATGAATTATCGTGGGAGAGGTTACCAGGGTTAAAGTCCAGGCCCACCCACTAACATTCCAGACATTTAGCAGAGGTCTGTATGTGCAAGGTAGCAAATTAGGGTTTGCCACTTGTGGTATTAAGTTAATTAATTAGCACCAGAGGAAAGAGAAGCCACAGATTAGACAGTAAGTACAGACAGCAAGAAAGGAACATAGAACTGCTCCTAGGTTGCTGAGCCCGAAGATCCAGAATTTCAAATATGCTTGTTCAAAATGTAATGGCCTTGATTCTCACCAACATGACTTCCAGATAGTTTTAATAAAGGGGGATTAATTTGTGGAACTCACTGAGGGAATACATGTTCTTCTGTGCCACAATCAGTACCTTATGGGTAGTGGCAGGGGTCTCTTACAGAAAGGCTCTTCTTGCATTAGCTTTAGGATAAAACCCTGCAAAAGACAAGTTTCCAGCCTGAACAGCACATGGATGCCAGAAGAGTCTTGTAATGGGTTATAAATATAAGTGAAAAACCACACAGATTAAAAACCAACAATAATTTATTATTATTATTATTATTATTATTATTATTATTATTATTATTAATTAATATAGCAGTGGTGGTAAAGGAATTCAAGAGGAACTTCCAGCCATCAGAGGCTCCACTGACTGACCCACCTCCAAACAGGCTCTCATTATGTAGATGAAGCTGGCCTTGAATACATACAGATCTTTCTGTTTCCGGCCCTGCTTTCTAAGTACTGATAGTAACGGAGTATATCATTGTCCTCATTTGCTTTCTGTTGTGTAGATGTTAGGGCTGCCTCCCAGTTTCATGCTTCCAGAAATAAGACTTAGACTCAAAATACATTTACAAATAACTTGGTCATATAATAGATTCTTCTCTGAATAGAATCATAACTTAAGATAGCCCATTTCTTTTAGTCTACATTTTGCCACGATGCATTCATACTATATACAAGATATTTTCTCTACACTGTTCCTGTGATAAAACCCCATGTCCAAAAGCAACTAGGGAGTTAAAAGTTTATTTCATTTTATAACTCTTGACCACAGTCCATCATTGAGAGAAATCGAGGCAGGAACTGAAGTAGAAGCCATGGAGGACCACTGCTTACTGACTTGCTTCCCATCTCTTGCCCACTTTTAGTGAGGGCCAGCCACCTCACTAAGGGTGGCATGTTCCACAGTTAATTGGGTTCTTCTACATCAGTCATTAATCAAGAAAATACCCCCCCACACACACACACACAGACTTGCCTACAGGCCACCTAAGGGAGGCGATATCTCTATTAAAATGCTTCCCACACACTGTGAGTTGTAAGTCACATGTCAGAAAGCTCCTACATGCTAGATATTTTCATTATGATTCATAACAGTAGCAAAATTTTCAGTTATGAAGTGAGCTTTAATGCAGTTGTTCTCAACATGTTCGTCAGGATCCCTTTAGAGGTTGCATAGATGATATGCAAAATAAATATCAAATATTTATATTGTAATTCATACGAGTAGCAAAATTACAGATATGAAGTAGCAACAAAAATAATTTTATGGTTGGGGTTACCACAACATGAGGAACTATATTAAAGGGCCATAGCATCAGGAAGGTTGAGTCCCTCTTCCCAGATCTACCTAGGTTTGTATCAATTTGAGAAGCCCAAAAATACACCCACCATAACCAACTCTTCAGCTTTATTTTAAAAATAGAACTACAAAATAAGATCCAAATTCTTTCTGATTTATATGAGCAAAAATCCAGAAGCTTGATAATCCAGTGTCTCGAAGGTATGGGAGAGCAGTGACTTCATACTGTTCGAACTATAAATTAGTGAGGCCACATACAAGAACAATTTCAAAGTATATTTCAGAACCAAAATGCATACCATCTTATATCCAGAAAGTTTATCTTTGGGAACCCATTCCACGGTTATACAAACACATCCTGAATTGCATGAATCCATTAATCAATAGAATATTGTCATTGTTATAAAGACAAGCAAGAACAACTGTTTATAGAGGTTGTGTGAAACAGACTAGGGTCTGTCTACATGCTAGGATAGCATGTGTTTTGATACCATCCCCAAACACAGGGTCCTTTCTATAACAACAACAACAATGAAGACTTGCTTTTTATTTTTTTTTTTTCTATTTTATGGGTGACAAGGCTTAATTGGCAAGTTTGACTCTATGAAACTAAGGCTGCCTCAGTTTGTAGTCATCTGGACACTCCAGGAGGTTAGAATGACCAAGATGGCACACTCCTACAGCTGGCAGCTGGTTGAGTATGGGAGATCAGCTGCCTGTAGGGGTGAGTCCTTCAGCTTGCCTCCTTTCACAGCTTGAACTTCTAGCTTGGTGGTTACGTTCCTGAAGGAAGGTTCCTCAGGAAGAAAATGCAACACGTCTCTGAGGCCTTTAGAAATTATACAGCATCAGTCCTAACTTTTCCTGTGTAGCAAAGGTAGAAAGCCAGCCCTACTATAAAAGATGCCTCTCAATTAAAGAATCTGTCTCTAGTCAAGCATTATGGCACAGACCTTTAAGCTCAGCTCTCCGAGGCAGAAGCAGGCAGATCTCTGTGAGGTCTAAAACTGCCTCGTCAACTTAGTGAGTTAGAGGATAGCCAGAATCACATAGTAAGTCCCTGACTTAAAAAACAAACGAGCAAACAAAAAACAAAGCAAAACAAAACCACAAAGAGAACTAAAAGAATGTCTTTAATCAATCAATGTGTATGCATAATAGAGTGTATTATGTAATTTAGAAATCTTGCTGATAGCTATTGTTCAAATGGTGGGTGCATAAAGAAGACATATAATATGATAGTGCCTACTTATGCATATAGGTGTGGGGGGGAAAAGAATATATTTAACTACTTACCAGTGGGAAATTATGTTTAGAGAATATACTGAGCAGTTAGGCCCAGGTGTGGAATAACACTCAGTGATTTCTCTTCATGCCTGTAGAAAATTTGAACAAGATGATTGCTTCATTTTAAAAATAAGGTAAAAATTCAAACTTGATGAGTCTACAAGTTATATTTCCCAAACTGAAAGAGAAGAGAGAGATTTGATTGCAGGAAATTTGAAATCTAATTCCCTTGAAATTATATTCTTGACAGTGCTGATGTTTATAATATGAGTTGAGCTCAGTCGGTAGAAGCTTCCTACTCACGCTGGAGATAAAGACCTAGGGTGACCAAATGAATAGGTAGTTTTAAAACTATGTCTTTTTTCTAATTATATTTTTTTTGGAAATTTTTTTATAATGACATCATTTCCTCTTTCCTTTTCCTCCCTCCAAGCCCTTCTTGTTCTCTTTCAAATACTTGACCTTCTCTTCTTTCATTATTGTTATGTATATGTGTGTGCACACACATACATATATGCTCAGTCCATATAATGTTACTTGTATCTATGTTTTCAGGACTGATCACTTGATATTGGATAACTAATTGGTATGCTCTTTCCTGGAGACGATTATCCTAGCTCTTCTGCTCCCAGCAATCTTGATTGTCTGTAGTTCTTTGTCTAAAGCCGAGGCCTCCTGAGCTTTCCCACATCCATGTTAATGTGTCCATTGCTGTTATCTTTGTTCAGGAACTGAGTCTTAAAGAGTAAACAGCACTACTGGTTTGCATTAACAAAAATGGAAAGGAGTCAAGTCTGATAGCTTCTAATTCTTTCTTTCTCTTTTCTGTTTTTTCTTTTTTCTTTTTTTTTTTAATGTGAAACCAGAAGCAATAAAATATGAGTGTTTGAGAAAGTAGCTTTGGAAGAGAATAAAAAGAAGGTTGGCAATATTTCCATAGAAAATGAATAAGAAGGAAGAAGAGAACAGATGAGCAAAAGCTTGTGAGTTTGCATCACAATCATCAGCATGACAATGAGATTTTTCTTTAGAATCAGTGTAAGCAAAGATGTTGCTCTGAGGAATATTACAGCTGGGAGTCACACAACCCTATCCAGGAATTGGGAAAGAATGAGACAATACAGATAGCCATTGTCATGAGTAAAGAGGTGGGAATGGAGCAAGGGAGAAGGTAGGCAATATAAAACAAAGAAATTATTAACCTAAACACCTCTAAGTGTTAAAGCTTTCAAACATGGGACAATTTTGAATACAAATACAATCTACACCATGACAGACTGTGAGTAGCTGCTCCTCGTGTTGGTTGTTAAAAATACACTTCCAGTGTTCCATTTGAAGAATCTGACTATTATTCAAGCCCACTTAAAATACCATGCCATGAACACACTAACCTTCTTTTATAGATGCAAATAAAAACACATAGGTAATATGTGTCCTTAGATTTTGGTACACTTATTAGTGTATTTCAATGAAAAGGCAAACAGTGTTGAAGCCATGGTAGACATCTCAGAATAATCCACTGTGGTAGCACAGACACATTGTTCTGGTAGCTTAGAGGCAGAGGCAAGAGGATCAAAAGTTCAAAACCCTCCTCGGCTACAAAACAAGTTCAAAGCCAGTACAAGTAACTTCATGATACCCTGGCAAAAGAAAGAAATATATGAAGAGCAGATGAAGCCAAGAATCATCATTTATACATTGTAGCAACAACTAATAATTACAGATGACGAAGAGATGAAATACTCTCAGGCTGGAGTTGTGTCTCTGTTGGTAGAGTGCTTGCCCAGCATGCAATATTTGATCCTCAGTACCTCATAAACTTGGTGTGGTGGCATATATCCATTATCTTAGCACTCCAGAGATACAGACAACAGGATCAGAGGTTCAAGGCCATCCTTTGGCTGCATAGCAAATTCAAGGCCAGCCCACACCATATGAGACCATATCTAAAAACCAACTAAATCACTTTCAAACATAACTTTAATTCAACTATGAACTTCTTAAGAGCCGAGATTTACTTCTCAGCACAACCTCTGCCTATTTGTCTCCCTTAAACTCTACTGACATTTAGTAGCAATCAGGTCAATAGGAAGGGAAAGGATGGCACTTCTTGTTTATGTTCTTGGTTAGTCTTTTGCTGCATTCCTGATTTTTTTTTCATCTAGAGGATGGGCGTATCCTTTTCTGTTCCCCTCTTAGTTAAAAGAACAAACTATTTCAAATTCCTTAGGAAAATACAAGCTACAACAAAACCACACCAGCAACTTCCACTCTCATGTTAGCTTTAAAACAGCTTGGGAAAGGTCAGCCCACTTCACTTCCGTCTATTGTAGCGTTTACCCTGTTCCTGATTATGTTACAGTCTGGTGGTGATTTTTTAAGGCAACCCCTTTATTAGATTTGGTTTTCTGAACAACATAAATTAACTAGGAACTTTCTTTTACACACTGAATATTATTTGCCTTGGGAAAAAGATTAACTTTGATAAAAAGGAAGAAAAAGAAAAATGAGTGTAGTTTTGTCTTTGGGGGACTTGTCAAGAACATTGATAGCAATGGAGTGGAACCTGTTGCAAAGAGGGCAGAAGATGCCAAGGACAGATAGTTCATAATGACACAGAGAGGTCACCCAGAGGAACTGTCTCTGTTCAGTTTCCACAAACACTCCGTGGTTCATTAAGCTCTAGGTTTAGCTTTGTTGTTTTTACAGTCTTAGACTCCAAGCTGGTGTCAGTTTACTTTGATTCTTTTTGCTTTGAAGTTATTGGTTTTGGTCCCAATTATCTAAAAATATTCATTCAGTAGCTGAATGAATGTGACAGGTCAAAAATAAAATGTTCCTAACAAAGTCTTTAGTCCGATTCAGAATGATGCGCCTATTTTATACTTGCTATTTATCATTTGAAGTTTACTTTTCAACTGCCAATTATAGTCTAAAAATGTCTGTGATTTTCTTCTTGATATCAAATATAATTCATTTTTACATGTTACACAGGCAAAACTGATAAGTGAAATTCAATGTATACAACATGAAAGAGGAATTGAATAGCAAAGATACTTCCCCAAATACAAAGAACTCAGAACAGCGCCGGCACGATGAGGAAGAAATAACATAGGGTGTGGCACTGCAGGGCAAGGTATTATGGGACGGGGCATTGTGGGAAGAGTCATTACCTACATTTTGGCTCCAATCCACTTTCCTCCATAGCCCCTGCTGGATTTACAATCACCTACCACTCTGTCCCTTTACAGCATCACCTCCTTCTAGACTTTCGATGATGGGTCACTTCCTTCTAGACTTTCGATGATGCTACTTACCAGGGGATGTTCTGGAAGTGATAAAGTATATGTGTATGACTGGAATTTAGGAACCGAGTTTCCAAATGAGCAAGCTTAGGGACAGGGCATGCGAAGCCGTGACGATGCACACAACTTCTGTTTCGCTCAGGTGAGCAGCCTGACCCTGGGGATTTTTAGCTTCCTTTGGCAAGAGCACAACTACAGCTGCCTACTGGTACCATGGGGATTAAAAGAAGGAGTTGTTCCTGAAAAGCCCAGCACTGACGTCATTACCTAGCAAACAGAACACTCAGAAACCCCAGGATACATTTGGTAGATTTTAAATTTAGGGAAGATTCAAGATGAGAAGCATAAAAATGGCAGAAGTTGTAAAACAGTGTCCTTTTCCAGAGACAGAAGGAAGGGCAGGAGCCCCAGACCCTATGGCAGGACTGGAAAAGAACAGAACGGAAATTGTCCAAATTTGGAAACAGTCTTAATTTATTAAAATTATAAGTTTTATTCCTATTTGATTTTGTTTTGTTATGATATTTGGAACAGGATCCTGGCTAGTTGATCAGGAGCTTGCTACATAGCCAAAGCTGGTCTGCAACTCCTGATTATCCTGCCTCTACTTGTAAGTGTATGAAACCACACACAGCTAGAGTTATAAAGTTTTAAAATGGAATAACACTTCTTAATATTTACTACTTTGTTTTATGGCATAAAGCAGCATACAGATTTAAGGTCAAGACTATTTTTAATCTAATTTGATTTGGAACACATTAAAGGTAACATATGTTTTAAATAACACATTTTAAAAAGCAAATGTGAAGAAAACAGGGAAATCCCAGACTAGCTTATAGCTACACTGATTAAAGTTTAGCTTGTAGGGATTTCAAAGGTCACTATATCTGCCTAATTTCTCAACTTGTGATAGACAGGCAGCCTTACTACCTAACCATACTGTAACTGGAGCTTGGGTGAGTGACACTGTGTGTGCATGGGGCCTTGGTAACTGATAAGAGCATAGAAATAAGAGCATGCTTCAGGCTTCTTGGTGACTTCCAGAACTCTTCCCAAAACCCATAATTTTGGAATAAAAGTTGACCTGCTAAATTTACACCACTCATTGATTAACGTCATCAAAGAAAACAAAACTGATCTAAGTCTTTAAAAATATGTCTTCCCAGGCTCTAGAGTTTTCATGCATCCTTCAAAGTCATATGTGTTTAAATGGTATTTTGAATTGGGATCTTTGGGGCCAATTCATTTGTGGATTAATGGATTAATTAAGTAACCAATACTCTTGGGCCAGGGACATTGCTCAGTCAGTAAAATATCTGCCATGCAAGCATGAGGTACTCTAATCCCAAGCAGCCATGTCAAAAGCTGAGCATGTTGCTGTTTGAAGGTCAGGATGGAAGGTGGGAGAGCAGATAGGTTGCTCCCTGGAGCTCACTGGTCGGCGAGTCCAGCTTAAGCATCAAGCTCATGTTCAGTGAAAGAGCATCATTCAAGTAAGAATGTAGAGAGCCATAAGGAAGACAAGAGAGACTTCCATGTGTATACATGTGCATTCACTGAACACAAACAGAGAGAGAGAGAGAGAGAAAGAGAGAGAGAGAGAGAGACGGACAGACAGACAGACATGGAGAGAGAGCTCTGTGGAGGTTTCTATTGCTTGCCATGGATGCTATCTGCCATATCAGGATGTAGCACGAAAGCACTGAGCAGATGCTGAACCAATGCCAACACTTCTATGCTTCCAGCCATCTTCTAGCTTCTAGAACTGAGAACCAAATAAACTTCTTTCCTTTATAAATTATTTGGCCTCCCAGCTATACCACTCCTGGGCATATACCCAAAAGATGCTTCACCATTCCACAAGGACACTTGCTCAACTATCTTCATAGCAGCTTTATTCATAATAATCAGAAACTTTACAACCTAGAAGTCTGTCAACTGAAGAACGGATAAAGAAAGTGTGGCTCATTTACACAACTCAGCTATTAAAAACAAGGACATCATGAAATTTGCAGGCAAATGGATGGTCTAGAAAATATCATCCTCAGTGAGGTAACCCAGACCCAAAAGGACATGCATGGTATGTACTTACTTATAGGTGGACATTAACTATAAAGTATAAGATAACCATGCTAGAATCCGCAAACCCAAAGAACCCAAATAACAAGGAAGGCCCAAGGGCAGATGGTTGAATCTTTTCTCAGAAGAGGAAATTAAATAGATATTGGAGGTGGATGGAGGGCAAGTGAGGGGGCAGGAATCAAGTGTAGAAAGAGCAGGGGAGAAAGATTGAAAATCGGTGTGTAGGGAGGTGATCTCTAGAACATGCCAGAGACCTGGAATGGGGCCAGGCCCCAGGACATCTATGGGGGCAACTCTAGCTAAGACTCCTATCAATTGGATATATGGTGCCTTAAGTGGCCACTTCTTGTAGCCGGCCAGACTCCCAGTGGTACGATAAGGTTGCCAATTCACCCACAATATCATTGACCCAAAATGTGTCCTCCCTACAAGACTTCAAGGCTAAAGACAGAGCAGAGACTGAGGGACTGGCCAATCAATGACTGGCCCAAATTGAGATGTATCTCATAGGCAAGAACCAATGCCAACTCTTGTTTGCTTCTATGGCTCTTCCAGCCTCTAGAACTGAGGCTAGAACACTACTAATGATACTTTGTTATGCTTGCAGACAGGAGACTAGCCTAACAGTCCTCTGTGTGGCTCTACCCAGCAGCCAATGGAAAGAGATGCAGAAACCCACAGCCAAACAATAGATGGAGCTCCAGGAGTCTTGTGGAAGAGTGGAGGGAAGGATTGAGGGACCAAAAGAGGATAGGAACTCCACAGGAAGATCAACAGACTCAACTAACCTGGACCCTTGGGGGCTCTCAGAGACTGAATCACCAACCAAAGAGCGAGCATGGACTGGACTTAAGGCCCCTCCCCCTCCATACATATGTAGCAGATGTGCAGCTTATTCTTGTTGTGGATCCTTCCACAACTGGAATGGGGGCTGTCCCTGAATTTCTTGCCTGCCTGTGAACTCAATCTTCTGATTGGGCTTTTTTGCTAGCCTCAGTGAGAGAAGATGCACCTAGTCCTGCAATGACTCATGTACTGGGGTTGGGGGACATTTCTCTGGGATGGGTCCCCTTCTCAGAAGATAAGAGAAGGAAGAAATAGGGGGAGGAGCTGCAAGAGGAGGAACTGGGAGGAGAGGGAGGATGATATCAGGATGTAAAATTAATAAATAAATAATTTAAAAATAAATAATTTGGTCTCAAATATTGAGTTAAAGCAGCAACAGCAACAGTAACAAAAATAGAACAGAACACGGGAGTCTCTCTCTCTCAGACACAAAGGGAATTTATAGAACAGAGAAAAACATGCATAATTATTTAGACAGTAACAGTGTTAACTCTACTAAAGTGATCGAACAAGTCTCAGGATGGGAGACAGGCAGCAGCACACTGAAGAAGTACAGCCTTGGTACCCATTAGCATCATAAAGCTCCAGCTGTTTTGGAGCTTGACAGCTGTTATACCCAATGGTACACATAATGCTCTCCTATCTCACTGTTTTCACTATGCGAGAGCATCATTTAGGTGCCTCGGAGAAATAGGGATTCTTTGGAGAATTGATAGCTTGGACAGAAGAGAGGCCACCCAAAGGACAGCTGAGACACTGAGGAAAACTAAAACCATATATCCGTACCAAGCAAAGGCTGGCTAGGGTGAGATGTTACTTTTGCATTTGGGGAAATGAATTTAAGTGAGCAGTTAGGCCCTGTGTTCTTTGGACTTAATAATAGAGAGGATATCTATGTGTAGAGACTTTAGGCTTTTGTTTGGTTCTGTCTTGGTGACTCACTGATGTCATAGTCATTGTGACCCCACTGTTTACAACTATCCTTGAAGGGCAGCAAATGTCATTTACTTATTTAGTGTTCCTCAAAGCGTATAGCATGATGCCAGGATTAAACAGAGTTTTTAACTGGATGTGGCTTGGATTTATAAGGTAAAGGGAACAAGGACACAGTAGTTCCCTAGGCTGTTTTTCATCCTTCCCTATATGTCACGTATATGCCTTTTTGCTTTTCACAGCTTGTCAACTCTGTGTGAACCTACACTTCCATTCACAGTCCAAAACAACAACAACAACAACAACAAAAACGAAAACAAAAAACCTATTTGAAATTGCAATCTGTCCCAGCATTAAAAAAACAAAACAAAACAAAACCAAAAGCAAGCTGCCTGGTACTAAATGTGCTGGCACCCAGAGCAGTAATCTGTTGGTAATTTTGCAAGGTTTCCATGTTGATTATATTTGGGCAGTGTCCATGTCA
>LR753405.1:0-64786 GCA_902729485.2 Mus minutoides
ATGCCCCAGTACATGGGAACGCCAGGGCCAAGAAGTGGGAGTGGGTGGGTAGGAGAGCAGGGTGGAGGGAGGGTATAGGGAACTTTTGGGATAGCATTTGAAATGTAAATGAAGAAAATATCTAATAAAAAAAGATCATTTGGATCAATACACTTTTAAATAAAAGATATATTTCACTTTTAAAAAATCAGTAGTTCAAGTTAAGAGCTTAAGTTAAGAGAAGATCATAAGGGTGGGCTCTAGCCCTGTTTGGCTGAGAAGGAATAGAAAGGGGACTTCTCAGGTAGAGATAGGCAAATAGGGAGAATTCCATATGAAGATGAGAGTAGAAATGAGAGTTCTACATGTACAGACAAGCCTCAAAATGGCCAAGGTTGCAGAAACTACTAGGAGCCACGGAACGAGAAAACTGAAAAACTCAGAAGGGACTCACTTTGATGAGAGCTTGATCTTGGACTTCCAGCACTGAGGTATACTTTGTTATGACAGCCCTAGAAAACATAAGACCTACTCTAAATCCCGTTTAAAGGTTATCTTGGTTCAGGAAGTAAAAGCACTTGCTACATATTTTGACTAGCTGACCCTTGAAACCTATAGAGGAAGGAAAGAATGACTCCTTGAAAGTTGTCCTCTGACTTCAACAGTAGCATTATGGCATGTGCACATCACACACACACACACACACACACACACACACACACACACGCATACACATACACACGATAAAGGAAAGATTAAAAAAAAAACTCTTCACTATTGAGAAGTCAGGACAATCTATGCAAGCATTACATTGTAAAGGAAATGAAAAGTGAAACAAAGAGCTATCTCTAATACCAAGCTAACAAAGGGTCTAATAGCAAACCTTTGGGGTGTGGTCTGATCCTTGAGAGAAACAATTATTTTTGAGGACCTCGGTTATCCAATAAGGAAGATGGTTCAGGAGATTAGTATTCACCTCAGAAAATTCAAAAATAATCTAAAGTTAAACCAGAAATGGAAATAATCAAGGTTAAAAAAAATGAACTTAATAGCCAGGCGGTGGTGGTGCACGCCTTTAATCCCAGCACTTGGGAGGCAGAGGCAGGCAGATTTCTGAGTTTGAGGCCAGCCTGGTGTACAGAGTGAGTTCCAGTACAGCCAGAGCTACACAGAGAAACCCTGTCTCAAAAAATAGAAGACGTACTTAATAAAGGAAAATAAATAAACAAACAAACAAACTGAAAGAGTAAGCCAAAGCTCTAATTTGTTTTCTTTTAAAAGGGTCAATGAGGAATACGGAGCTGGCTCAGTGGTACTGCCTGTCTCACAAACATATGGACCTGAGTTTGTATCCTCAGCACACATAAAAACTGAGCAAGTCAATATACATTTGTAACCCTAGTACTGACTGAGGAAAATAGAACATTCCCAGGCTTCTCTGGCCAGCTTGTCTAGCCAATTAACAAACTCAAGTTTTAGTGAGAGAGATCCTGACTCAAAAAAAATAAGGTGGAGAGTGCCCTCTGGTGTCTTCTTATACATGTGCATGTATAAACACACATATACACAAACTCAGATGAAAGAGCCAATGAAATAGATAATTTCTCACAATCCTTGTTAAGATATGTATAGGAATAAGAAAGGAGACATCAGCATAGATGCTAAGAAAATAGAAAAAGATTATGTTAATGAATTAAAATCCATTAAAACTGACTAAAATGATTCAAAGACGGCATTTATAACTTTTAAGAAACAACACCTAGTCAAATGCTATTTTTGCAAATTTATGAGTGTACAGGAAGATGCAAGGAAGAATGTGAGGGGAAGTGTGTGTGTGTGTGTGTGTGTGTGAGAGAGAGAGAGAGAGACAGAGACAGAGAGAGACAGAGACAGAGACACAGAGAAAGAAACAGAAAGAGAAAAATGGGAGTGCATGTATGCAGGTATGCTATGTTCTGAGTCTTTGTCTCCACTGAAGTTCATGTGTTGAAACCTGATCACCAAGGTATGAGGCATGACCTTTAGGAAGGGAGTAGCCATGAGGGCAAAGTTCCTGTGAATAATAACATTAGCACTGTTAGAAGAAATCTCAAGCCGGGCGTGGTGGCACATATCTTTAATCCCAGCACTTGGGAAGCAGAGGCAGGCAGATTTCTGAGTTCCAGGCCAGCCTGGTCTACAGAATGAGTTCCAGGACAGCCAGGGCTATACAGAGAAACCCTGTCTTGAAAAAAAAAAAAAAAGAAAGAAAGAAAAGAAATCTCAAGGGCTACGCTGGTCTCTTCCATTATGTATGTGACAACACAGCAAAAAAGTCCCATCTATGAAAAATGAAATTCTCAGCCAACAATGACCTGCTTCCATCCTGATCTTGGATATCCAGGCAGCAGAATTATGATCAATGAAATTCTGATGCTTATAAGTCATACAATCTATGGTACTATTGATATAGCAGCTACAGCAGAGTAAGAGAAGATGCAAGAAACCTTTTATATTTTTTAAAATAAACTCTCATGTGTCCCAGGCTGGCCTTGTAGCTTAGGATGACCTTGAATTCATGATCCTCCCCTCTCTATACCTTAAGTGCTGGGATTATAGGTCTACACTATAATACCTGTTTTGTTTTGTTTTGTTTTGGTGCTGGGCATGAAACCCAGGTCTTTGTACATACTGTGTAATCGCTCTGCCAACTGAGTGACATCTCTAGCCCCACAAAGGAATTTTAAAAGGAAAAAAATAAATGTATATACATTGTTGAGCAGCATCCTCAGGTGCAAATGTAACATGGTTGTACAGCCTACTGGGGAACATCTACTTGGGGGCCCTTTAAGACACAAGCTGTCCTGAATGTGTTCTAAATTTTTCTTGGGGAAACATAAAGGTGAAACCTTGGATCTCATGATGGCTGCTCAGTTAACCCTTCCAGACACTTTCTAGCCAGTTTCCATTGAAACTGCACCACCTATAGTGTCACCAAAAGCACAGGAGTCATCCATCCTCCCTCACTGGCAACAGAGCATGTGATGGTCAGTATTTTTGTTGTTGTTTATCTAGTCATTCAAATGATGTTAAATGTTTGGAAAATTTGCAAGGTTAACATCTATTAGAAATTAATTTATGTAAACAAGCTAAATATGGCAACATCAGCTTATCATCCCAGCAGTTATGAGGTAGAGGCTTAAGGATCAGGAGTCCAAGGCCAGCCTTGGCTATCTATATAAGGGACTATAAGAGTAGTTTAGGATACATGAGACCCTGTCTCCAAAAACCAAGAGTAAATAAATAATAATAAATAAATGAAAACTTAAGTTAGTTATACTTTTCTAAACAAAAAAGGAGCTATCCAGATCTATCACATCTTAACTAGCCACATTTTACTGTTACTGTGTATTGATGAACATTTAGTAGGCTACAGTAGAAATCAATGCTGTAGTGTGATGCCATAAATCTATTCCTGTATAACTTTGTGCATACTCTGCTGTCTTCCTATTTGGCACAGTGACAGAGCTATCCCACAGAGGTCAATAGACCAGGACACAGCAGTGCTCAGTTTATTCCTGCTTTGTTGACAACCCTGACATGAGAAAATAATGGGGAACATGTTAATACTGCAGATTAAATCAGAGTGCCACCTTTATGGTCACATCATTGTTGGTAATGTGAACATGTGAAGTTTTAAGATATTAATTATCTCTGCTTATTTACTTTCAACTTATTCATTAGGAGAAAGGAAATTGTGAGCTGACCAGTGCTTATCATGGGTAGGAAACACACATACACATTTACTTTCCTGGAAAGCCAGGGAAGACTTGGGCACCGCACCCAAGACCATTAGACCAAGGATACTTGGATGGCTGATCAGAAACCTCAACCCCAGGGAGGGAAAAACACAAAACAAGACCACTGTGGAGGTGTCATAAGGTACAGAGAAGACAGCCAGCTGATCCTGGAGTTGAGCCTTTCTAATCTGTCATTATGTAGTAGCAGGGACAGTATTCTAAGGGCACCACTTTCTTGTATAGACTGCCCACATGAGCCTGGCCAGAAGGTAAAGGCCTGAGAGATACAACAAACACACAAATAAGATTTTGCCTTTCTTCTAGACACAGCCCTTTATAATCTCCATTGCCCTCAGTCTCAGCCAGGCCATGTGATTATTCTGACACAGCTATCACCAGTATTCTGGTCTTCTTACCCTGCTTCCACACACACTGAAGCCTCTCTAGTAGGTGACCTACTTAGGGGTTCCCAAACGGGCCAGGCTGGCTGGAGGCTGGAGGCTATGCTCATGCAAGTCACTCTGGGGTGTGGCCACCCCACCCCTTCTTACCTGCCCCAGCATTTGGTGACACAGCTCTCACCTGGTCTGACTTACCACAAGATAGGAGTGCCTCAGGGTGGGGCTCCACAGGCAGGTCACCAGAAACCCGAAGTCCAGCTGAAACAGCCGATGAGAAGTTGCCCAAATAAATCATTCTGTGAAAGATCTGAGAGCTGGCATGAGTGCCATTCTCATCTATGCCTCAGGTCAGCTTGGCACCCTAGTCTGCCTGGATGGCCCCTCCTGTGGCATTCGTGTGCCATGTCCACAAATGATTAGAGATGCCTGCCTTTTCCTGGAGCCCAATTATCAATTCGCTGGTGCTATTTTTCGGAGAAGAATCAGAGGAGGATGAGGGTAAAGGTTGGAGCTGGGCATTGAATAAGGAAGGCATGGACTAGCTCTCTGCAGGCTCAGTTACTGCTTTCAATCCCCTCTCTGGAGGATTCAGCCTGCTTATCCCAAGGGCCTAGCAAAGAGGGGCAACACTCAAAGGGACCATGAGACATACCAGAGAGATAGCCAGGGCTAAAAGGTCCAGCACTCCTACCTATCACAAGCCCCTTTTGAGAATCTTCCCCTCTACATACTCACAGAGCTCACCACAGGATCAGGCCAGCATGGGCCCTTCTGTGCCTTGGTGGGATAATTTTGGGTATGGGCAGAGAGAAGTCTGGCCAGTAAATCAGCTGGTAAATAGTTGGTGATATTTATTGAGAAATGGGATGAAAGATGGAAGCCCTGAAAGAGCAACTCACAGGCTGGCCAGAAGGTACTCAACTGATAGTGGAGCACAGAGAAGGCTCTAGGATCCTATGGCCGGGTAGGTCAGAGCTGAGGAAGGCCACAAAGGTACTACAGAAAGCAAAGACGTAGCTCAGAGCCTGAATGAATGGATGGCACTGGCATTCAGGCTTCGAGGCTTGGACCATCAGGTGGCACATACATGGGCTCAATATGAGCCCAGCTGCGGGCCTGCTCATCTGCCCAGGCAAGCAGCTCAGGAGCACGATGCAGGAAGATCAGAAGCAGGGTGTGCACATCACCTTCTGCTGAATGGGCAGCACTGGGTTCAGCCTGGAAGTAGCGGTGGAAGAGACTGGCCAGGCTGTAGCTTTTGCGGCCTTGAGCCCTGGTGCCATGGCTGTGAGCACGGTCTAGGCCCCGCAATGCAGGCAGTGTGTCCAGGCAGACAGTGTCTTGGGGCAGATGGGCACCCAGACGTTGTAGCTCCATGCACAGCAGTGGGAAGTCATAATCGAAGCCATTGTGGGCCACAAGGCAGATGGGGCCCTCCTGGCGGCTTAGGAAGCCCTGCAATGTCCTTACCACAGTGCCATTGAAACCAGCCTTCCGGCAGTGCATCAGGCTTTCGCTGCTCAAACCAGTAATCTCGCTGGCCTTGGCAGTAAAGGGGCGCTCCGGGCACATGCACAATGTGAGCTTGTCCAGAACACGGGGCAGCACCAAGGAACCAGAATCATCCCTTTCTGGATTCTCCAGGGAAGAGCGGTGAACAGCAAAAAGGGATATCTCTGCAATCTCAGGATCCATGTTTGGGAGCCCAGTGGCTTCCAGGTCCAGGAATACAAAGGTCTCAGCCCGGGGTGGCTCAGACATGCTGATGTTCTCACAGGAACAATGAGGCCTAAAGCTGCCAGAACAAGTGGCATAAGCCAGAGGGCTTAAGACATGAGAGCAAGGCCCTGCTACCTATAGCCATCTCAGGTCAAAGCTCTACTACACAGAACCTCACTTCCTGATGTTCCATCCCATCTCATGAGGCCCCTGGTGCTATTAGTAGTTTCTGATACATATTCATATCTAGAGACACTTGGAAGAGGACTCATGGGACCAGGATCAAGTAATCAGAATCTTGTTACTGCTATCCATCCTTCCTTCCCCCTTTCCTGGGTCTTTCTCCAACCCAACCTTCCTTCTATCACCTTATCAAACAGGCACAAAAGAAAGTGCCTAGACTTTAACCCAGGGTCCTCTTCCTTTTGCTGCCAGGCCCAGATCTAGCCCGTCAAGGAGGGGGACAGATATAGTCTACAATTGGTGCCTTAGCCCAGCCCCTAAGTGGAAATACCTTGACTGCGAGCCTCAGGCATTATGCCCTGCTTTCTATATTTGGGTATCAGGCACCAGAGGAATCTGGCATGGGGACCCTGGTCCTCTCAACCTTTTCTCTGCAAAACAAGTGCTTTCTCAAGCTGTCTTCTACCTGCCTCTAGCCTCGTGGCTTTATCCACCTATCCCCATCACACTGGCTTACCTGGGGCGGGCTTCAGCTGGCTTCCTGGACTGCTGGGCACCTGTCTCTGCATAGGCTGCTCCAGGCAGCCTTTAATCAGAGGACACAGCCCGCCCCCAGCCGCCAGTTGGGCAACCAGGAGGCTGGAGGCTGCAGGACCTGTGCAGCCGGCTTGCTTGCCACCCCCTCGTGAGCTTGCAGCCACCAGGACACACGCCCTATGTTTACAGACTGAGAAGTAGGCTCTGACTGCACACAGGCTTCCAGTGAGTGATGAGCACTGTCATGTGTCCTCACAGGCAGGAGGAAGTCAGAGTGTGATGGAAGACTGTGGCTTCTGCTAAGCCCTACTGCCAAGTCTCATCAGATCTGGGTTGTGGTTGACAGACCTGGACAAAACAGGTGTAATATTTAGCCCTATGCCAGGATATATTACACACAGACAACAGGTCCTCTTCTCCAGGCCTTGGTTTCCTCCATCAGTGGGGACCTGGCTGCCCTTCATGGGGTTGCCATGACCTCAGGAGTGACAGAAGCACCTATTTGTGCTTTGTTTAGCCTTTGAATGGGAAGACATGCTGAGGACAAGGCCTTGGTCTTGCTTCAGTGAACAGGGAGTGTCCTCAGGAACATCTCCAATATGAACATTGCCTGGTTGCAGATTACCACCCTCTGGCCTCATCTTCCAGTCACAAGTAGGGATGGTGATCTCTGCTCTAGGGGTATGACATCCAAATGTTTGACACTCCTGGGTCTGACACTGAATATGTTTCAAGCATTTATTTAGTAGACTTGTGGAGAAGGCAGGGAGGAAAGGCAGGCAAAGGGAGGCCATGAAGCAGTGAGGCCTGACCCACACAGCCCTGTGAATATAGCTGATCCAATTCTTTCAATTTCAGAAATAAAAAGAGGTATCTGAGAGACCTCTAGGACTTTAAGACAGTAGGTCATAACCTTCCCAGTGCTGTAACCCTTTAAAACGGTTTTTCATGTTGTAGTAACACCCAACCATAAAATTATTTTTGTTGCTACATTGTAAGTGTAATCTTGCTGATATTAATTGTAATGTAAATATCTGATATGCATGATGTGACTCCCTAAAGGGTAGCAACCGACCTACAGGTTAAGAACCACTGCTTCTGAGGTCTTTTGTTTCACCTGAGAGACACCAGATATGACCTGGCTGCCCTTCATGGGGAGATGTGAGATGTGAGAGTGACCAGAGGCTAGAAGGTTATCCATGGCCTCTCCTGAAGATCTCATTCCAGAGATCCAACACTGCAGGCCTAGCCTTCTAAGGATATGGTTGATGCTGTACCTGCCCATTGCAGCCATTCCTGGGCCTTTCCATAGAGCAGTTGGATCAGCTGGACAGTAGAAAACAAGGACCTGCTTGCCCATCAACCTTTCCCAACAGTGTCTAAGCAAGAAGGGCCTAGCTGTCCAAAAGTACTCAGTGAGCCCAGAGGTGCAAAGATGCAGTTACAGGAGCAGGGTGGGGCAGGTGGCCACAGGTGTGATAATGGGCTCACCAAGTTGTGCCTGTTCTGGTGCTTGAAGGGAGGGAGGTGGCTATGACAAGCATACTACTCAAAAAGATACTTGGCCACTGTGGGAATCCCAGAGAGCAGTTTCCTGGATAACCAGCCAGGCTCTGGTGAAAATTCTCCAGTGGGTGCTAGCACCCTAGAAACAAAGGAAGAGATAGGCTCCCAAGGACATGCCACAAGAAGCCTCTGTGGAACCCTGAAATAAGATAAAAAGTGAAAGGCACATGAGCGGGGAGATGGGTCATGTCAGGGTGCAGGGGAGACCTCCAGAACTAGATAGGTCAAAATAACTAGGCAGTATCAGGAAGGAATAGAAGCAGCAGAGAAAGGAAAGGCCAAGAACCACTGTGGTAGTAGAAGGCATGCCACCAAGCTAACCTAGAATAAGGATGAGGACAGGAAGGGAGGTTGAGCATCCCAGGCCAAAGCAGAGGATGATATGCACAAACAAACAGTAGTCCGAAGGTAACATCTCAGAGCTTGAGTTTCTTTTATTTCTTCCCTGTCCTACCCACCTCTGCCTTCCTTTTCTGCCTCCCTCTTCCTCCTTCCCTTCAAACTGCAAGCACCAGGCAAGTGGAAATCCATACAGGCTATGAACAGGACTGGAACTGCCCCTCCTGACAGCTCCAGGGAGGGCTTTATACCCCCACATTATCTTGTGCCTCTATGAAATGTCAGTGAGGATCTTGTACTTCTGTGTTACTTCATCAATTCTGGCAGCTGTATAGAGAAAGAAACATGAACGGCCAAGTGAGTAAAGAGGTAGAAGTTGGCAGTCCATACAAGACCCATTCCTTCCTGCCTTCCTACCAGAGCCCCTATCCTCCCTATTCTGCTCAGGCTCTCACTAGGCATGACCAGGTGGTAGTAAGGACAACTCACACCTGGTCCTCAAGGGGCTTGGAAGCTGAGGCGGGGGCAACTTCTTCCATAATCCAGAAATTCATTAGGGAGTTGCAAACAGGGCCTCTTGGCTGGTGGTACTAGGCCAGCAGCTTGGAGTCTCTGGCTGGGTCACACTGACCATAATGCATGTCAAGGTTCAGGCCAGGCTAGGTCCCTGCCACCTCAAAGTCCAGGAGTTGTTTCAATGGTGAACTGTTTTAATCTGATACCAGTATGTGCACATAGTAACAAAGCCAGCAACATAGAACTATTCTAAGGCTTTTAGAGCAGTAGTGCTCAACCTTCCTAACACTGAAACCCTTTAATACAGTTCCTCATATTGTGGTGATCCCCAACCATAAAATTATTTTCATCGCTACTTCACAACTGTAATTTTGCTACTGCTATGATTTGTAATGTAAATATGACCCCCAAAGGGTTCAAAACCCACAGTTTGAGAACACTGCTTTGGGGGACATATCCTGTAAAAGCATCCACCTCCAGGGCCCTGACCAGATAATTTCTAGGTAACTAGTAACTAAATTTCTACCCAATTTAAGTTCTCCCTTTGTTTGTTTTAAACATGTATCTCTGTTTTAAGGATTTATTTATTTTTATTTTATGTATATGAATATTTTGACCACATACATGTATGTACATTATGTGCATGCTTAGTGCCCGAAAAGGATGCTGAGAATTGAACCCAGGTGTTCTGGAAGAGCAGCCAGTGTTCTTAACTGCTCAAATAAATCCTTAAAACAGAAATACATGTTAAAAACAAACAAAGGAGGAACTTAAATTGGGGAGAAATTTAATTACTAGGTATCTAGTAATTGTCTGGTCAGGGCCCTGGAGGTGGATGCTTTTACAGGATATGTCCCCCAAAGCAGTGATTCTCAAACTGTGGGTTGTGACCCCTTTGGGGGTAAACCCTAACCCTTTCTAGCCCCACATATTTCTTTCGTGTATGTGTATGTACACACATACATACATGCCCTTAGCACATCTGTGGAAGTCAAAGAACAACTTTCAGGGTTTTTTTTCTTTTAAGCTAATTACTTTTTTTTAGATTGATTTATTTTATGTATGAATGCTCTATCTGCATGTACACCTGCATGCCAGAAGAGGGTATCAGATTCCATTACAGATGGTTGTAAGCCACCATGTGGTTGCTGGGAATCGAACTCTAGACCTCTGGAAGAGCAGATGGTGCTCTTCTTAACTGTGGAGCCATCTCTCCAGCCCCAACAAACAACTTTCAAGAGTTGATTATCTCCTTCCACCCTGTGGATTCTGGGGATCAAACATGGATTGTCAGGCTTATCAGCAAATGCCTTTACCCAATGATCTATGTCACCCCACCACATTTTTCTAATTCCACATTAGACCAGGTTAGCCTAGAACTTGACTTCCTACCTCAGCCTGCAGAATGAAATCACAGGCATGCCAGTCTTGGTATTCCCAACACAAGTACAGACCCATTGCTTTTCCTACCAGTTTGACTACCCTTTCTGTCTTTTCATGAGGGAAAGAAAGCTCATAACCCATGCTGCCTATCCCTTCTCTTCCACAGTCCTGTTGTTAGCTATACTTTGCCTTTTGCATGTCAAAGGTAACAACATTGGCATTAGGTATAATGATAGTCCCAATTTGTCATCTTTTTCCCATCACAAGAATGGCTCTTGGAGCTTGAGACTCATGAGGTATGCCCATCCTGAATAGCACCCTAAGGATCCTTCCCCCTTTGCTGTTAATGTTTCCAGTGGTATCCTAGTTAAAGGCTTACCCTGTGGCAAACTGTGTCCCTCTGAAGATGACAGTTTGCTGGGTTCTCTAGAATCTAGACCCTGGGCCTCACCCTATCCTGAGCTATCAGCCCAATAGCTCACACTTTCCCACCCGGAGGAAGGCCTGTTTTGCCCTAACATGTGGACTTTAGTAGTTCTCAGTCTCCAGGACTGTTCCTGAGACCACATACTGGCTTTTTATCTTGAAGTTTTGGTCTTGTACCCTGGTCGTGCTACAGCAGGGTGAGTTGCAGACTAATTCCTTTAGGTTCCACCTGCTCTGGTCTTGAAATAAGGAGCTCTTCTGTTTCATTTCTGTTTCTGTGGATCCAGCTTGTGTGTCCTATAACTTGTGCTTACTCTCTCATCTCACATCTGTTCCTAGAGGCTCACTACTTCATGTGTCACTGTCTTCTGATCTTTCCTCTCAGCCGGGATTTCAAAGTTACCCAAGCACATTTGCTTGTCATGTTGCTTGGAAGTTTTCCAAAAACAATTTCCTGTGTATCCAGGTCTTCTCTCTTCACCATACTGGTTCTCTGTACCCTGCCCTATCCTGGAATTGGGGTATGGAGCCTGGGCAAAAGGTACTCCCCCCATGCTATTCAGAGGTTTGCTCCCTTTTCTGTGAAGGGGTCTTAAAGAAGAGGTCCATGGAAAGTAGTAATGATTGACAGGTTGACTTGGCTTCAGAAAGAAGCTGAAAGATCAGCCCTTATCATATGGCCCCTCAAGGCTTCATTACAAACTTGTTTGTTTATCCACTGCCATTGTTTTCTCCACAGGCCATTGATTAATTCTGTTCTTTTCTGGGGCAACTGCTAGGCCTTGAGACCACAGTGGTTATTAGTTGGTTAGATCTACTATCAGAGCATCTGCCCCCAATACTCCCTGGGGCTGTTCTGTCACTTAGCTATTCTGTAGGTCTGAGAATTTCTTTCTGTTTGCTATCTCCCTTCCACACCTAATAATCTCTCCCTTGTCATTTGTGCCCTCTATTCTCAGCTCTTTGTCTCCTAAATTTGTAGGTGTTGTTACAGTAGTATCCATTCGCACAATGCCATAAGCCAGGAGACACACAACCTTTACATGAGCCTCTTACTTGATACCCTGGGACAAATCACCAACAGGGCTCAGTTATAGCATCTGGATCAGTAAGACAGAAAATGATACAGAAACAGACTTCCCCCAGATAAGGGGAAGTTTGTTTCTCATAGAGGCCAAAGCCCATTATGAGTCAGGTAAAAAATGGGCAATGAAAGGCTCAAGTAGCTTTGGAGTGGATTTGGACACTGGTCCTTTTCTCTGGGCATGTCTAGTGTGCAAGAATTTGTATCAAAGCAAATCAGAAATCCACACTGACAAGAGCTGGGTCAGGAGCCCAGCCCTGCTCTACTCACCATCTTGACAACACTGAGGCCATTGGGAACCAAAGGGTGGGATAGGAGTGCCCAGTTCATACTGCCAAGCTTACTACCAGTGCTAATATGCCCTAGTCACCAGAGAGTGAGCACACTGTTAGGGCTATTAATGATTATTATTGTAGAAATGATAGCATAGATTATGAATAATTTATTAATATAGTTATATGGACTGCAATGAGAGCCAGTGACAGTGGTGATTAGGACAAATGCTATAAATTTTAAGATGAAGGATCCTCTTGTAGCTCAATAAGCAAAGAGAGATTTCCAAGTATCTAGTATACATGTGGCAGGTGTATGCCAGGGCAGAACACAGAAAGAAAGCCATCAGCCAGAGAGAATCCCAATCAAGACCTGGTTGTACAGGCCTATAATCCCAGATATGTAATCTCAGCTACTGGAGAAGATGAGGGAGGCGTATCATAAGTTCAAGGCCAGCCTGAGCAACTTAGTGAGACCCTGTCTCAACAGAAATGAATGAAAGAAAGAAAGAAAGAAAGAAAGAAAGAAAGAAAGAAAGAAAGAAAGAAAGAAAGAAAGGGAAGGAAAGGGGAGAAAGAGGGTTGAGAATATGCTCAATAGCAAAATACACAGGGGGAAAAGTCCCCAAAGGAGACAGCATAAAGGCTGTGATCTAAGATTACTACTTAGAGGAAAAATCAGTGAAAACAATTATAGTCAAGTGCTTTACTTGCTGTTTACTGAAACAGTCAAGGAAAATAATACACTAATTCAAAAAACTTAGAAGGAAAGACTGGGGAATAAAGGCTGAGGAGTAAGGTTGTAGCACTTTATAAATTCCCAAAAGAAGGCTCCAAGTCCTCCTCCTGGCTGACCCTGACACTCTGAGCCAACAAGAAGTAGAAGAAGAGCTGCCAACTGCTTAGCAGTTGATGAACAACAAAAATCTACAAAGTTCAGAGACCTCCAAAATGGGCAAACTTACAGGTGTTAAACTTATAGGAGTTCACAGAAAGACACATAACTGAACTAGCAAAAGTCAGAAGCTATCAGAAAAAAAAAAAAAAAGGAAGTGAAGAGACCTGTTACATATAAGAGCCTTCAATAAGAATACAAATTTGTTTCATACAGAAGCTATGAAGGTCAAATGTCAGTGGGATAATATATTCAAAGTATGGAAGAATAGCAGATGTCCCTGAAAGGATTTTTGGGCAGTGGGTGGTGGTTAAAATAGAAATGCAACTAGGCAAAGTGTTGTGGAGTGCTAATTCACAAATGGGAAATGTGTATCATACCTCCAAGCTCCTAGGCTCGGGAAACATCAAGAAGGAAGAGGTAGAAAGAATGTAAGAGTCAAAGGTTAGAGAGGACTCAAGCAAAACAGTGTCTTCTGGACATGACAGAGACGCTGCACTCATGACTCACAGTGGCTGTGATTGCTTATACAAGATCAAGTTTCCCAACATTCTAGCATGAAGCTGGCTCAGCTCACAAGCCCACACCCTAGTGGAGCTCTTGACAACTGATGGATGCTGGGGTAAGGAGAGTCAGTTTTCTTTAAGAATGTGCCCCCTTCATATGAGGGTTTGTGCCTAGTCTTTTTGCATCTTGTTATGCCATGTTGATATTCCTGGGAGGCCTGCTCTTTTCTGAAGGGAAATGGAGGTGGAATGGATCTGAGGGAGAAAGGAGATAGAGTGGGAGAGGGAAGCCTATAATCAGAATATATTGTATGAAAGAAGAATAAAAAAAAGAAAAACAAGAATGTGCCTCCTAATAAGTCAACCATGTTCCCTCCAATGAATGGCCCCACACTCCAAAAGCACAAATCAGCCTTGGTGAGAGGTTTTGGGTTTTTTGTTCTATTAAAAGAAGTTCTATTAAAGTACAACTTCTGTGTATTATTGAAATTAACTTAGCACCAAAGTACTTTAGGTTGTTAGCTATAATTCTAAAGGCAAGTAATAAATTTTTAAGAAAAAGTTTATGACCCAGCAATTCTACTTTAGACCAGAGAGATTCAAAAAAAACATATTCACACAAAAATTCTAGCAGCATTATTCATATCAGCTAAAATGAAGGAATAGCCTATGTCTCCCAATAGATGAATAAAACAAAAATATTTATTCATCAGTCATATCAGTCATACAAAAGAATGTAACACATGGATGAACCTCAAAACTATATGTTCCATGAAAAAGGATAAGCAAAAGGTCATACACTATTCAATTCCATTGCAAGAAAAATATCTAGGATAGGCAAAGCTATTGGAGAAAGACAGTAAGCAGACCAGTGTTTGTCAAGAGCTGGGGTTTAGGGAAAATGAAAAAGAGATTGCTAATGGTACAGACCTTTTATTTTTCTTTTTCATCCTCCTTTCCTTCTTTTTGCCTTTCTTTCTTTTTCTTTCTGAGACAAGGTCTCACTATGTATCACTGGCTGTCCTGGAACTCACTCCCAGAGATCCACCTGCTTCTGTCTCCCAAGTGCTGGAATTAAAGGCATGCACCACCACACCTGACTTCTGGTATAGAACTTCTTTGGGGGATAATAAAATGTTCTAGGGGCTGGAGAGATGGCTCAGAGGTTAAGAACACTTGTTGCTCTTCCAGAGGACCTGAGATTGATTACCACATGGCAGCTCACAGCTGTCTGTAACTCTAGTTCCGGAGGATCCAATGACCTCAGTGGGTACTGTATCCACATAGACATACATGCAGGCAAAAAAAACACTCATATACATAAAATAAAAATAAATACATATTTAAAAATATTCTGGACTTAGCTATGATGATTGCCAAGTATATGAAAATCCTTCCAAAAAACTGGATTGTTCACTGTTAGAAAGGGTAAGTTTTATGTTATGTGAATTATATCTCAGTAAAGCTGTTATTAAAATAGGGTTTGGGTGTATCTCACTTGTACAACATATATGAAGCCCAGATTTAATCTCTAGTGAAGGGATAGAGGAGGAAGAACAACTTTTATCTTATGGGTTTATTTTGCCATTTTTTTCTGACCTCTACGACATAAAAAAAAGGAGAGAAAGAGAAACAGACTAGAATAGAGAACTCAGAGACCTGATGACTAACAGAGGTGATAGGTTTACAGACCAATGGGGAAAAGAATTAGTTTCCACTAAGTGCTACTGGGACAGATGTCTATCCATATATAATAGAATGAAACTTAACTCCCATCTCATACTATACAAAAATCAACTCTGGAAAGATTACTAACCTAACCACAGAAGGAAATGCTAGAAAGCCTTGGGAGATAACGTGTCAGAGTAGGAATGCTATAACAAATACAAAAAATTCTATCCATAAAGAAATTATGGTTACACTTGACAACATGTAAATTATACAACCAATGACCACACAACACAAGCTATGAAAAGATAATGCACATTTTGGGGAAAGATATGCACGCTACAATTAGCATCCCAGGACTTCTGTGTACCGTATTATAAAACAAGCTAAAAATCAATTAGAAAATAAGCAAGCAAGCAAGATTTTGACAGGTACTTCATAGAAAGGAATGCTTAAATGATCAATAAATGTATGCAAATGTGCAACTCTGTAAGTACTCACTGAGATACAGAATAAACATGCAGCAAAATGCTGTTACACATACCCTAAATATCATCAACCAAGCCAGGTCATGGCTAGAGCTGATGAGGACATGCAGATATGATACATTACACTGGTGCCAGGCAGTGTATCAGGATGGAATAATTTTCCTCCCAGGAAGACATCCTGGAGAAACTGGCACAAGTCTACACAGGGAGATATGTTCAAATATGCTCAGAGCAGTGGTATCTATAAGACTCTCAAATTGACTGAGTGTGGAAGCTGACACTGTCATCACAACACTGAGGAAGTTGAGACAGGAGGATTTTTATGAGTCTAAGGCTAGGCTAGGCTAGACAGTGGGTTCTAGGTAAGTGTAAACCACAGTGTCAGGCCTTATCTCAAAATCAAACAAACAAAGGAACCCTCAATTGTAACAAACAATCCCTAAAGTCCAGAATGAGTGGTATGAAGAATATTTATAGCATTAATAGCATAGTGTGACACAGGGTGTGCTGGCTAGTTTTATGTCAACTTGACACAAACTAGAGTCACTTAGGAAAAAGTTGGAACCTAAACTGAGAAAACATCCCTACCAGATTGATTGATAATTGATATGGGAGGATCCAGCTCACTGTGAGTGGTGCTACTCCTGGGCTGGTAATCCTAGATGCTCTAAGAAAGCATGCTGACTAAATCAGTAAGTATCACACCTCCATGGCCTCTGCATCAGTTCCTGCTTCCATCTTCCTGTCATGAGTTACTGCCCTGACTTCCCTCAGAGATGAACTGTGGTATGGAACTATAAGATAAAATAAACCCTTTCCACCCTAACTTACTTATGGTCATGGTGTTTTGTCACAGGAATACAAACTAAGATGTAGCACTATACATCAGGGTCAACTGCCTATTTTTGTAGTTGAAATTTTACTGAAACATAGCCACACCCATTAATGGAGGTATTGCAGGCCTTTCATCCCAGTTACTCAGAAGGCTGAAACAAGAGAATAACCATGAATTCAAGGCAAACCTGGGCTATATATAGAGAGACCTCACCTAAAAAACAAACAGTACAAAAACAAAGTTAGAGAGGGGAAGGTAGGATGAAAATTAAATTGATACAATTTTGTTTCTATCTAGTAACATTAATATAAAAAGAAAGGAAATGATAATAGGGAAAAGAGTAGCAAGAAACTGATGAAAATTCTCACACCTATGGTTGCCAGAGTGTAGTTCATTTCTTTTAGTTTTACAGCTACACATTTCTGAGTTATACCACTTTTTTTTGCCAAGAATGCTGGAAGCATTTTTTTTCCAAGGGAAAGAAAACAAACATTAAAAGAAAAAAATAAGTAGCCAGTTTCCTGAGAGTTGGCCCAGCACAGAAAGAAGAGGCCCTGCGATAGAATAGGCCTGAATTAAGTAGGAAAAACAGCTGCCCCTCAGCCTCAGGCACTTACCTAGGCTTATCCCAGAGTTGTTGCTGCTCCAACAGTTTGGCTCTCCTTCCTGCCTCCTTGCTGCTTCCATAGCTTCAGCAGAGGTGTCTGCAATCTCCATGACTGCTCTCAACAACTGTCAAGACCGAGAGGGCATGCAGGCCCTAATTAGTAAGGCTAGTCTGACATATAGATGGCATCTGTTGCTTTCCATCCAAACTTACATTGAAACCCCTAATGAGAGCCGGCCAACAGAAAGAGGCAGAACTCCCATCTGGAGAGTTGCCCTTTAATTCTATGTCTCCTTTTTCCTCATTCAGTGGGGACTCTACACTATCATGTTATTCTGGCAGCCCTCAGTTCTTAGTGACCTGCTAGCATGGCATGCATTGTGCCACCTGAGCAAAGCAGATGACAGGTGGAAAAAGATATCCTACCAAAAAGTGCCTTTGTGATAAGAGCTTCCTTCTACTGGTTGAGTCTCATGAGAGACTGGGAAGGCTTGAGTTTTCTTGTTATAACCTAAAATCAACATCATGGCACTATGAACCAAAGCCAGAGTTGCACACATTGTAGCTACAGTGATAAGAATTAGTTCAGCAGCTAAGCCTGGCCTCTGAGAACCTGAAATACAGAAGAGCCAAGTGAGCTACATTTACTCAATGGCTTAGCCACAAACCCAACTGTCTACCATCTTATTTGTCTAGCTGGCCTAGTGCTCAGATAAAAGATAGCTTGGCATGTTTGGGCATATGAAAACAGTGAACTAACACAGCATAGATGCTAGGACCAGGACATCATACTAAGTCAAGCAGAATCCAATGCAAGCAATATATAAGGTTCCCTAGGAATAAGAGAAGTAAGAATGGAAAGTTCCTGGAAGTGGGGGAGGAGGGGGAAAATCTCTTGGAGAAAATGTTCATATCAGCTTTCATCACCTCCCCAAGGCACCAGAAATGTTTGTCCTCATCTGACAAAGGTCCTACACCCAGAGTTCTACCATGTGACTGGTTAAGGAACCCAGGATAAGCCCTCTCAAGCTCTTCTCCAGCCTGTACATTTGATATTAGGGGTTGCTAAGGTCCTGAGCCCAGGCCTGGTGGACATGTGCTCTTGAGGTGCTAGGCAGCACAGAGTTGGAGGAGGAGTGTCTTACTTGGCCACAGGAAGCCAGAGTCTGATAGACAGCTTGGATGATGGGGCCACTTAGGTGCAGGCTGGGTACTGGGCGCTGGCAGCACTCACGTAGCTCATCATCATAGACTTGCAGGAAGGCCAAGATGAGCTGGTAGAAGTCAGAAATGACCAGACGAAGTTTCTGGTCTATGGTGCTGGTGTCAGTTCCTGCTTTATGCTGTGCAAAGCACTGCAAAATGAAGGGTGACAGTCACTTGAGGCTGCCCAGCCAGCCTAGGCTGTCACCAACCCACATAACATAGCACAAGTTGACATAACATGGCACAAATTGACAGGAAGAAAGTCTCCATAAAGAAAGAGATGGGGAGGGTATGAATGGGGCCTCAGCCATGAGGCTAATGTTTACACAGACCACAGTCAACATAGCTAAACATCTAGCCCTGCCAACAGATGCCAGCAGGGCTGAATTTGAGAAGATTTCAGGCCTGGTGCATGGCTGTCATCTGAAGTATTTTCTTTCCTCTCATGCTCAGACCCTTAACACCTACCTCCAAACTCCCATTGCATCTCACTGAAGCCTCACAGCATGCCAAGCTGAGGGGAACACCACCTTCCCTAGAACTCAGCAGAGCCTATTCCCCAAGTCCCACAAGCCCCAGAGTTGGTACCCTTCACCTGGTCTCGGAGTGTCTGAAGCTTAGTAGCACTCTCCTGCAGCTGCCTGGCCAGATCTGCCACCTTTTCTCCCTCTGACTGGGCAGAGGGGCCAGCCCTGCAGGGGGAAAAGGGAGGGACACTGTCAGCTCTCTCTGCTACTGCTACTATAGGCAGTAGGCCACTGTGAGGTCCATCTTACTGAAGAGAAGCAAGATGGGGTGTTACTAGGACTAGAGTCCCCCAGACACCTACTTTGGCAGGTCATCACATTGCTTGTTTAGAGAGGACTGCATGTCCAGAGGCCATGGGTCACTCTCAGGTTTCAAAATTGCCCACAGGTTGGGGCTGGAGAAGAGTTCCCTAAGTAAGGCCTCATTCTTCTCTGTGGTGTCTTCAAGGTGTTCCTTCAGGCTGCAAAATCAGAACAGGCCCTGAATACAGTGTTACCAACAGGAGCACTGGCCCAGCAGTCCCAAGGATCCCTCCCAGTCGCTGCTTGCTTTGGCTTCTCTGATGCCCTCTTGCTTGCAGACATCCTAATTCCCCTCCTATACACCTAGGTTATAGGTGCCTAGGCCCCCAAAGCCTATAGTGCAGGAATCTCAGGTCATGACCCAGCATCCTAGAAATACAACTACCCTTTGCTGAGCCACTTCCTGGCCTCTGAGCAGCTAGCCTAACCACCAAGATGATGACTAGGGTGAGTTGTCTCAATTTATCAGTCCTGGAATTCCTAGATCAGCACATGGCTACTGTCACCAGAGGGGGACACATACCCTTACCACCCTACCATCTCCATAGCTAAGACTAAGACCAGCTGTCAGGGTACCTGCCTGTGACACTGACACCTTTACCTAGAACTGCTGGAGCATCCAGTGGCCAGGCTCGGCATCATATCCAGTAACTTGTCCATGAACTGTAGCTGCTTCTGGGGACACTCACGGCCCTGGCAGGAAAAGCCACATACATTTGCCACTAGACCCAGCAAGGCCTAGCCTGTTCCAGGTGCCCGATCCTATGCTGCCCTTGCTGTGGCCAGTGGCAAGGGGGCTGGCCAGACAGTTCTTCTTCCCTGTCCCTGACCCCTGCTGGTAGCCTCTTGAACTCAGCAATAGCATCCTCAGACTTCTGCCACATTTCAGGCTGCAATGATACCTGGAAGACCACTGCATATGCAAAATGCAAACTGTTGTCAAAACATATTACAGTGTGATTTTGTCACATAGCCAGAGGGGAAGGCTTATTCAGTGAGTGGGTGGCATGCAGCAGGGCCTACTAAAGCAGACTAGAACTCACAGGAATCTGATGGTGGCCTAATCCTCAGGGCCACCTCCAAGTAAAGATCTGGTATCCTCAGTCAATCCCTCCTGGCCAAGAATGGCAGAGGCCAACAGGCACAGCATGAGGCCTGGGGTGGCCTGTTCTCCAGCAGGGGTCTAGACTTTCCACCACGAAGGCCACAGGATTCTGTGCAGCAACTCATGCAGGGCTGACCAAGTCTCCTGCCTGCCCATCTGCCCAGGTGATGCAGGGAGTTGCCCAGTGAAGAGTCCAAGGCTTGCCTTCTTCTAGAAAGTTGATGATCCCCAGGAGCAGATACTATCTTAGAGGCCATAACAGCACCACAAATTCCTGTGCAAATAAGGCACCAAGCAAGGCCTATCCCTTACCACCCAGGCCTGGCACACACTGTTCTGAGGAAGAAAAATCAAAGAGTCACTCAATCACCACTCCAGCACCTTCAAGAAAAACAAGCACTGAAAGCTGGTGCTGAATGCAGATGCTGAAGAAAAAGGGCCAAGTTGCCCCTGGTGAGGAGGAGACTTAGGGGCAGTACAGTTCCAAGACTAACAGTTCCAAAGAGATCCAAATGCTACTTACATGACTGAGTTAGCAAGACCCACTCCAAAGCCCCCACCTCATGTCCTTAACCTGACACTGACTTCTGGGATCCTTTTGCTCTTTCTTGTTGACTCAATTTCCCCATTTGCCTAAGAAACACATCTGTAGAACAGTCTGTGGTAGAAGGTTAATACACTGTTTAAACTGGAACCAGCCCAGATCAAAACACAAGAATGGTTCCACAAAGTCACTTATGACCCTTCTGGATGACCAGGATCCAGGCTGTACAAGACTATGTACATGTACAAGTGTACATGACTGGCCCTAGTGTTAGCCTCCAGCAGGCTGCTCTGTGGCCACCTTACTGAAGCTCATCACTATACCGTACCCTAACTGTCTCCTCTCTACTCTCCAGCAAAGGACATGACTAATAATCACACTCTGGAAAGGTCTAGCGATATGATGATGTATAAGTCTTTGTGAACTCATTCTCCAGATATTTCTAGAGTGCGATTGTTGAGTGTTCTCCTTGCCTTATACCTTACTACATCAGCAAATTCAGTGGGCCCGGCCGAATCTAGCCACTACTCCAATTTCCCCACTACCACTGCCATTCAAGATATCTCCTTACATGCCTGGACACTGTTGTAACCTGCCAACAGGTCCCTCACAGTCCACTCCACACATTAGCCACAGCCATCACTGTCAGACTAAATAGAAATCCGTGTCCCTCAGCTTCAAGCTCCCCAATATACCACCCTGTATGTGCTAAAGCCTCCTCTGACCTACAAAGGCCATCACATCTACCCACTCTGCTCTATTCACTTTCTTTGTTTTCATTCTACTCTGCCCTAACCAGTCTGCTGACAGTTTTCTGAACACATCAAGCACAGTACAAGGTCTCTTGCACTTGCTGTTCTCCTAGATGTTCTCTTTTTTTTTTTTTTTTCAAATTTGGCTACAGTGTTTTTTGTTTGTTAAACTTTAATTCACTATGTTAAATTCTGTTAAATTAAATTAAATGTTAAAAACTTTAAATGTATAGTGAAGTGGTTAGAATAGTCAGGGAGCTAGGAGGACATTATCATAGTCAATTTTAAAAATTTTATTTATGTTATGTGTCTGAGTGTTTTCCTATATGAATATCGGTGTACCACATGAGTGAAGTACCTAAGGAGGGCAAAAAAAAAAAGCTACTATATCCCTTGGAACTGGAATTATAAGTGGTTGTGAGCCACCATATAGGTGCTAGGAATCTGACCCACTCCTCTGGAAGAGTAGCAAGTTCTCTTAACCACTGAATCATCTTTCAAGTCTCATAGCCACATTTTAGAAACATCTCTAGCACCCCCAAAACAAACTCTAAACCCACTGACAGTCATTTCTTATTTACTTATTACTCATTACTCATTACTTATTACTTCTGCCTGAACCCCCAGCAATCACTATGCTCCTATCTTTCTTTATTGACTCACCTCTTCAGAACAGTCCACACACAAGGAATCTTGTAATATGTGACAATTTATTATAACCTTATACTACATTTTATTATCTGCTTTTTCACTTAGCATAACATCCTCAAACATCATCTATGTTGTCACATGTGGCAGCAACGTCTTCTTTCTTGAAAATTACCTCATCAGTTAATGGGTATCTATGAACATTCACAGTGAATTCTGGTACATATGTATTAACTGTCTTCCACAGTACCTGTATTATTTGTGTCTAGAATATAAGAGGGTTCCTATGTCTCCCCATCCTTGTCATCCTGTGCTATTTTTCCTTCTAACTCTAGATATCATGGCATGAGTGGAACATGCCTATGGAGTTCTAATTTTCATTGTTCTTTTGATCAGTAATAAAAAGTGTCTTTCCAGGAACCTCTTGCTAGTTTTTCCTTTCTGCCTTATTGTTAATTAATCCGTCGTGCAAGTGGGCTGTAGCTGAAGGATAGAAAAGGACAGCTCTGGGAAAGTGAAAAGCTTAGAGAATGGCAGAGAGGAAAGAGATGAAGAAAATAACTCCAAAAATCAGTTTTGGAAAGTCTGGACCAGTCCTGACTATGCACATGACTGATTACTAAGCCAGGTGTGAAGCCAGGCTCAACCACTGGGTGGCGCATGCAGAATAGATGGGAGAAAGGTGAGCTGACAGTTGAAGTTCAGGAGAGAGAGGAGGGGTGGGCCTGGCTGCATAAACTAAAGCAAACCTAGAGCCTGCTTGAATATATGGATCTTTACTTTCCATGAAATTTAACAAAATCCAAGTAACAGTCAACATGAGCAGGACAAAGCCACAATCATCCAACACATGAAAAACCACAAAGACCTCAACTTGCACAAGAAAAGATGCTCATTAGATGCTAATACAGGGATTATAGAAAGGCAAATGAACTGACAGCTTTAAGTAGTCATTAGAAAAATGCTTGATTGAGCAATTCTGAACAAGAAACAGAAAGCACAAAGTATCAGCAAAGAACCATGTAACAACTTCCAACCAGAAAACAAGAGAAGCATAGCCCATTGGATACACACTTGGGAGATAAAGTTATCCTTTTACCTATGTTAGCTTACTGAGGTATCAAACATTCTTACAGTGAGGAAGGCTGACATGGGGCCAGTGGCAGGAAGGAGATGGGAATTCTTTGTTCTTGCTGCTCACAATCTCTGTGAACCAGCTCTACTTAAAAGCAAACCCTAACTAGAGAGAGACTAAACAGCATAATGAAATACAACCCCACCAAAAATGGTTCATTCATTAGCAGTCCCAATTGTTTGTCTCCCTGAAAGATTTCTTGCAATGCTTAACCTGGGGGATCTCTAGAGAAACAGTCTTGCCAGCCACATCAGCCACATAGGCTCTGGAGCCGGAAGCCCCTTCCATTCTCTCACCAGTCCAGGACATAAAAAAAAAAAAAAAAAGTGCATCCTCTGCAGGGACAGAAGAGGTTCCTTTCTTACCATTAGAAGATCCTGGTCATCTGGTACACACAACATCAGCTCATGGCCTAGCTTCACCATCTCTGTTAGAACACAAAGACCTTATCACTGTAGACCCACACAAACAGAGGAGGATACAAGACATCCCAGCACTTAGAACATATAGGATACTGTGGCTTTTTTCCCCATGGCAGGGGTGGGGGCACAAAAGACCAGATGGGCCAAATGACTCTCATGCCCATTCTCCTGTCATGCCATCTTGAAGGTAAGTGAGTCTAGGCTATATTTTACAGATCTGTAGTCTGAGGCCCCCTTGGAGAATAGGGAATACCTAGCCATATCTTCTGCAGTATCCAGCACATTTTTACAGGGTCATCTAGTATATAAACAGAGGTTAGAGAGCTTTGGACCAGCACCAGTGTTAGAGCAGTACCTTCACCCCATCTCAGGCCAGAATATGCCTCAGTAGGAGCAGAGCAGTACAAACCTATATAGGACATGCTGGAAAAGACCCACTGGAAGTAGTGTCAGACCATCTGTGTAGCAACTCTGTGGCCCTGGGAATACTCTTCAGATGCCAATGCGCCTCCAAGCCAGCCTGCTTCAATCACAGCACTTAAACCCTCTGATCCTTCTGATTTCCTCTCAACAAATCAAGTAGAGCACACCTTTTTTTACCTATTCATTCCCCAATATCTTGCCTCAGTTACTGTAAGAGCTGTGCTGCTGCCTGGGTGTTCATATTTTCACTACCGTATCCCCAGGGAGGCTGATGAACCCAATGGAGGGCAAAGCCTTCTTTGGAAGAAAAGCCAATGACACTCTATGACCTATAAGGCCTGGCAGGACCTATCCCTATCCCCCCTGATTTCCCATACCTCATTATCCTCTCTACCCCAGCCATCTTTGTTCCTTACTCTTCCTCAAAGCTGCCAAGCATAGCCCACTTCAGTCCTTTTGCATTGGCTGTTCCCTTGCAGAGCTCAGTTCCACCCTTCTTGCCATCTTCTGTTAATAAAATCACCTTTATTCCAACCCTCTGTATCACCTTTCCCTTAACTGGTAGCTTGCAGCCTTCTTTCTTCATCATCTATGCTTTCCATCATCTAACATATAAGTTCCATGAGGGTGGCACAGTTCACTGCTATACCCTAGCATATCAAACACTGCCTCACATGTCAATGAAACTAATGATTTTCTGTCCTCATGTCTCCTACTTCCACTCGAATAAGTACTCAACACATTCTGAGGAGGTGAACAAGGCAAAGGCCTTCATCTTCAAAGAGAAAAGTGAGGCTGGGTCCAGTGAAGACTCCAAACTGTGGATGAACGAGGACAGCCTACAGGCTAGGGCTTTCCCCATGTGTACCAGAAAACTCAGATCCTACTTCCAAGTCTATGAAGGGAACTGTGACAACAGAAAAGACAGGGATGATGGGATGAAGACCAACAACCTACTATACCCAAGAAAACAACTCTCCCCAGATAATTAATTTGGCAATGTTGTTTGTGCACAGTTCAGGACCTAAGTCTAGCTCATTCACACTGCAGAGGTCAGAATATACACGGGCTTTTGAAAAAGTTAGCACTTTTAAATTTTATCAATGTTTGGGCATACTATAAGGAAGCCACTTACACAGCATTTTTTGTTCATCTTTATGTATCATTCACACCAGGTTAAGTTTCTACCAAAACAAAACAAACAAACAAACAAAAAACTAACATGGTGACAAGGCAAACCACATTAAAGAGCAATCATGGGGCTCCTAGTAATGCCATATAAACCTAATATGTACACTGAGAGACTTCTGATGACACCAGAAAAAAACAATGCTTTCTACCTCTCAGTGTTATGGTAGAACAATGTACTATTTGGTCCCAAATGTACTATTTGTTACTATTTGTGATTCTAGAAGGCTCTAATAATATCCACAGAGTATACACCATACAAAGTAAAACATTAGTTAATGGAAATTTCACAACTCAGTGAGACACTGTGACCAAGCTCAGAATTGCCCAAAATTTACCAGCAAATGCCACATTCCTATAAAGAGACCTACCCTGTATCTTCAAATCCAATGCATTCCCTTTCAGTGAGCTGAACTTGTCTTGCAAGGAGGGGCAGACCCTGTGGGAAAATAGCAAAGTCAGTCATGTGCCTAATTCCTCACCACCCCTCCATACCTACTCTCTAAACATAGAATTACTTGTACAATTACTAAATGCCAGTGAAAGGCCACTTTAAAATAATTTATTTGATATCATGTGACTCTTACCATCAAAGACTATGAGAAAATACTTAAGAAAAATTTCCCTCAGAAATGGAAATACTAAAAGTTCTCTCTCTCTCTCTCTCTCTCTCTCTCTCTCTCTCTCTCTCTCACACACACACACACACACACACACACACACACACACACACAAAGTGATGGGTGCACAAGAAGAGTTTGGACATTTGCAGAGGAGTTTGACACCTAACTATCTGGCCTGAGTATGCACCTGCTGGAGCACTGGCTTCCCATTTAGCCCTGGCATACCTAAATCATCACTTCAACTCACTCCTCAGCCTGGACAGCCCTGATTATAAGGATTTCCAAGGAACTCTGCAGCCTCTTTGGCCAAAGTTCCCTAACATTTTAGAAGACTCTATCCTCCTGAAATGATACTGGCTGGGGCCAGAAACTGGCTTTCCCTTGGGTACTTCCTGAGCCTAGCACATTTCTAGGCAGTGATCAACACACAAAAACAGAGGTCAGTAAGTATATAATGAAGGAGCAATGCCTCTACCATTGCTACACTCTTTTCAGAAAAGGTCATTTTATACTTTTTTCTTTGTTTGGTTTTGATTTTTGGAAATAGGGTCTTACTATGTAGCCCTGGCTGTCCTGGAACTCACTATGTAGACCAAGCTAGACTGGAAATCACAGAAATCCACCTGCCTCTGCCTCTTTCATGCTCAAATTAAAGGTGTGAGCCGTGGATACCTTTAATTTAATTATATACTTTTCAAAAAGTACAATTCAATACTCAGTTTAAAGGAAAGATGTTGCAGGACATTTGATCACACTTTGAATCCTGAGATTGTGTTATTTATTGAAAAAAAAAACTGTTTCTAGTTGTGGTGTAGCTCAGACTTAGCACACACTTTTAATCCCTCTGGCTAGAATACAGATATGCATTTAGCACACACCTTTAACCCCAAACAATGAAGATAAAATTAGTTTGTAGAAGGAAGCACCCATGTTTGAAAGTGAGGTCTAATTGAGTGGCAGACAAAGTGATGAATCAGAAAGACTGACAGAATAGGATATGCCCAACTTTCACAAGGAAAGGAAAGGGAAGCTACTTAAGAAAGGGCTGCTTGAAAGGTGGTGGTGCACACCTTTAATCCCAGCATTTGGGAGGCAGAGGCAGGTGATTTCTGAGTTCAAGGCCAGCCTGGTCTACAGAGTGAGTTTCAGGACAACCAGGGATATACAGAGAAACCCGTCTCGAAAAACCAAAAAACAAAAAAGAAGAAGAAGGCAAGGCAAGGCAAGGCAAGGCAAGGCAAGGCAAGGCAAGGCAAGGCAAGGCAGCATGTGCAGAGAGAGGAGGCAGTTTTCCCGGACAGTTGTACAGAGACAGGTTGCAGAGAACAAGCTAGGCACAGGTGAAGACAGAATGATCCAGAGAATAAAAAGGAGCCAGATGATTAGAACAGATTGCCAAAGTTAGTATGAGGCCAAGCAGAGCAATTCAGGAGAGGCTGTGAGAAAGAAGCCAGACTGAACCAGTCAGATTAAAGAGGAGTTTGAGCCAGAACAGCTGAGTTGATCCAGTCAGCCACAGCTCAGTAAGAACAAGAAAGGATGAGCTTATTCAGCAGTAAGTCTCAGAGGCTGAAAACAGGCTAGGTCTAGATAAGATTGTACGGAGGCTGTGAACTTTCTGTAGGGATGATCTTAACACAGAAGCCTTGAATCCTAAGCATACAAAGGGTCCTGTGTTGTTTTCTAATGCTGGTCTCTGTGAAAGCCTTGAGTCTTAGACTCACTCTTCCCTTACAGGAATCCGAGGGAGGTAAATCTCAAGACCCCCATTGTTATGCTCTGATCTTCATACTAATAA
Source organism: Mus minutoides (assembly GCA_902729485.2). NCBI lineage: Eukaryota > Metazoa > Chordata > Mammalia > Rodentia > Muridae > Mus > Mus minutoides. The sequence goes on from LR753405.1 coordinate 27,858, forward strand.
AAATCAATTGGTGGAATGATAAGAAAGAAAAAGAGATTGTATGGAGGCTAGAAGCTTCCAGTACTAGGCCTGGGTTAGCAGATGGAGGAAGTAAGCCCATGAGATGACAATTACATCAGGTAAATAATTACGTTTACAGAGAGATGAACCCATGAATAGGCTTCCAGTTTTATTTTTAAAGAAGGTTTATTGCTACACCACCCATTCATTCCTGTACATGCCGCCTATGCTGTTGCTGTGCTACCCTGGCAAGACTGAGTTGGAACAGTGTCTGTCCCTTCATAGAAAATGCCTTGCTGAGATCTATTTTAAGACACTAGAAGGCCCCTATTGTGAAAGAAGCTCTGATGACTTGGCTGTGCAGCCCTGGCCTTCAGGGTAAGCACACAGATAAGCTCAACAATGAGGCTCTCAAGTAAGCATCTGGCCTTGAGAGCTCCTAGCTGGACAGAACTGGTTCCGCAGAAAACTGCAAGGAAAAACTCCAACAACTTCCATTCCAAGGAAAAGGCCTGTCCAGCCTAGGCAGTCCTAGAAGCACTGCCCTTAGGATGGACTAAGAAAAACCTCTGTTCTTTGCAAGTTGGGATGGAGAAGAAGGGAAACAATCTAGAAGGCCCGTTTCTGTTACTGGGTTTCTGGGCAATGTCCCTCTCTGATCATCCAAGCTGGCAGTAATCAGAGCTCATCAAATCCCTCAACACAATCAAAAGCCCAGGAGGCCTGGTGCAGAAAGGGCTTTCATTAAAGTACATCTTGTACTGCCAGGGCCACCTCCCCGCCATCTTGCTCATGGCTCAGTTAGCTTTCCTGGAGCTGGCTTGGTTATGTGACCCTCTAAAAGGACACATTCCCATCTCTCCCAGAAAACACTTCATGGAAAGGAAAGAACAAAGAACATTACCGTATACACATCCACTCCAGTATGTCCAACCGGTACTTTGAGGGCCTACACAGCAGTTCCATAATTGTCTTTGGTTCTGTAATATACAGACCGTCGAGGAAGGGGCAGTTTACACCCTAAACAAGGAAAAGGCAAGTCAGAAGGAAGCCTGTTACTGTAGGGTGGCTAAGCACTTCTATCAGTTTGTGCCCCTTCCTGGTCTTGTCAAAAGTTCAAGTCCCTCATCTTCACCCTACATTTGCTCCTGTGACTTGCTGCCCCACCACTTTTAAGTGTGTTCCCTCTGGGTTTCATGGCCATAAAACTATGAACATGCCTGAGAATGGGTTAGGAAGACTAAGATTAAATCTGAGAGGCAGTGGAGGGAGACTGAAAGTGATCACTGAGTCAGTAGCAAGGGGAGATGTGAGGAAGGTTAGCAAGGGATTCGATGGGCCTGGGATAGCTCCCTAACTTTATATGGTCATGTTCCTCACTGCTGCATGAACATTAAACCCACCTGGAGTCACTGTCTCTGACCCAACAAAACGGCAAGGTGTTCAGCCCATCTGTCCCCCCAAACCCAACTCCACCCACTTCCAGCTCTTTGAGATTGGGGCCGCGTTCTCCATTTTTCACGTGCTCCAAGTTCCCAGCCTCAATCTTACAATGGTCTGTTGGAACAGCATGAGCAGAGGTCCAAGGACTCCAAAGACCTAAGACAGATGGTCCGCAAGTCGCCCCCCAAAGCTTTGCCAGGGCCTGCCACTGTGGACCCCCGTGGTGCGGTCAATTTCCACAGGAAGCTTCAAATGGCACTGGGATGGGGCCCCGCCTAGTCCCCTTTCAAGGAGCGGTTCCCCTGGCTCACAGTACCTTCAGCTTCTCGAACACCTCTACAGCTGCTTTGACCACACAGTCATCACCCACATCGTAGTAGTAGTTGTCATCAGACCCGCCACCGGCACCCTCCTCCGCCATGTTTCCCGCTCTGAACCACAACTGGTTCACGCCCCCAAGCTTACAGGCCGCTGCCGCAAAGCTAAAAGCTCAGCAGTTTCTTAGGTCTCTCCGCCTACCACCCCGCGCGGCAGGGCGGAGCCAACCGTCAGGACAGGAGTCACAAAGGCCCACCCGCTTTTCTAATGAGCCTTCCCATTGGGCTGCCGCTAGGTCACTGCTTGCGCTTGCGCGCACCTTGGACTAAAGGCGGGGCTGGAGGGGAGAGGCGGAGGGGAGGAGGCGGAGGGGAGGAGGCGGAGGGGAGAGGCGGAGGGGAGGAGGCGGAGGGGAGGAGGCGGAGGGGAGGAGGCGGAGGGGAGAGGCGGAGGGGAGGAGGCGGAGGGGAGGAGGCGGAGGGGAGGAGGCGGGGCGAGGAGGACTTAACCAAAAGCCTAGGAGGAGAGGAGGCAGGGGGGACTCAAATAGGTCAGGCTCATCCAGGAGGAGGCGCTCCTACCTTGTTCAGGTTCTCTTTGGCAGTAGACGGATCCTGACTGATGAAGGCAAGCTTTGGTAGAAAAACTAAGACCATTTCTCGGCCCAAAGTTCTGTCTTGTCTCCTTTGCACACGAAGTCAGAGGGAAAGTTCTTAAATTCAAATCTGGCTCTACCAATCACAGGCTGTGTAACTTTTGTTTTGGTTTGTGTGGTCTGTTTTGTTTGGAGAATTTTGAACCAGGATTTGGCTTTGTAGCCTAGACTGACTTCAAACTTGTGATCCTCCTGCCTCAGCCTTCAGTGCATTGTGATAACAGGTAAGCATTACCACACCCAGAAAACTTTGGACCAGTTACCTAACCTCTCTGCTTCCTTGCCTCAAATAAATGTTAGATAATGAGAGCACCTACTTCATTGGTTTACAAATGAGGATGAAAAGAAGCAATCATTTCTATGAAATTCCTAAGGTGAAGTCTGACAGGTAAATGTTCATTGTTATCATTATGCTGGCCAGGCCCCACATCTCCATCCTACCTTTGGCTTTCATGGATGCTCTTGTGTCTCATTCCCGCCCAGTCCACTTAAAAATCTCTCTGTATCTCAGGCTTCTCAAACTCAACACATTTGAAGAAATATTAGTCAGCCTCCTTCCTTCCCAGTATGCTCTCATTCCAAACCTGGGATCAGCTGATTGGATAAGGCAAGAAGCACTTATATTCTGGGATCACAAATTTGAGGCCAACCTCAACTACATAGTGAATTCCAAGCCAACTTGATACCCTGCTCAAGAGAGATGGGGGCAGGAAGGAACAGAGAGGGGAGAAAAACATGTCTGTTTGTTTTAAAGTTAGATTTAGGAGCATACCTGTAAGCCCAGTGCTGAAATGATTCTACCCAACTGGGAAGCTTCAGATTCAGTGAGAGGCTCTGTTTCAAAAAGTAAGACTGGAGAGATGAGAAATCTCAATGGCTGGTGCTCTTGCACAGTACCCAGGTTTAGTTCCCAGTACCCATGTGGCAGGTCACAACCAGCTATAACTCCTGTTCCAGAAGACCCAAAGCCCTCTTCTAAACTCCTTGAACACTGCATGCATATGGTGCATAGACATAAATGCAAATAAAGATACATGCTCATAAAAAATATTTAAAAATAATGTAAAGAACAACTGAAAAAGATACCCAACAATGACCTTTGGCCTGTATACTCTCACATACTCCTCCCATATATATATATATGTGTGTGTGTGTGTGTGTGTGTGTGTGTGTGTGTGTGCGCACGCGCGCGCGCGCGCATGCATGTACTCATGTGCACACACACACACACACACACACACACACACACACAGGGAGAGTTGTTGCTAGCAGGCAACTGAAGTCCTCTAACTGGAGAGGTCTCAGTGGAATCCTGGAAGGAGGTAGCAGGCAAGAGCTTGGGGGTAACAGGAAAGGGCCCCTAGACTGGCCCTGCTGAGGGGCCAGAGCCTAATTCCTTATAATATCAAGGTCTTCATAGGACAAGACAGAGCCTACCAATTTGAGCTGAAAAAAATCTGAGTAGAGGAAGGCTTAGAAACTTGGTTTAGGGGCTCCAATCTTTGCAAAGTATTTAGTATTTACTATTTCTATCCTCTACATGGTTGCTATGGCCTCAGACCTTTTCTGGAATACAAGGGGAGAAGGGGCTTTTGGTTGCTTGTTTTCCATTTTACTTTTTGTTTGGTCAAGTTTTACTTTTTCCTGCCATTTTCTGTTTTTGTTTTTTCTTCCTTTAAAAAAAGAAGAAATTTTCAATTCAATCATGACCCAGACATTCAAATTCTTGTGGGTTTTCCCTGTGGATCTTTCCTAGGACTGGGGAATTTGGCGGGAGAAACCACTGTAGTGTGGCTGCCTCCCTCCACCCTTCCCGTAGCCTCTGCTCCAGAATCTGCTCCTGAGGAACGGAAAAGAAACCAACCCCTGTATATTCTGGAAGAAAATCCTCCTTCTCCACCCATTCCCAGGGAGCCAAAGCACTGAGAAGGTCTTTCTCCAACTCAGCAACTTTCTCTACAGCTCCAGGTTGGGCCTGGAGAAGCAAAGTCCATCCACAGAAACCATGGAGGCTAGCCTCCTGCACCAAGGCCACAGCAGCAGGAGGCAGCCTACCTTCCTATTCAGTCATGGCACCTCCACTGGAGACTAGGGTGGAAATGTAGATAGTCATAGGACTACTCAGTAACAGGAAAGAAGAGGACCGACCAGTCACAGAATCTTCAATATAGACTCAATCTCAACATAAGGAAGCATATCTCCAAGAAAGTATTGTCTAAACATTAGCTGGCTGGAAAGGAAGGATGCTACATGTCTTGGAATGTGTGTTTGCTGGGGAAGTGTGTAGAGACATGGAAGTGGGTTCCTACAATGGAGTAGGGAGGAGTAGAAAGACCCCTATAGCCAATACTGTCCAAGAGGATGTAAGTTCTATAAGAGAGATAGGATGGAGATGAAGCATCAAGAGCACATTGTGATGGGGCTAAAAGATCCTGAGGCCTGCAGGGTGGAGGGCCTTGGACAAAACTAGGATATATAGGAAGCAAGAGCCAGCCCATGATCTTGAGAAAAAAAAAATAACCTTAGCAATGTATTGCAGCAGGGCATAAGCCACACGTTAGTGCTTGGCACATAGATTGGAAAAGGAAAACAGTTGACAGGCACTAACCCCAAAGTGCCAGGGATGGGTTGGCAGGCTGTGGAGACATGTGAGACCCTTCTGCTTATGGAGTTGGGCTCCTGGAGTAGGCATCCTTTCCTCAGAGCTGCCCCTGGAAGATACCAGGATAGTCAAATGTCATGAAACACTCATGTTGCTTCTAGTATTAGACTTAGGCTTCTATAGGAACCTTAGCTGGGATTCTCAGTGGAACACTACTAATAGAAGAGACTGAAGGGAATAGTAGAGATAAGGCCTCCCAAGGCAAAGCTGTTCTACAAAGGTGCTGACTTGTTAGGCTAGCTTGGGGCCATGAAGCCTTCAAGGGACTAAGGCAACCTCCACTCCCAAATATTCTACCCCTGAAGGTATCCAAGAAGGATCATGGACACCAAATTCAGATTCAAAGAAACAGCAAGCTGGGTAGCATGTGCCTTTAATTTCAGAACTTGGGAGGCAGAGGCAAGCATATCTCTGTGAGTTCCAGGTCAGTCTGTTTTACAGAGTGTGTTTCAGGGCAGAGAAACCTGGGCTACATAGGGAGATCCTATCTCAGAGTGAGAGAGAGTGAGCAAGCGAAAGAGCGAGAGCAAGAGAGACAGACAGACAGACAGACAGACAGACAGACTAGAGTCCATGTTCTTGTTTCAGGGAAGTAAATGAATCCCCAGCAATGGGGGCAGGCTGAGGACAGCACAATTTAGGACTCCAGTGAGATCCCAGCCCAGTCTCTAGGGTGGGCCCAGCACTTACCCAGGTGCCCAGGAGCTGGTAGTAGGAGTAGCCTGTGTTTTCTCCTTCCCCAGGCCTAACAATTTAGGGCAGGGTCTGGACCCCCTGTGGACTGTTGTGCTCAATTACACACCTCCAAGTATCCCTCACCATTGCTGTGCCTGTAAATGGACAAAACAGGGGATGAAGTATACTGCTGCATATGCTCAGGACTCAGCCAAGGCCATGAGGAAACAGCAGCAGGATCACCCCCTTCACAGGGAGACTCTTGGGTCTAGACTTCTTGGCAAGGCCAGCAGGGCTGAGTCACATGTGTCTGGAGCGAGAGTCTCAGGCGCCAGGACTGGAACACAAACGTGCCCACTCAGAGGGCCGCCAGGGAGGGGGTGCTCGACTTTGCATTCTTACCATAAATCCCTCTTTTCCCCAAGCTAAGCCCCAGTTTCTATCCAGCCTCTGTCCCATGCTTGAGGCCCACCTGGTGGGGTGAGACAGCCTTCATAGAGAGTCAAATGGAGCCCACATTTTTGGCAGGAGTGAACTGGAATTCCAGACTAGAAAGGAAGATAGAAAAGTCCTCCTTGCTGCATGGTGCCCTCTCTAGCCCTCCTTCCACTGACACCCTCCCCAAGGACACCCACACTCCAGCCAGAGAAGGCCTTGGACCCTGCCTGTCAATGCCTTACACCCTCCATTCTCTCTCTGGCTAGCTTCCCCAGAACGGTTCTGTTCGCTCCCTCCCCATTTCCCAGTCTCATCTTAGCAAGGCAGCCTCCAGGACGGTATAAGTGTGTGAATGTGAATGGTCTTCTGTCTACAGTGCTTACAAAAGCCTCTGCAAGAGTACTTCTTTAATTCGGAGCAGATCCTCTGAGGTTTCAATGGCATTAAAATAAGTTGAGTTTCCTCTCGGGAAGGGTCGCTGGCAGCAAGAGGAAAAGTATGGAAAGTTTTACTTTTCTCTTCTGAAAGCTTTAAGTGGGAAAAAACCCTGTATCTTTACTGGCATACAATAGCTGCCTGCATGTGTCCTGAGGCCTTCCCATGTGTGTATATGCAGACTCAGTATGTTTGTGTACTTGCACACATTTATTTGCATGCACACACATAAACACACCAAACCATTGTTCTGCCCCACACCCTGGAAGGAGTGAGGATACACGGGAGAAAGATTCCATGCAGAATTCCCTGTATAGAATGACAGAGCAGCAACACTATCAGTACATCTCTCCTGACCTCCAGATACTTTCCTGATACCAGCTTGGATGTTTGCTAAACCCCCTTACAATCCAGCTCCTGAGCTTACAAAGATATGAAGTTGATACTATCATTTCACCCACGGCAAGCTAAGATCAACTTCTCCCCTAGACATCTCAGTCAACTTCATACTTGTTCCCACTTCTGTCTTTGTGACCCCAGTGAGTCCATGATTCAGCTGGCTGCAAAGGACTACATTTACAAGTTGAAATGTTCAATTCTTTTGCTGAGAAGCCCACAGTGGCTCTGTTTTCTTTGAGGACAAAAGTAATTTTTCCTGATCATCTTTGACACTTTTCTCAAACAGACCCTCCTGTCCTTTCCCAGTCTCAGTCCTTCTCTCAACCTACTTCACTGTCCCTCCTGTTTGTGAATTTAAGTCAAACTCCCCCAACTCAGGGCCTGTGCGCTGGCCAGCCCCATTTTTTGAAAGGCTCTTTATTAGAGTGCATTTTACATGGATATCTCATTTTCATTAATATCTCTGCCCAAGTCAAGTTCTCAAGGCCTTTGTCAGATCATCTGTCAAAAACTGCTGCTTCCTCTAGCTGCAATATTTAGTCTTTGTTTCTAATGGGATCTCTGTGCCTGCATTTGCAGTGGTTCAGGGGTTTGTGGTGAGGAAAAAAAAAAAAAGACTGTTCTCCAATCCTCAGCTGATGAGAGAAGAATCCTAAGGTTGTATACGGCTTTGAGAAGACTTGAGGGACAAAAAGCTCTGCTTATAGGGAGAGGGCTATGTGGGAAGAAAAATAAAGTTGGCAGGAGACCCTTGGAATTCTGGAAATGTGCAGCTAGAGGTTATGGTGATTATATAGAGCAGATTCTTCTCCCTGTATACAATCCATATCTATAGCTTTCTAAGAGTGCTTGTTTGTCATATTGAAAGAATGAGGCACTGAACAGGGAGGTTTGCTCCTAAAATCACAGGACCAGTCAGGTCATAGCAGAACATTAAGTCTGAAGCCCTTTATAGCAAGTCCCAGGCTTCATCCCAGTTCCTGGAAAATCCCAGTGTCCCTCCCATCCTCCTCTCCAGACATGGGCTTAGAATCTGTGCTGGCCTGGGGCCCTGGCTGGCTCAGTCTGAGTGTGCAAATGAGCTCTTGAGGAGAGGGGAGTACAAAACCCAAAATTTATGGGAACTGTTGATGTGGATGAGCTCCTCTCTACAATCTGGTTCTGCTCTATGGGGACCTTCAAGGATCCTCAAGGTTCCAGAGATATCTGGGCACTGTGGGTGGACAGAGTAGCTTGCAGAAGTATCATTCCCCAAGTACCCACCTGGATTGGTCACTGCACTTCCAAACTAAGAGAACAACATCCAGCTCAGGATCTCCATAGGAGCTGGGGAACTGGGAACACCTCAGACTTTGGGCTTCCTGCCTAGGTGGGGAAGAAGGAATGTCTCTCCCTCTCCCAGACTGGCTGTGCCAGAGAAACCTGGGAGTAGGCTTCTCCCAACCCCCAAGCCCAGCTAATGGGAACCAGATGGCAGGATGTTTAGTCAGAGCCTGGGGATCTTGAAGAACAGGGGAAATGGGTAGGGGGCCAGAATTCTAAAATCCATCTAAGTCAGGGGGGAGGGGCAGAGCCAAAGGCATCTCCAGGGACCTGGATGCTAAGCCAACCTCTATCAGGAGACTTGAGCGAGTCTCCCACCCTTTCTCTGTAAAATGGTGGTGGTGGAGGTGTGTTCCCTCTCTCTGGCCTTCCAGAATAAAGGAAGACTGCACGCTTCAGGCCTCTCAGGCCTGAGGAGTCCCTTCTACCAGCTTCAGCAATGGCCTCTCAAACAGAAGACTGGATCCCAGTTATTCTCTATCAGATGTTGGCCTCATTCCTGGCCTGGTGTCTGATTTGTGTGGTGTCTCAATGTTCAGGTCATATACAAGAACCCTGTATGGAAGGAGTGGGGGGAAGGGCTGTGAATGGATTTTGTGTGGTTCAGAGTGGAGGCTCCTCCTTCAGGACAGTGATTTCCAGGTTCCTCTCTTACCAACCTTAGTACAGCTGTTTCACTAGACTCACACAGGGAAGTGTTGAATCCAGTGAAAATATACTTGCCAGGGATTCCTTCAAACCTCAACTCCTGTCCCCGACCCTCTCCTAGGGCCTTACACACTGCCCTATGGCCCAGAACAGAGACCCAAACTTGAATATAGAGCTGCGACTGTAGCCCTTCTTTGTATCCCCAACTACTTCTTTTTCTCCCCCACCCCCATCCAAGCCCTGCCCACAATTAACTCATTTTTTTTTCAGATCACTTCCAAACATAAGTCAACACTGGACAGAAGTGTAGGAAAAGCTTCCTCAATGCTGGCCCCAAACAACTGAGCCCTGTGGCAAGCTGTGCTGCTTGCCAGCTCCAGCTGCCTGCCCCTCATCCCCCAGAACTAGGTTTAGAGCTTGGCCTGTGAGGATACCCAGTGGCTTATATACAGGCCAAGTTTTGGAGCAGAGATTGCTGACACTCCCTGAGAGCTGTTTAATGGACCCATGTAGACAACTCTCCCTTTTTCTCTAGTCTCCACTCCTTTGCCTGTACCCAGCAGCACCTTCATTCAAGCCCAACATCCTTTCTACCTGGCATTATCCTAACCCACAGGGGCCCCTCAGATTCACCTGGTAGAAGTACAGGGGCATATGTGGCCTGGGACTCTTGATCAAGAAGCTGGGAGTCTTGTGAGATGAATACACCCTGCTGCACACACATTCTGATGAGGAATACAGGGTACATGTTATCCCCCATTTCAGAGAGGAAAAAGCAAAAGCCTGAAAGAAAGGGAAATGGCAGAAGCATTGAAAGACAGCCATATCCACAGGAAGGACAGTGTCTAGGCAACCCAAAGTCTCTGATGTCTGTTGAATGGGAGTCTTCCCTACTACATAAGGCAGAAACCCAGGGGATGAACAGGTTTTGTGGACAACAGAGTCTTCACTGTCCCATCTCCAGGGGGCCCAGAAGGCTCCCTCCCCTCTCCTTTCCCTGCCATGAAGGTGGGACCTGGCAGCCTGTCGTGAGTATCCTGCCTTGTAATGGGTTTCATAGGCCCACAGTGTATGGAAACAGATGCCTTATTCATGGAGGTACTGGGCCTGGGCCAATGGAGAGTCAATATGGGCCTTACAGAAAAAGCACATGCTCTTGTATTCAGGAAAGATTCCCTGTCTTTCTCTTCAGGTGGAAGCAGTGGACATTGTAGTGAGATGGGCACAAGAGACTCATTGGTTTGGTAGAAAGTGATCTTGAGTAGGAAAAGAGAGACAGAGTGAGCAGAGGTAGCTTTCAGAAACAAAGTCAGAGCTGGTATCTCAAGCAGGATTGTCTCGGGCTGTCCTACCATCATAGTGGTTTACATATCACATCCAGTTGTGGCCACCATTCCACCTCTCCCAGATCTCCATCCTCTCTGCTGACCAATAGGGCCTGCCCATGTGGACCATAAAGGGTATGATGTTTCCATCCTGGCTCTTTGGGTTGGGTGCTGCTCTGCAGGGGCCCTGGCCAGGCAGGGGCTGAATGAGAGAACCTGTTTTGGCTCCACTAGCCCCAGTAGCTTTGCCCATCCTGCAGCCACTACCCAGGTGGTCCAGGTCCTTCAACAGTGAGTAGCTATCACTGGAAGGAAGAAGAGTACCTTGCTTTACCACTGGGAGTGTCCTTGGGTTAGAGTAGATGGGCAGAAAGGCAGTTACTGGAGGCTGCCCACCTGAGGCATCCAGAATGGGTCAGGGGTTGCTGGTAGGGAGTTAATGTAGCTAACTCAAAGCCTTCTGGGACAGGAGAATCTTGGAAGGCTGGAAATGTGGGGATGTGTTGGCAGGCAGATCTGGGTTCGAGGGCCCCAAGACAAGAACTATAGGTGGGGCATGCTTAGTGTTGTGACTGGTGGCCCTGTCCTATGCCAATGAAGGCAGGAGAACAAATTGTGTGGTTCTAGGCCCTTATCCTATTCCCTGAACACAGAGTAGTGATAGTCCTCTGAGCCACTGGGATTCTAGGACATGGAAATCCCCAAGAATTATCACCCTTTCATTAAGATGGCTGACAGCCCCTTAATATAGCCTTCAAGTTTAAGCACCCCAGACACTGGGGCTGCCATTCCCCAAAGTTAAACATGCCAGGTGACAGTACCACATTTATCTCTTCAAAAACATTAGACTCCTGCTTGGCTCTAGGTGGGAGCAGAAGGGGATGCTGAGACAATGCCCTCACCCTCTGCCTCTGGGAGGTACTGGAGAAGAGGGACCAAGGAGAGCTTTGGTCTAGGATCTGAGTAGGCTGACTTCATCAACCAAGGACAAGCAAAACTCTCCTTGTGATCTGGGAGCCAGCCTGCATCTTCTTCCAATGGACTTAGAGAGCCTCTAGTAGAAGCACTGCTTCATCTCTCAAAGGCAGGCTAGACAGCCAATGGCACAGAACAGTACCTTTATTACTTCTTGGCTCTTCTCTGGAAAAGGAAAGATGACAGTGAGAGAAAGGGGTTATGACCACTCTGCTATCAATATCCTACAGTGGGTGAGGACTAGACTTATAAGCCACTCCGGCCTACATTGGCACATTTTGCAGAGCTGGGCAACCCAAACAGTCCTGAAGATGAGCAGCTAGACAGGTGGCAGAGCTGGACTTGGTCCAATCTAAGCAGCAAGTTTACCAAGCCCCTATCTGGAAGCCACCTGCCAGCCAGCCTCAGCCCTGAGGAAGAAGTTACCTCTAATAGTCTCTGAGCAAACAGTGTCTGAGCAATGGAATGGGCACACAGAAGCCTCAACCCCAGGTAATAGCTTGTCCTAGGGATCAAGACAGAGGAGCTATGGAGATGCAGAAACCTTTGTAGGTCATCAGGGTTCTAGGAGCCCAAGAAGGGGCAGTGGTCATAGTGGAGTGCCAGAGAAAAATGGCAGGAGGTCAGATAACCAGAAGGAATCTGAAGCCCAAGAGGACCCTCCAATGGTAAAGACTAGTCAGGGCTCATAACCCCCATGTGGTATCTGCTGGGTGTGGTAAGGCTACCCGTAAGTGTCCAAACTGACAATGGCTTTGTCAAGTAAAGCATAAATTGTAGGATAGAAACCCTCCAAAGATATGGCCCCCACCAGACTCAATCAATGGAAAAGTCTTTGCCCCTCAGGTTGGGCTCCTGTTGCTTGCGACTAAGCCAAAGCTGCCTTTCCCCTCTTATAGGGACCTTCTGCAAATCTGGGCCAGAAGCCTAGCACCAATAGAAGGACCAGAGCAAAGTCTGAGACACTGGCAGGAGCACCTCAGAAGCCACAGGCTATGTACAGAAGAGGTCAGGAAGCAGACAAGGGCCTGGACCTGAGATAACAGACCTGGGCACCACAGAGCAGACCATGCCTCCTTGCCAGCCTTGTGCACACTGGCCCAGATGGTTATTGCCTGCTCTGGACAATCAGAAGAACTAGATACTTTAAAGAAATGAGAGGACAGGGAATGGTGCATGGGAAATAGTTGTCCTATGTATATAGAGAGAATGAAAACTGCCAAGATTCCAACTTGTATGTTCCTGAGACTATCCAACCTGGAGTGGCTAGATCTGAGCAAAAACAAACTGGACACCTGAGGCCTACATGCATGTGCCTCTAAAGTGCAATGTAGCCTCTTCGCCTATATTTTAGGGCCTAGGCCTGGGTCTGGGTCTGGGTACCTCAGGTTTCAGGTGGCCCAAAGGGTCGATTGTCCATTGCTTTGCATTAGCCTGCAATATCCATCTGCTAGAAGTCAGGTCTAGAGAAAACACTGCAAGAAACTCTCCAGCATGGATGGATCCCATAATTTAGGATACATGGGCCTACTGGGGCAGTCCCCTTTGCAGTAGATATCCTTAACATGCCTAGGTTCAGTGACAGATAGGAAGCCACAGTGGAGCCAAATACAGGTGTTCCTTGGCTAGGATGGGCATAGAGTTATGCCCAGGAAGGCTTGTTCCCTGACCAGTAGCAGATAGACCTCCATCCTACCTCTTCTACCCTCCTTCTAAAATCAGAGGCAACTGAAGCAGCTTAACCTGAATGGAAATCAATTGTCCACATTGCCAGTCTTGTCCTCCTCCCTACATGAGTTTAAGAGCTCAGCCAGCTCCAAGGGAATGGGTTGCATGACAGAAACAACTACCCACAGTTTTTTGTTAATTTAGTTCAGACTAGAGTCATCTGGGGGGGGGGGGGAAGGAGCCTCAATTGAACTGCCTCCATTAGATTAGCCTGTGGGACATTTTCTTAAAGATTGATGTGGCCTGGCCCACTGGCCCACTGGGGGTGGCATCACCCCCAGGCATGTGGCCATGAGTTGTTTAATAAAGCAGACTGAGCAAACCATGAAGAGCAAACCAGTAATGAGCATTCCTTCAAGACTTTTTCTTCAGTTCCTGCCTTGCCTTCCCCTCATAATGGACTGTAAACTGTAAGCTAAAATAAACCCTTTCCTCTTCACATTTCTTTTGGTCATGGTGTTATCACAATAGAAAGCAAACTAAAATAGTCAGCTTTCTTGCCCTTCTTAAACAGTTTGGGATCCCCAGCCCATAGGATGGTGCTGCTTACATTCAGAGCAGGTCCCTAGTTAATCTTCCCTGGAATTACATACACACACACACACACACACACACACACACACACACACACGGTGGGAGGATATACCTCACTAATATCCTAAGTGCTTATTAATCAAATGAAGCTGGAAATCAAAATTAACTCTCACCTTGAGTACATCCCATGTCTTCTTGAACCATACCATCTCCTGAAATGTCTACCACCATTTGGGAGTGCTTTCTGGAGATGTGAGTTGTGAAACTCAGGGGATCCATGACCTAGCCAGTCAGGGTTCCCAGGATCCTTGGCATAAATGAAGCAGTGGGCCTTCTTCATGACCCCCTAGTTGTAGGAGCTGGGCACCAACTTCCTCAAAAAAAAAAAAAAAAAAAAAAAAGATGATAAAGAGTGCTGAATTGCAGTTATACCTTAGTGTGCTGGGACCCAACAGCAACTAGCTTTACGAGGACTATCTGACATCCCAGGTATGGATCCCATGAGTGTCCACCATGGGGGAACATTCCTCTGACAGGCATATGGAAACTAGAAAAGAAGGAAAGGCCTCAGAAACACAGAGTTGGGCAGGAAACTCCAGAGACTCTTTAACAGAGTCCTGTCTGAGATGTCTTCAGGGCCCCATCACCACCTAATCCTCTAAGCTGTTGCCAACTCCCAAGGCTTCCCCCCAAAACTCACCCCTCAACCTCAAGATCCTCCTCCTTCAGCCATATCTATGCCTGCCCTACTGGTACTCAGGAACCCCATGTGGAACTGACCCAAAGCTGGTTTTAGCTGAGGCAACAGCTACACGAAGGGACATGAAAGGGGAGAGGGAGTGCAGAGACCAATGGTGTCCTAGAGCTGCCATCACAAAGTCCCACAACCAAGTGTCTAACACAACAGAAACCTAGAATCTAGGTATGAGAGAGCAGGATCCCTCAGAAGACCCTAAAAATCATCTTTCCTCTGATTTGGACAGCTGGTTAGGGTGTACATACAGACCTTTCACCATGACAATGACCAGACAATGACAGGGTTAAGGATCTAATTCTAGAAAGAGTGGGACAGGCTAAGGGAGGTTGGGAAAGAGCTGTCAAGAGGCTAATGACAATCTGCTGATCACCAACACAGGACAGGCTGAAGTGGGGATGGAAGGCAAGGGTCCACAGACAGTCCCGCCCATCATTCCCAGGACCAGAACCTCCCGCCCTGTGTCTTCTTGTTCCAGGAAAAAGTTACCAAAACGTTTGGGTTTAATTATTCTTTTTTCCTTTTCCCCTCTTGCCAAGGGGGCAAAAGAAAGCAGACAGCAGCCTGGGAGGGGCCACCCAGCTGCTTTCCACCCCCCCCCCCCACCCCCGCTGTTGCCTGCTGATGATGTGGGGCCTGGGCAGGGGGTTGGCTGCTAGTCAAACACAGGCTCAGCCCCTGCTTCTCCTTGACTGAGGTGCTGTGCTGTTTTGTCTGCTGATGGAAGGCAAGGAGACTGCAGCCTGCAGGGATAGGAGACAGAGGAGCTCACTCGCTCGATGGCTTGCTGCACTTCCAGGCACCAGAGAGTGAAAGGTCACTGTAACAAGACACTTTTCCTGCCTTCACCCATTCTGTCCATTACCACCTTCTGTTCTTTCAGACTTGCAAGGACCAGATCTTGCTTGCCAGCAGAGTCAGAGCCTCAAGGATCCACCATGGAGTAACAGGATCTCATAGTGGCCCAGAGTAAAGTGGCCTAGAGTAAAGTGGCAGCCTGATCTCCACCATTAACTTAGGTTACCTATATGCCTCTACCTGAGTAGATGTTTCTCTCTCTCTCTCTCTCTCTCTCTCACACACACACACACACACACACACACACACACACACACAGATATGTGTTCCTAAATTCCATTTGTGGCACACATGTGGCCCAGGACTCCAGTCCATTACCTACACACACACACACACACCTGAACAATAATGTTATTGTCCTGTGACACCCTGCCCACAGCCTCCTTCTGTACCTAGGCCTACCACAGTGTAGTTCTTCAGACCCAACAAAGAAAGAAGAAACACCCAAGCTAAGCTCCACTTGACCTTTGCACCACTTGGACAGTTTTAGACACCCCTACTTTTTCACTTGATGGATGAAGACCCTTTAATTCAGCAAATGACCTGGCAGAGTTCAAGGGGCTGAGGGAACACCGGTTTGCACGTTAATGCAATAAATGCACCTCATTCAAGCTTCTGGCATCCCTTACCTCCACCTCATATTCAAGCTGCATGCACTGAGAGCTCAGATTGTCCTTGCTACAGAGTCCCTGGTCATATCCTAGATGCTGCTTCATTAGCATGGGGCTCAAAGTTCCTCTGAGAGCCTCCTCATCAGAGCCTTAAACCCTTGCACCTCACCCTAATTGTTCCAGAAACCATCTATAGTTGGTCTCTCTTCTCTATTAGGTGTTCCTGTCTTGGTCTAGGACATATAGTAGCATTTGGTTGCTGGTGCAGGTTGATAGGGAAGCCCAAAACACCATTTGTCCTAAAGTAACCAGGAGCTGGTGACTGCTGCATATTAGTAGCTTTGAGGCCATTTATCCACTCCTTATATCTTCACCCTTATCTTTTTTCCATGAATACCCATCCTCAAGTCAGACTGCCTAATATCCAGGGCCCTGCCTGCAATTTGAAGATAGGATACTAAAATGTAGGCAGGTCAAATAATTTGCCCAATGGTGCGCACCTCACTTCCTGTGGAATCAAGTTATAACCCATATGGTCTGATGCCAGAGAAGGGAGTAGTCACATTCACCCAGAAGTTACTGGGGACTAAGCCTTGGTCTATGCAAAGCCAAGCCTACCTCAGAGGTCCAGCCCTGGGGATCTAGCAGTGACTATTTCCTGATGTAAGTCACTGACCTGTCCTAGACCAGCCTCCAATTTGCCTATGGGTCATGTGTGTCTCCTCTATGTCCAAGGGGCAGCACTTTGATCCCCCCCCCTTTCCAGGACAAATACTCCTCTGCCCTCCCTTTTTCCCTTTCCCTTCTCCCTCTATCTCCTGTCTTTGTACCTTATCTCTACCCTCTGTCCCTCTGGAGCAAATATATATCCTTTGTGCTGAGAACTTGGTCTTGGGGGTCCTAGGCTGTACTTTTCCTTTCAGTCTTGCCTGTGCTGAGAGCCAGAGGGAAAAGTCTGAGGTCCTTATTTCCAGAGCTTACAAAACCAGAGCATCAGGTAGTGACAAGGCAGGTAGAATGCAGCAGGAGAAGGACCATCCCTCCCTTGTGGGTATAAATGGAGGGCACAAAAATACCTACTGCCACCAGTTACAGCTGGGCTCTGAGCCTGCAAATTCAGTCTTGCTTTGGTCTCATTCTGCAGCAATTCCCTACACCCCACCCAATTCTCATCAGAAAAAGGACAAGCAGACTGGGGGTGGGGTGACTAGGAAGCTGGTGGAATGTTTGCTTTGGACTCATCCCCACATTCCTTCTCCTCTGGGGTCTGGGCCCACAGATATGGCACTTCCTGTTTGGGTTGGGTCAGAGGTCAGCAGCCATGGAGACACACTGAACTTGCTTTCCCAGCTTTCCCAACTGCTCCTCCCCAGCCTAGCCATCCCAAGCCCTGCCCACCCTACTTTGGCCTCCTAGTCCATCCAACTCCACCCTCTCCACAGTCTGAATTTAGACCCAAAAGGCACAGGATGTATGGGCTAGGTAGCTCCAACATCCCATCCTCCCTATTCTTAGGCCTACTAAGCTAATGAGTCAAGAAGGTCCACTGTGTGTCAGAGGAACAAGCTCCACACCCTGGTTTAGACCCTTGAGGACAGGGTAGAAATCCCCTGCACAGATGGAGGAGAGCAAGAAACAGAAACTCAAGAATGGCTCCTGAGTTATTTCCAGTTTGTCTATGAGGCTGCTATGTGGTGGCAGAGGATGGGGCAAGGAACAAAACTGCTGTGGTGTCCCAACACAGATGAAGGGAAATTTAATTAAATTTAGAAATTCTATGAAATGATTCTTCAACTCACCCCATGATCAAGGTTGAAATTGAACTGCAATCAACCTAGCCTCTACTATCCCTATGAGCATTCTAGAATTGGGCTGATACCAAGATGAAACAAAGGAAACATGGTTTTATGTCCCCAGGTCATCACTAATTAAGGATGCCCAGTAAACAAGGCACAGCTGAGGCAAGCAAGGATGAACTAACTTTCCAAGAGAGCCAGGGTCTCAGAGCTATAGGGTCTCAGTAGCTAGAGACCATGGCCTTCAGTCCAATTGTGATGTGGAAGGAGCTAGCCAGCAACAGATATAAGCTGGTAGTACAAGGGACATCACCCAAAAGAACCGCAGGCAGGGCTAAGCTTTCGGTATCCTCCATTTCCTAATGCCATGCTTACTAGGCCTGCTTCTCCCTTAGGGAGTCACTTGGCAGGCACCAGCAGTATAGGCAGTCCAACTAGAAACCTCAGAGTACTGAGCCTCTGAGAGAATACAACAGTAGCAATTCAGTTGGTGGTGATAGCAGGGATGAGGTGCCTGGGGTCATATGGCAAAAAAGGAAATACTCATCAATCTCCAAATTAAGATGGGGCACTGAGGTAGCAGAATAGGACTGAGGGTAATAGCAGTGGGGACCAGAAGGATACTCCTGTGACTGTCAAGTTCAAGTGGACAATAAGAGTGGGGAGTAAAGCATTTGTTGAGGCTGGCCTGCATCTCCTCCAGGGCACTCAATGGGACCTTGCATCTATACTCCCTTTTTCCTGTCCCCCATCAATCAGCTTCCAAGTCCTGCAACCTACCAGCCTATATGCCTGGTTTCCCCACATTCTATCACACCAAACCTCCCTCTTGCTTTAGATCCCAGGTCTGAGTAAGCTTTGCTCAATATGCTATGCTTGTTGGTACCAAGGCCACCCCTAGCTCCTTGTCCCATAGCAGCTGCTACCACTTGGGAAATTCTGGGTTCTGAAGTCCTCAGGCTATGTACTGTCCTTTGCCAGGAGCCTAGCTAGAGGGCCTGAAAGATAGGGCCTGGTCTGCCCTTCCCCAAACCTGCTAGACTTCAGCAGAGTTGCTAGAGCCTTCAAGTTCTACAGGCCAGAGCTAGGAAGTACTCCTAAGGTGTAGCCTTATTCAAAGCACAAGGTCCCAAAGTGCCTCTTGGCCTCCTGGCTCCTCAGCTTTGATGACAACCATCTACACAGACTACAATACATTCCTGGTCCACTTTCTCTTTTCTGGCCAGGCCCCAGACTGTGCCTCTAAAGATAGCTAGACGCAAACAGGCTGAGCCTTCAAGGAGCCCCCCTTCAATTCCTGAAATTACAACCCTGGTGGCCCAGAGGGGAGAGATGCTGTGTGATTATGTCCTCAGGGGAAGGTCAAAAAAAGCTCCTGGTGTAGAGAGTGCCAGATTTCACCAGCCACGCCTTGGCCATCAGCACCGGGAAGCTTCCAGACAGTGGAGCACTACCTCAGCTATCTCTTGTGCATATTGGCATAAGTGGTGTCCCTAATTGCTCCACCTCCTGAACCCACAAAGCATCCATTTCATACCACCTTGAGGCTCCAAGTCATCACTCAATAGCCACTTTAGTGGTAGTAGGGGCTGCCCTCTACAGTCTGTGGGTCTTATATCCTGACTCTGTTCAGCCATGGAGGGTGTAGGTATCAGCCATTGAACATAGCCAGAGGGCCTAGTGGGTACCTAGCAAGGCTGTGAACTTGGGAGCATTCTGGGCAAGATGCTTGTTAAAGAAGGGTCTCTGATGTGCATGTGACATGTCTTGCAGGCTGAGTCCCCTTGCTCAGGACTGTCTTTGTGGGAGCTCACAGGAGCACTGCAGAGAGTGCTGAAAGACAGCCTAGCATACTGCCTTCTCCTCTGCAAGTCTTCCTTGTTCCCTCAGGTTGATGTGCTCTTTTCCCACCATCTCTTTGATTCTCCAGGCATGGCCTTGCTCGAAGTCCAGTAGTATGCAAATTCCCATGTGGACAGGGTCATTACCTGCTTCAACTCAAGCACTGCAGATTCCCTTAAGTTCCAAGGTGTCCCCTGCGTCTCTGAAGCTTAGCTTATTCAGAAGCCAGGCATTAGACTGACCATTAACACTGGCTGACAGAACAAACAGGAGAAGTATTGTGGAGAGCCTAGGTTCAAGCTGCAGTCACCCACTAGGCTGGCTGGATAAACTAGGGGAACAGGACAGGGAAGGACTCAAAAGGGAGCTTAACAGAAGGACCTTGAAGCCAACCCAGCTGCATGAGCCCTGGTGGGTAGAAGCCCCTGGAGCAGTTTTCTCAGGACCTACCAGGCTTCCAGGTCCTGCTCACCCCTACCCCAGAGACTCTCACCATTTTATGCTCACAGAGAACCAACATGTTCACAGCTGCCCTATGGGTTCTCTCTCTCTCTCTCTCACTCGCTCGCTCTCTCTCTCCACGTCCCCTTCAGCTTTGAAGCTAGGGCAAGAACAGCTGCAAAACAGCTGTAGGGGGACAGACTGCAGCTGATGCCAGGCCCTTTCCACACAGGCCAGGCTAAGATTCCCCTGCTTAGGAAACAGGCCCTCTCCTTTTCTTAGTTCCCTTACTCTGTGGCTCTTCCACAAGACATAGGCCCTTTAATATGTCTTGTGTCCTGCCCTTCTACACACTCTTGTCCAGGGTGTTGCCTGGGCAGGCCAGAAGAGTAACTGCCTAATGGTGCATGGAGGGCTGGCTTCTCAGAACAGGAAGTCAGCAGTGTTTCCTAGCCAGGTCCTTAGGGAGTGCAGGTGCCCATGGCCGGTGTTCACAGCAGTACAGCTTCTCCCAGAAAGCAGTGCTAGCTGCTCAAGGATGTGTTTCCCATACATCTAAAGGTTTAGGCTTCTCTTTGCATTCTTGGTTCTGGTCAGCAAGAGAAAGGGCTTCTCGGGCTGCAAGGCAGGTGGGGTAGGGGGATGGAGGGTAGCTCCTCAAGATAGCCTAACCTTCTCCAGGCCTCTGGGGAATCATACAAACTAGAGTTGTAGCAGACCTGTTCCTGTCTGGAGTAACCTGGAATCACACTCTGCTGAGCTGTCTCCCAACTCCCTGCATAAGACTGCCCTGGTTCCTGGGGAGCTAAGACAGCTGTGTAGTTGCCTCTTCTGGAGGCTTCAGGAAATGCCTGTTCTTCCTTCCCATCTTCTTCCCCTCCTACTGCCCTCCTCCTGACTTCCCTGCCTCCTTCCAGGCATGGGAGGCCAGAGGGCAAGAGATTGATGCTACTGCTGCTGCTGCTGCTGCTAGCCAGCCAGCAAGGACGTTCTGTTCCCAGCCTTGCTACAGCTGGGGTCCTGGTTGTTTCCCAGCCTCCTCAGAGAAAGTTGAGGCATGAGGAAGGGGAACCAGAAGACAGAGAGGAGCAGGCTCAAAGACTAAGGTGCTGCCTAGATGGTCTGGGAGTGGCCCCCAAATTAGAGGGCCAGGCTGAGTGACTCAATGGGCCCTGGGCTGGGCATGCAGTTATAGCTTATTGCAGATTGTAAACCACAGACACAAGGACCTTCCAGGCACAAAAAAAGCATATTTATGGAAGTGCTGCCCTAACTTTAAGGAAGAACCTGGAAGTATACAGTATACTCTCCCCCTAGTCCCCATACTACTCCAAGCTCTATCCAGAAAGTTAGACAGGCTGGCTTACTGCTCAGTCTCTCACCTACCCCTAGGGCACATTTTCTCAGTTGTTCCCTACACAAGGCAAAGGCTCTCTTCTGCCTGCTCTAGTGTGCTCACTGTTCCTGGCTCCTCCAGAAAGTCTTCCTAGGCCTGTCTGATGCTGAGTGTAGTAGCTCTGTTGAGGCCAGAAACAAGAATACATACCTGCCTCCTTGTGGAACTCATTTATGCCTTAGGAGTCCCTCTAGTGCAGTGGTTTTCAACCTGTAGGTAGTGACTCCTTTGAGAATTGAAAGACCCTTTCACAGGGGTGCCCTAAGAACATCAGAAAACATAGATATTTGCATTATGATTCATAACAGTAGCAAAATTACATTTATGAAGTAGCAATGAAAATAATGGTATTAAAGGGTAAAAGTCTTAGGAAGATTGAAAACCACTAATCTAGGGGGTCACAGAAACTCTAGTTTGTGATCACTAACTCCATCATACTTCTCCTGGCCAGGGTTCTTGGAGGCCTGAATAAAAACCCCTAGAACAGTGAATGTAGGCTTAGGCCAAGTGGTACCATATTTAATAAGGGCTTTGTAGACAGGTACCTAGGTCAGTGGCTATATATTCTGTGAGTTTTCATCCTTAAAATAAAAGCCTTGGCTAGGTATGGTGCTTTGTGCTTCTAATTCCAGCACCCAGGAGGTGGAGGCAAAAAAATCGGGAGTTTAAGGTCATTCTGGACTATACAGCAAATCTGAGGCCTGCATGGGGTACAAGAAACCCTATCTCAAAAATCAAAGCAAAAAGAAAGAGTTGTTGAAATATACTTGTTGAGTATAGTAAAGGCTCACTCTTTTGTAATCTCAGCACAAACAGATGAAAATTCTCACCACGAGTTCAAGGTTATTTAGTGGGACTTTATCTCAAAAATAGAAAAAAAAAAAAGAGATGAAAGATACATAAAATACAAGGCATACAGTTTAAATGAACTATTCAGCAGTTTTCACTCAGTATGTTCAGAGCAGTTTCAATTGTTTTAAACTGAAGACTCAGAACTGATGAGATGCTGTTTCTTTCTGTTTCATTCTGGAAATCTCACATGAACAGGACAGACATAATGTGGCCTTTTGCCATTGGCTGCACTCACCAAGCAGAATATTCCATATGTGCCTTGGACCTGCTATAATTCCAGCACTCAGGGGGCAGAGACATGAGGATCTGGAGTTCAAGAGAAACTTCACTTACATAGTGAGTTGAAGGCCAGATGGGGCTACATAAGAACCTATACATACATACATACATACATACATACATACACGCACGCGCGCATGCGCACGTGCGCACACACACACACACACACACACACACACACACACAAATGAGTAGACAAAAACCAGCAGCCTGAGAAGCCTGAGTGAACACCGACTCCTAAGCCATATCCTGCTTCTCCCAGTTTTCTCCTCTCTGCAGCCAGAAGAGACGGTTCTTGAAGGAAAGTTGGACACTGATTCTGGCTCCAGGCGAAATTCTACTGGAGATTCAGTCCTCAGCTGGGAACATGCAGTGAACTTCACCTTGCCCTCTATCCAGTGGGTCTCTGCCTCAGCCCCTCACCTGAAGTTTCTTTGTTTGCCCTTCCTTACACTTGGTCCCTGGTTTCTTCTTCAGATTTCAGTGTGGCTCCCCAATTCAGTCTTCCCCACCATCTAAGGGCTCACCTTTACATCTTGGAAGCTGCCCTGGAAAAGGAGAGGTAGGACATCACTGGACAGGTAAATGCTACACTAGGGACCATGTCTCATTTGGACCCTCAAGAAGCAGCTGAGGTGCAGCTGAGGTTTGGCAGCCTAGCCCAGTTAGGTCCTGAAATTGAAGGGAGGAAATGCTCCCAAGAGAGACCATAGTTACTGCATCCTGGCTGGCCAGTAGGGGTGAGCAAGAAGATAAGGAAGTTGCTCCTTTCCTCCAAATCTGCTTTGCCAACTTCTCAAAGGCTTCAGGGATGTGAGCCAAGAAGGTCTGCAGAAACTTGGAGTGGGGGGGGAGGGGGCCAAATGCCTCGTTTTAAAGGAGGAAAGAAAGTATGGAGAAGAGGAAAGGCTAACAGAGCCAGTGGGATCCTGGATCAAGTCCTTCCAGAAGCCTACCATCCTCTACATCTATAATCCCCAAACTGCCCCTGGTTTCAGACTTAGGTTCTGGGTAGCCATCAGGTTACCTTTCCTCATCTTCCTCTCACTTTCTTCTGCCTAGCCCCACAACAGCAAGCACCTCAGTGTCCCCTTATAGATAGTGGAAAGTTTGACTCTGTGAGACTGTCTGCCCAAAGACACCAAGGGTCTGTCCCTAAGTAAGTGAATGTGTGTTCTTTCAAACTATGCTTGAGGCAGGGGCGGGGGGGGGGGGCGTGAGGGGGAGGGGTGACACATAGACCAGCCATCTACAAGAAAATTGCTTCCTTTGAAGCTGCCAGGGGGGGCAGGAAGCCTGCCCCCTCCCTCCCAGCTGCCCTTCCTCCCTCTTTTTCTCCCTCTCTGCTCCACTAGCCCCCTCCCTTCTTGTCTCCCTCTCCGCCCCGTCCCCTCCCTGTCGGCCCGCCCGCCCAGCCTTTAGCCTCCCTCCCACCGCCTCTGTCTCCCTCTCTCCACGAACTGCCCAAGAGCGAGCAGCTGCTCCCGGTTGGCCCTGACGGATAGACAGACCGACCAGCCTGACATCCTAGTCCACCAACTAACCAGCCTGCACCTGGCTGCTTGCCCCTCCCCAGGTAGGGCCTGCTCACGCCGGGAACTGACTCCACTCTCTCGACAAAGACTTCAATCTGTCCTTCTTGTCTTCATTTCTGGCTATGCTGTACCCTCATCAGCCAAAGATGTTGGCAATCCTGCTGTCTCCACACCAGCCCTGCCGCATCTAGTCTTGCCACCCCAGTGTCTATACTTCTACTGTCTCCTTGCTGCTCTTTATATTCCCCCAGGGCACCCACCAAAGGCTTTGTGTCCTTTTCATCAACACCACATTTCTGCCTCTTCTTCCCACCCTCTTCTCTGAACTTTCTTCCTACCCTTCCTTTCCCTTTCCTCTCTGACAGTGCCCAGTTGCTAAGTTCACCTATGCTTTGCTTCTCTGCTTCAGGGTACTGCCCAGAGCACTGAGGCAGGGCTGGGTGGATGGCTAGGCTCTACCCATAGTCCTATCCCTTCATGGCAAGGCCCAGGCACACCCTTCACTCCTGCTAGTCTTGCTCTCCCAGCTCAGCCTTTCTTGGGGTCTTGGCACCTGGCCAGGTCAGGGAGGATGGAGCCAATGCAAAACTCAGCATTGGCAGTCTCCCCTTGGAGTAGTCAGAGAGACTTGTGCTCCCAGGCACACCTCAGGCACCTTGCCCTGATATTCCATACTCACCATAGACTAATGTTCTGCTTCCTCTTGAGCTGAGATTCACAATGGGCAGATGATGAGATGGGGATAAAAAATGGGGAAATTATGCCATGTTCCCAGGAAGAAATGTAGCTTAGAGCCCTGAGGGGCCTGTCAAGAGATTCAAAAGAATAAGCAAGAGAGACAGAGTCAACTGGGCATTAACCAAGTCTGGTGAAGGTTGGGGGACTGGAGTACCTTGTCACTACCCTAGGGGTGGGACCAGGCTCCCATCTGCCTAGAATAAGAGGTCCAGAACGGTAGGTGGGGCAGACAGAGGAAATCTTCGTTAGGCCAAGGGTATAGTCATACCTGGGTGACTCCAATTTCTTGTTTAGAAACTGTTGCCTCTCTAGTCTGCCAGTTTTCTGCCTTGTAATGACTGGAATTGAGACACGCTTAAGATGTTCCCTATGCTAGCAAGAGTCCTAAGGGCTGGCATCTGGACATGCAATCAGTTGCCTGTACCACCTACACCCTAGGATAGCTTGTGGGTGGGCAGGGTTGCTTTGTGTAGAACATGACTGTGTATTGCTGCTGAAGGCTAATGGGGGGGGGGGGGAGCGCGGTGAGCCTTTGAGGACAGGTAATGTGGATATACTGATAGGAGGATGTGAGTTTGCCTCTAAGCCACAACGGTAAGGCAGCATGAGGAGGCTATGATCCAGGCAGTAGAGGGGGCTTCATAGCCAGCTGGCCACCTAGGTGTGGCAGCTGGGCCTCTCTGGCCCACTCCTACACTGACTTTCTCTCCACCCCAAAGGACTTGGGTCTACCACTGCTTCTCTTCCCTACTCAGAACAATGGCAAGGTCCTACTACATGCAAAGTGAATCTGAACCATGGAGTTTAGAAGCTCAGATGGGTATGACAGCCAGTGACCATCATGTCAAATAATTTGCTATAACTGACCAAAATCTTTTTTCAATCCTTCTAAAGCCCTATGCTGTTGGGGGATTGGCAACATGGTGGAATAGAAGGGAAAGGGATGCTGTGGAGGTAAGAAAGAGCTTTTTTCATCAATATTCTATAGCCTTCCAGTCACAGCATCAAATCCTCTGAAGAGGGATTTGTAATGAGACTATATCTGACAATTTGCACGGGGATATTCTCCAGAGGACTTGATTTTTCTGTCACCGTTTTGGGATGGAATGGGGACTAGACTCCATTCCAATCTCTCTTTTGCCTGGGCTCACCCACCATGGTCTTTCACTTTTTCTCCCTGTAGAAACAGAGTACCATAAGTCTGTCCCAGAAGTCACTTGTCCTTAGTACACAGGATTCTCAGCATGCCTCCCCAATGAGGCCAAAATACCAAGGAAGTTTCCTTGTTCAACACCGCCCCCATAACTACCTCCACACCCACCATGACTCCCTCCTGCTCTTTCTCCTTTGTCCCTGCTCTCAAATGCTCCACCTATTTTCTAGTGGGGACCTCACATCCCAACAGTCCTGGCAGCAGGCCTTCTCCATTGTGGGGAGAACAGTTGGTTGTAGAGAGACACCGCAGCACAGAACCTCACTCACACCAAGGAATAGGGGCAGTGTGAATGAATGATCCTGGAAGACTAAAGATGATCTTGGCCCTTCCCAACTGAATGCATAAGGCTGAATCTCACTCCAGCCAGAGTTCCTGGCAAGCAGTAGAGAACCTGGTGTTGGGGAAAGAGTTTGAGAACCCCAAGACATGAGCAGAAAGGGGACTCTTTGGGATCTGGAACCTGTTGCCTTGCTACTCTTTCTCCAGGAGTGGGGCTTGGGATGAACAGGTAGACAGACAGACACAGTGATATCACAACCTGATTTTACCTAACTGTGAGGCCATGAGCAAGAGTTTGGGACAAATTCTCTGAGCCTACTAGATACCTATCAATGTTAACATTGTCATGGTAACCAGGAATGGTATAGGTAAAAAAAAAAAAATCACTCAAGACTCCTTTCCCACCAGTGAGAAGTAACAACATCCTCCTGTTCTTTGAAAATTCCAGCATATGGTGAGTAGGAGCTCATACTTTGTTGGTAAGTGGGAGGAGATGGGCAGGCATATGGGTCAGTTGCAAGGGGACTAGGAAACCTAGTACCTCCAACTGATCAGGATTATCTGCTGTCTGGCTCCTTTCCAGAAGTTTCTCAGTAGGGCAAGGAATGAGGGATAGAAGGCTCTCCCTTGATGCACCCAGTACCTCTCTATATATCCTAGGTACCTCTGACACATACATTCAGGTAAATCCCACCCCCAATTCTGGCGGAGAGCTATACCTGACTGTCCAGCTACTCTGTCAGTGCCACAGTCACAAGTAGTAAGATTTGGTCCTGGCCAACAAGATTCTGCTCATCTTGAGCATACAGGGAAGCACACATCCCATCCCTCTATTTGACACTCAAGTGTTAGGCTGGAGCTAAATGACCTTAGAAGACAGCAGGAAGCAGGCCAGGTACAAGCTTACCTTTGGTGATCAGATAAAGGAAAAACAGTGCCTAATGTCTCCTGTCTCTCACACATTTCCTCACCAACACAGTCCTAAGAGCCTAGCACAACTTGGTAGAAGGCAGCATTTTCCATTTATCAGAGTTGAGGTAGGGTTGCTCAGCAGGGTCCAATGACCCAGGAGGAGGCTGCTAAGACTGCACTCCGTGTCTGTTCCTTAGCAGCTTCCAGCTCCACATCTGCAGGCAAGCTCCTAGAAGCTGCCAGACCTCAAGCCTTGCCCCTGCCGCCCTTGGCCTGGCCTGAATGCCTGGCACAACCCTTCCATGTTCTCAGAGACTGCCAGCACGTCTTGCTTGGCTGTTGCCCAGAGCTATCCTGCATGGAGAACTACACATGGCTTTCAGAGGGGCAGACAAGGAGGGCCCTATTTGGGGTGGTGGCACAAGCTCCAGGAAGCCCAGTCCTTTCCCTTGTTCAACCTGTGGTCACCAAGCTCAGCCGACCATGATGACCACTTCTTTCCTTTCCTCTGAGGAGCTGGTGCCCAGCAAGCTCAGAGCTCACTTTAATAGAGCATAAGGACATAGCCAAAGAGTCCAAAAAAG
Source organism: Mus minutoides (assembly GCA_902729485.2). NCBI lineage: Eukaryota > Metazoa > Chordata > Mammalia > Rodentia > Muridae > Mus > Mus minutoides. Next base: position 55,509 of record LR753405.1, read on the forward strand.
GTAAACTAAGGACTGGAAGCGCCAGTAACAGGAGGAAGTGGAATGGGAGGAACTTTTTATAAGTCTTAAAGTATCTGTCCACAGAGTGCCTCTTCCTGACTGCAACTTTGTCTTCATTCTCAGTGTATGGGGATGAGGGATCAGTTTGATGGAGTTGAAAAAGGGAGGCATGTGAGACTATCCACAGCACCCCCTGTCACTAACACCCCACATGATGATTCTTCCCACCTCCTGACTCGCTGCATTACCTACCTACAGACCCAGACTTTCCTTCATCCAAGGCCCAGCAGCAAGACTGAATGTTGAGACCCTAGAGTGACCAAAGCTGGACTCTGTAAATAGAAGACTTGGGAGAAATCAACTAGTTCCTTTTTTGTAGGCCTCAGTTCTCTCATACATAAAGTGGTGCTACTGGTAGTGCAGACACCAAGAAAGTCTTCCTTCTGCGTTCACTTGATGGAATCCCCTTCTGTGAGCTCTGTATTTGGCATGCCCTTTTCCCTGCAGAATATGGGTACTGAGTCTAGTGCCAGTTTTCTGGGTGTAAATGAAGGCTTCACTGGGAAACCTGCCTGACCCCTCACCATTCAAGCCTTGAACCCTGAAAAAGCAGCCAAACTCTACCCTGCCTCTACATGGGCTTTGAGCCTCCTACCCCAGGTTGAGCCTGGACTGGAAATGACAACAGGCTGGGATCTCCCCCTGTATCACTCTCCTAGTCCTTTGTGCATCCCTACAGTATTTCCCCTCAAATCTAATCTTATAAACCCACCTAGGGTCCTGTAGCTCCTTTCTTTGGGTTGAGGAGGCTTTTAATCTGAAAAGGCTGCAGTGTCCACAAAAAAATATCATGTCCTGAGTGTCTGAGGGCCACACAAGGCTTCTGGGGAGATTCCTGTCTAGGAAAAGGATGCCCTGTGGAGATTTCCAGGCCATTCTGTGTTCCAAAGCATCTGGGTTGGTTACACGCAGATGGTCCTCTGTCCAACTGCATTCTCAATCCATATCATCTCTCCTGATCTTGGCCTCTGCTGGTGGACTGTGGGTCGCTGTAGCTCAGCTGACCAGAAATTCTAGCTCTGACTCTTCTTCCTGCAGGATAGCAGCTTTGGCAAAAGAGACAGGCAGAAGAGTGGTCAGTGCAGAGGGCTGGGAGCAGCACCTCACTCTTTCCCTGCCCTTCCATATTGCTCTCTGGCCTCTCTTCAACCTTTTTTATCTGGTCTTGGATGCTCCTGCTCCTCTTCTCAGGCCTTCTGGTCCATCTGCCCTGGGCAAGATCCCCACCCTGTCCTGGATGCTGCAGGCTGAGGGAGAACTAACCTTTCTAGGTACCCTTGGGCCAAGATCTTCTGGGGGAATCCCATGCCTTGCTAGGTCAGGATTGGGTGGACATCTTAAGACTACTTGGAAAGAACGAGGGAGGCTGGACACTCCTCCAGCTGAGGAATTCCTAATCTCAGGAGTCATCAAAGAAATTGAGCAAAGCCTTTGTCTGTGTCCCCTACTTAGCTGTGTGACCTCTGAGGATCAGGAAGGCTGCTCTATTCTCTCCAGGAAGCAGCTTTGCTCTAACCTCTGTGAAGGCTTTTCTGGCCACTGGTACTAACTAGATGGGAGCCAGGGAAGGCTATGAGAATCACTGGGTTTCAGTCTCTGTGTGTTAATGCTCCCTCCCCCACAAACCTAGGGCATTTTAAGCAACAACACAGGGTGAGATTTCTTCTGGGGCTGACAGCCATTAGATGGGCAGTGCTTGTGCCTAGGTCTAACCAAACCAGGATGTCCCAGCCTCCCACTTCTGCCAACACGCATACACACACACACACACACACACACACACACACACACACACACACCCCTCTGCTGGTGCTAAGAATTTCAAAGCAGCAAGCAGTCAGCATAACCCCCTTGTCAGCTGGGTTCCTTCCACTTTTGCCTCTAGCAGTTGAGCTCAGAAGGCTTATTTATCCCAGATAGAGCACCAAATACCCCAATTTCACCACCAACGTGTGCTCTATAAGAGGACTCTTTGAGCTGGGAGTGCTTTAAGTCTTTAGGAGGCTAGGCTTCCTATTTACCCCTATACCAGAGCAACCCCAGACATCCATCCCTGGGAGGCTAGCAAGACCACCATGGATTCCCTATTTAGCAAATGAGGTGAAGAGACTAAAATACCCTGAGCCTTTGCCATGGAGTTGGACAAAGAGGAGTGGTAGGAGAAGCAAGGGCTCTGGCCTTGTCCTGCAGACTACACACTGCTTGGGTGGTGGAATTCAGGAGAAAGAAACAGGAGATGTGGGTGCTGGGGCAGGCTCAGGCAATGAAGAGTCTCCACCCCCATCACGCTGTCTCAGCCTGGGGGGCCTACAGACAAGCCTGACCCTGCCCTGTTTCTCTGGCAGCAATCTACTCTCCTTGAGATCTTCTCCAGTATGCCAGGTCCATGGGCACAAAGAGAGAGTAGAGGTAGATATAGAAGCCTAGAGCTTTGCACCCTGAGTCCTGGAAAATGAGAGGAAGGAAGATATGAAGTGTTGATCCCCTAATTCCCAGGACCCTTGCTTGATGCTGCTACAGCGTTGAAGAATCTATTTCCCCTCCTCCTATCCCCCTACCCCCGTCTTCCTCTCTCTCTTCTCCCACTTCATGTCTTGGCCTCTGGACCTTCTCAGAGCAACATGGGCACTGTGGAGGGACTCAGGCAGTGAAGGGGGTGACTCACTCATTGCCCACTTAAACTAATAGCATCAAATCTTCCAGGCTCACTCTCAGAAAGGGTGACCTGTGGGGCCAATAGCTGTGCTTCATCTCAGCCTCCAATTAGCCTCACTGACCCCCAACCTCAGGCAGTGAAGCAGGCTCTGGCTGACTCATGGGTAGGCAACCTTGAGCTAATTTCAAAGACATTTCATTGCCCAAATGAAACAAAGTCCTTCCCAGAAGGGGAGGGGAGTGGAAAGAGATACCCTCCTGGCCAGCCAGCACTCCTACCCTGACTGGTGCCTCTTAACCATGCCTCCTCCCTCTCTCTGCTGCCATCTAGCCATCCCTGGTTAAGGTTGGCGAAATATTGTGTTCTCTCTCTCTCTCTCTCTCTCTCTCTCTTTCTCTCTCTCTCTCTCTCTCTCTCTGTGTGTGTGTGTGTGTGTGTGTGTGTGTGAGAGAGAGAGAGAGAGAGAGAGAGAGAACCCTAGCTACTAAGCTACTACTGCTGGGAGGAAAAACTAACCTACAGCTCTTCTCACTTTTTGCTCCCAGGAACATTGACCATGCGTCCCCTGTGGCTACTCACCTTGCTGCTGGCCCTGAGCCAGGCCTTGCCCTTTGAGCAGAAGGGCTTCTGGGACTTCACCTTGGATGATGGGCTGCTCATGATGAATGATGAGGAGGCTTCAGGTTCAGACACTACTTCAGGTGTCCCAGACCTGGACTCTGTCACACCTACCTTCAGTGCCATGTGTCCTTTTGGTTGCCACTGCCACCTGCGAGTTGTTCAGTGCTCTGACTTGGGTGAGTCACTAGGCAGTTACGGTAAGAGTATACAGAGAAGCACAGGCCCTGCATGGGAGCCCCTACTAAAATGAGTACATTTGCTATCCTGTGAGATGGGTTTAGAATTGTAGGAGTGGGGAGGTTGAGTCACCACAGGCTGAGGTGTATGAGGGTGCTCAGAGTTCCTGCATTTCTCCCAGTGTCTTTGTGTGTGTCCATATGCATGTATGTGCCTACCCCCTTTACACCAGCTGTGACAACAGACTGGATGGGCCAGGCTCATGATGGTAATGGTACTGACCCCCAGGTCTGAAGACTGTGCCCAAGGAGATCTCACCTGACACCACACTGCTAGACCTGCAGAACAATGACATCTCTGAGCTTCGTAAGGATGACTTCAAAGGCCTCCAGCACCTCTATGTAAGCCTCCTCCTGCCTCCTGCCTTTTCTAAGGAGCCAGGAGGAGTTTGATGTTCCTGTGACTTGGAAGAAGGGTACTCACAAATGAGGTTGGGAAGAGGGGTGAGAACCAATGGAGTCCTGAGATAAGTCTGGAGCTGGCTGTAATGAGAACATCCAAAATCATGAATTATATGTATAGGTACAAGACAAAATCTGTCAGGTCCCATTTTTTTTTTTTTGACAGAAAGCTTTGCATTTTGTTGACTCATCTGAACAACACAGAAAGTGTATTCCATCGTAGCTCTTAGAGAAACTATCTAGCAAAGTATGCTAGGCAGTGATGGCATTACCAGGGCAGTTTGGAGCTAACCTCAGCTTCTTGCCCTACACTCTACTCACCAACACAGACTGATCTCCATGAGACCATAAAGGTTCAGTTGTTTCTCAAGTGTCATTAGTAGCAAGTTCAGGAGGCAGAGGAAAGGGGAGATGGAGTGGGGGGCTGGGGTGCTCACCTTGGTTGCCTGCCCTGCTTTAGGCCCTGGTCTTGGTAAACAATAAGATCTCCAAGATCCATGAGAAGGCCTTTAGCCCTCTGCGGAAACTGCAAAAACTCTACATCTCCAAGAACCACCTGGTGGAGATTCCTCCCAACCTGCCCAGCTCCCTGGTAGAGCTACGAATCCATGACAACCGTATCCGCAAAGTGCCCAAGGGCGTGTTCAGCGGGCTCCGGAACATGAACTGCATTGGTGAGACTAGTTTGTACCTTAGCATCAGGCATAAAGGAGACAGGTAGAGGATATCTCTTTCAGCCAGGGCAGCTGGGTCCTGGGCTGTTCCATGTAGTCATGGAAAAGCCCTGTGTGTCTCAGAATGTTCCAGATGTTTGTTTTGGGACATGAAGAAAAAGACTGTGGTGGCTATAAAGGCTCAGTTGAAGAAAGAGTCTCAAAAATAGTCTAAAAAAGACCAGTATGTTTCTGAAAAAAAAAAAAAAAAACAATATGGGTAAAAGGAAGGTATAGGACACAGACTGGACTGGGAGAGAGAAGAGAGAAGGGCAGTGGACCACCACAGCAGCAGGTGTTGGATGGCTTTCTGGAAGCCCTGACTTTATTTCTGGGTCCCCACAGTTTCCTCTTGCTTCCCAGCTCCCAGAGACCAAGGATAGTGGCAGAGGCCTTGAGCTAGTCATGCTGAACATTTGTAATTTGTAGTTAGCAGTACAAATTCACAACCTGCTTTCTATGGAAGTGGGAAGAGCCAGTGATCAGCAGAGCTCCAGTCCAGAAAAGAATGGGCTTTGGTGGTGATTGGCTTTAGGGCTTACAGGACTTCTCTCCTAGAGATGGGCGGGAATCCCCTGGAGAACAGTGGCTTTGAACCAGGAGCCTTTGATGGCCTGAAGCTCAACTACCTGCGCATCTCAGAAGCCAAGCTCACTGGCATCCCCAAAGGTAGGAGAATGTCAATACCCAACCTCCAAAAGCATTGATGGGCCTTGCACAGTGTACTTGAGCAGAGAATGGGCCTTCTCTCTGCCCCAGACCCTGCACTTACCTCCCAGCATGTTCTCTTCTGGGTAGATCTCCCTGAGACCCTGAACGAACTTCACCTGGACCACAACAAAATCCAGGCTATTGAGTTGGAGGACCTACTTCGCTACTCCAAGCTGTACAGGTAGGGTTGGGGCAGCCCTTGGGGGCTGCATGGATCCATTAGCAAAGGGGCAGGTTATAGGATGGCACCCAGGTCCCTGTGCTCTATCCCAGAGTCCTCCTCTCCCCCAGCCTCTGACGACCTCTAATTCATTTATCTTCAGGCTGGGCTTAGGCCACAATCAGATTCGGATGATTGAAAATGGGAGCCTGAATTTTCTGCCTACCCTGAGGGAACTTCACTTGGACAACAACAAGCTGTCCCGGGTGCCTGCTGGCCTCCCAGATCTCAAGCTCCTCCAGGTGAGAGCTGGTTCTCCAAGACTAGATAGGGAATTGTAGAAGGCCCATTCTCTGCCTGTATCTCATGTCTCCCTTTATAAAGGGGCACAGAGTAGAGAGCAGACTAAGACCTAGATTCACTTCTGGGTCTCATATATTCATCTAGGCCTCAGTGGAACAGTGTCTGCTTCGTGTTTGCGTTTGGGGAAGGGGAGTCTCCTTCCCTGACTTAGCTTCCAAACACATGAGCAAACTAGGTCTTTCCCAACCTTACTTTGGACCTTTATTTTATTTTATTTTATTTTATTTATTCTCAGATCCATTCATAATGGTAGAAAGCACATTCATCCTCCTCTAGGGCAGCACTTCCCATACCAGGCTGAGAGCACCCTCTAGTGGCCAGTAACCTTTCTATCACCAGTGAGCTCCCTAACCTAAGGCACCATCTTTCCTACACAGATATCATGTCAGGATCAATGTTTCCTTTGTTTTACAGCCTTATTCTACCAAACACAGCCTCCACCCCACCCATCCCAACTCACCACTCGTTTATACACTACATTTGAGCCCTTCATCCTGACCTGAGTCCAACCAAATACCTGTGCCCTAATAAGAGCACTAACATACTCCGGTATGCCCTCCTCTCAACCCTGAGAAGAATCACAAGCTGACCTTCAAAGGGTGACTATGAAATGACACTAAGAAGTGATTGATGGGATCCGATGTGAAAGCAGGCCTGACCTTTCTACCGTCCATCTTGCCTACAACTTACAGCAACTACCCAGGCTAGGACAGATTGGGATGGGTGGTCTGTGTCACTGATCCCTGGACAAAAGCCTCAGATACATTCCCTCTGCCCCCAGGTTGTCTATCTGCACTCCAACAACATCACCAAGGTGGGCATCAATGACTTCTGTCCTATGGGCTTCGGAGTCAAGAGGGCCTACTATAATGGCATCAGCCTCTTCAACAACCCTGTGCCCTACTGGGAAGTGCAGCCTGCCACCTTCCGCTGCGTTACTGACCGCCTGGCCATCCAATTTGGAAATTATAAGAAGTAGAGGCAGTGATAGCCACCATGGTGGCCTTGGTGAGAGTCTCTGAGGAACATAGCCAGATGAAGAAGCAACACCTTTGTTCCCCAATATTAGCTCACTGCCCCACTACAGTTTTCCCCTGACTCCTAAGCATGCATATATGCACATGGCCTGGCCCTCTCACCCATTCCCCTCAACCTTTGAAATTTAACATTCATCAACCATGTCCACTCAGAGACTCCCTATAAATCTTTCTTCTTGCTCATCCTGAAACTCAGATGTTTATGGCAAGAGGGGCTAGGAAGGATGCCACAGCTATTGTTCCATCCAGGCATGTGTTCCTCCTCTTCCTTGCCCATGTCTGACTTCCAGCTCTCCTGGACTCTGCTTGCTGCCCTTATCCTCTGGTGTTCTCTCTTCAACAAGTTCACTACCTGTCAATTCCAGCTACAACCTTGCTGTACTAACTCCTAGATCTTTTCCTCTTTCCAACCCTGTTGTGCTTCCTGGCACTTTTCTTCCTTCTAGAGTTATTGATCTGTCCCCTGCCATCTCTGGACCTAGTTCATATTTCTTCATCTTTGTCTCTTTCTGTATCTCCTTGCCTATATCTCTTTCTGTCTCTATTTCTGTCTCTGTCTCTCTGTCTCTGTGTATCTCTCTGTCTTTGTATCTGTCTCTCTCTGACACCACACACACACACACACACACACACACACACACACACACACACACACACTGATCGTCTGCCTCAGGCTGCTTTCTGCTTCACAGGTCTCTAGCCAGTCCCTGCACTAACAAATATGGGGCAACTATCTTTCTGATTGCCCTACCCAGCACTTGACCTCCAACCCTGGAGGAAGCTGGAAGGTGGAGGCCCAGAATCCTGTCCATATTGTCCAGGAAAGGGTCCACACTCTGCTATCAAGATGAGGATCAAGGAGCTTTCTAGCCCCTGGAGAGGCTCAGCAGGCTACCAGAGCCCCCAGAACCAGTTTGCATTGGCCCCTGCCCTCTCCCCAAGATGGCTAGGTCCCCTCCCTCACCCATGGGTCCCTGCTGTGATAGGAGGTGATGGTCAGTTGCACCCAGCAAGAGGGAGTGCTGCTTACGAGGTCAGTTGTCTCTCCATTAAAGAAGCACTGTGCAATATGACTCTGTGTGCCAGTTCTTTGAAGCATCACTGGGCATCAAGAGAAGAGCAGAGGTGAAGCAAGGGCCTCCTCAGGCCACCTCAAAGGTTCTACCTTTCCATCCCCAGTTTACATCATCATGCTTCCTCTTCACTGTTGCCCTTGCCCTCAGAAGAAAGCCCTTCTCACCCTCAGATCCAGAACTATAAAAGCACACATCCCAAATGACCAGACATAAGACCTAGGCCCTATCTGCTTTCCTCTCCTTTCTTGGTCCTTCCATTGCCTCAATTGTTCTTAGCTGGACCCAAAAAGCAAACTACACCTGAGGTGTCATCTGTTCTCCCAGAGTAGAGCATTTGTCAAGGACCTGCTAGCTATGGGATACCAATGTAGGTCCCACTCCTTTTACGATGGGAGCTTCAATACCCCAGCAGAGAAAATTCTGTCTGCCTGTCTAGATGGAATTTTTTTTTTTTTTTTGGTTTTTCGAGACAGGGTTTCTCTGTATAGTCCTGGCTGTCCTGGAACTCACTTTGTAGACCAGGCTGGCCTTGAACTCAGAAATCCGCCTGCCTCTGCCTCCCGAGTGCTGGGATTAAAGGCGTGTGCCACCACGCCCGGCGGAATTTTTTTTTAAAAAGTAATGCCAAAAACACTGTTGTAGTCTGGGCTATGACTAGTATCTATGCTAACACTAGGAAAGGGCAGAGGGGAAGAGCCTTTGGCCTTAGGCAGTATATTGGTACAGCTACTTGGGCCAACCTGGCTTGCCTTCCCACCAGTACTACATAGATCCCTGAGAGATGAGAGCAAGTTGCATCTAAATCCTGACGGAGGCTCCAGTTCAGGTCCATGGAAGCATGCCCACTAGGGACACGAGCTGCCCTGGAAAGTAATAGGCCCCCAAAGGACTGAAGTGGGCCTGGGCTAAGCCCAAGCTCTTCTGCTCAGGTCATGGGAACTGGAACTTCCCTATACAGCAACCAGGCAGCAAAAATAGAGCACCAAGACTAGTGTGAGTGACAGGCCAAAAGGGGTGCACCCATAGACAAGATTTTGGCTTCTCACACACAACTATACATACCCTCCTAGCCTGGCAATCCAGGGCACCCAATGTCCCCAGGTTTCTCCTTTTGCGGGTGGGAGGTGCCACTCAGTGTTGTGGCCCAGAGATAAAATATCACCCATCCGCATCATAGCACTATTCTGGGGCATGTGCTGGGCAGACACAGGGCAAGAGCACTGGCCAAAGGCCAGGAGTCAGG
>LR753405.1:64886-282687 GCA_902729485.2 Mus minutoides
TTTTTTTTTTTCAATTTGGCTCTCTCTCATTTCAGAAAAGTTTACAAGGCTATCCTCTGCAGGTCTCAGATTAGGTACCCAGTAGGGCAGCGTAACCACCACCAGCTGAGGGGACAAGTGTTACATAGGTGTTAAATTCAGAGAAAAGATTCCACAGACAGCTCCACACTATCTAGACTAAAAGCTGTAATGCCCCAGGCAGGAGCCCATTAGACTGGTAGGCCATAGTTAAAGGTGGGCTCCATCCTCAGAGCACTTGGTTTTTGCTACAAGGATAAATTCCTCTGCCTTATGACTGGAGAGATGGCTCAGCAATTATGAGCATTTGCTCTTCTTTCAGAGGGCCTATATGTGGTTCCCAGAACCCACATTGGGCAGCTCACAACAGGGGATCCAAATCTCCTCTTCTAAGTACCAAATGCCTTCTTGTGTGGACACCAGGCTTGCATGTGGTGCACATACATATACTTGGGCACACATAAATGCATAAAAATAAATATTCATATATATATATTCTCCAACCTCACTTTAGTATTGAGTACATTTCAAGTTATTAGACAATAATGAATGAAAAAAAAAACACACAGTGAAACCAGTAGTGGAGGTGCACACTTAATCCTAGCACATAGGAGGTAGAGGCAAGAGAATCAGGAGTTCAAGAATGACCTTGGTTACATGAGACTTGATCTCAAAAAAGCCCACAGTTATATTAAAATAGTTACCTACTGTCATTTTCATTGGGTTAGAAGATAAGATTATATCCTGGGCACTGGCTTTGGTCATAGGAAGCTCCATAGTGGTGATTCTATAGAGCACAGAGGACAAGTTCCAGCCCAACTTGTGAGTACCTGGACTTTGGGACAGACTGAATGAGGAATGAAAGGAAGGGTACATTCTAGGGTCATGGCACTAAAGCAGACTGATGTGCTAAGGAGGGGAAAATGTGGTAAGGGGGAAAGAGCTGTTAGCGCCAGAGTTACCAAAGGCAGTGGGCACATTCATATGGGGCTCAAAGCAGAGGCCAGCTGGGAAGCCATCAGACTGGTGAACATTCACATGTGAACACATGAACACACTGAGACAAGCTTGTGCATGAATATGCATGAATATGTGCAAGTATATATGAGCACACATGCACAAAGAGCAACATACATGCATACAAACACAAATTAATACACACACACACACACACACACACATATATATATATATATATATATATATATATATATATATATATATATATGCACATACAAGCCTGTGTGTGAAGAGAGAAGTTTATGTGCACAATGTGCATAAAAACTTAGGAAAGCACACACTAATGATATACAATATTGACACACATGTATGCATGAGCATACATAAAACAAACATATACCTACATAGGCATGCCCATTCATGTACTGCATACAGAGCAACACACAAATAGACACATGATGCATAGTAATGTATCATTGGAAGCAGCTCTTCTATAAAAAGGGTAGCTGCCAAAGAATGGCCTTTGAGAGGCATGGGGCTGGGAAAAGGGATTTTTCTGAGCACTTACTACAGGTCAAGTGCCTTCTGCATTTAGTGTGCCCCAGCTGGAGCCTAAGCCAAATCTACTGCTTAGGTTTAAACAAGTCGGATCTTGTAGAAAGGGCAATTGGCCAGGTATCCTAGACCAGGGACTAGATGGAAACAGGGGCCCTGGGGAGAAAATCCCTCCATGAGAGTCTGAGGGTAGGAGGTTAAGGGCCTGGGAATAGGGGCAGCAGGGCTGCTCTGAGAGTGTGGACTCCAGGCTTTTCTGTGCACTCTGGGCTCTTTCAGGAAAACATAGACCATAGAAGAGGTAAAGAAGCCGGGTGTGGTGGTGCACGCCTTTAATCCCAGCACTCAGGAGGCAGAGGCAGGCGGATTTCTGAGTTGGAGGCCAGCCTGGTTTACCAAGTGAGTTCCAGGACAGCCAGGGCTATACAGAGAAACCCTGTCTCAGAAAACCAAAAAAAAAAAAAAAAAAAAAAAAAAAAAAAAAAAAAAAAAAAAAAAAAAAAAAAAAAAAAAAAAAAAAAAAAAAAAAAAAAAAAAAAAAAAAAAAAAAAAAAAAAAAAAAAAAGAAGAGGTAAAGATTCTATTATGAACATAATAAGGTAGAGCCTTTGTTTCCCTTGGCTTCTGAAGACACGTGTACCTTGGGAACCCAAAGAATCCCAGGTAGCCTGGTGTTGAAAGGTGCTAGTACCCACTGCACAAGAAGTGACTAGGGAAGAGGGTATGCAACACACACACACACACACACACACACACACACACACACACTCCAAAACATAGCTGACCAGGGTTTTCCAGAAGTTCCAAGTGTGGAGTCTACTGAGGCCAAGCAGGCTGGAAGGCTGTAGGCATGCAGTAGACAATCAGTTGAAAGGTGACTTTCCTTGGTGACTGAGTTGAGGTTTATATGATTATCCTGGAACCTCTGTGACAAATGATCACAGATGACCAAAAAAAAAGTATAATTTATTCTTTTGTGGTTCAGGAGTTATTGTGACAGGGAGGTACTTCTTGATGAGATCTAGGAAGACATATATTGCCTCTTGTAGCTCCTGGTGACTCTGGATGCTCCTTGTTCTTGATGCTCCTTGTTTGGTGAATATTTCACTGAGCCTCTGTTGTTCATGATCTCTGGCTCTTTGTGCATGGAAAATTTCCCTCTGCCTCTGTCTTAAAGGGACACTCTCATTGTACATAGGGTCTGCATGAAGCACCAGAGAGCATCTCCTCAGCTCACCATCCTTCATTTAGTCTCATCTGCAAAAACCCCATTTTCAAAGAAAGCCTGTTCCAGCTGTGAGAATCACTCAGGATAGCTTTTTGGGTTGCTGTCAACCTGCTCTAGGCTTGTGGGTGGACACTGACCGTGAAGCCTGGGTTGGGGGATGGGGGGGGTAGAGCTGTGATGTCAGCCTGGAAAGATTAGAGATAAAAGTGGAGATAGAACAGGGTCCACCAGAGGGAACAAGAATCAGGACCCCACCAAGAAACTGCCATCCCATAGGAGGCTTTGACAGCCACACTAAGTGGCAGAAGGGAAATTGAACAGGCAGGGAGCATGACCTAGAGGCCAATGGAAGCAAGGTGGTCAGCCAAAGGGTCCATAGAGAGGGAGTGCCTGGTGGTAGTGACAGAGAACAAACTGAGGACTCAGGAAAATGAGAGGGGCTGGGCATAAGGCAGCCAGCTGGAGAGTGGCCAGCTGGCTGCTTCCTATAAGTTTCTTAGGCTAAGGTGACCTTTTCTGAGTTTGTCCAAGAGTAGCCTTGAACAACAACATAGGAGAGGACCAAGATTAGGTCCTGGAGTGGCTGGTCCAGACACAGTTTGCTTAAGGGTAGGACCAAGAGGAAAAGAGGAAAAGAGACAGGAAGGGAGCAAAGAATCCGCCTAGTGGCTGTTCCCATCATGGACATCTCTAGATCTGGCTTCCTAAAGATTCCCAGTGTAGGGAACTAGGACAGGCCTTAGAACATTCTAGCAAAGGCCACCAGGAACCTGTTCCTCCCTCTTCTTACTCTGGAGCCAGGGCCTTCAAGCCACAAAGGGGGCCCAGTCTGATGAGTTGGGCTGGTTCCAATTTTAGCTTCCCTATGCTAGGCAGCAGAAGTCATGGAGTGTGCCATGGGGCTCTGAAAGTGTACCCAGTCCCTAAAGAACCAGCTGCTAATTCCAGGATAGCCATGGAGCCTCAAGCAGAGCTATAGCCAACAACACTGTTCTGGGGGTTGGGGAGCTCTCACCTGGAAGATATCCAGTACCCAGGGAAAGCCACCTCTGTTGAAACAGAAAGAACGGGTATATGGGGGGTGGGCAGTGTCATGTGTGAGCACACATATGTGAACAGGAGTGTGAGGGAAAGTGAGTGAGCATGTGTGGACAGTAATTGTCCAAGTGCTCATGTGTGAATGAGTACGTGTGTGTGTGTGTGTGTGTGAGAGAGAGAGAGAGAGAGAGAGAGAGAGAGAGAGAGAGAGAAAGAGACTGTGAAATACAGCTTTGAGAATCATAAGCATGTGAGGGTGAATGTATGCAGGCCAGCTTATATGGGTATAAGAAAATATGTGTAAGTGACCTTGTGACCTTCTGTGAGTGTACATGAGCATGTGACCCTGTGTAATACATGAATGTGTGAGTGTAGGTATGGGTGAAAATGTGAGTGGTGTTTAATGAGTATGTGGAGTTGCAAGTGACATGTGTGTGAGTTGGATGAGCATAAGGTTTTATGGGTGAACTTGTGAGGATATGTGTTGGATGAATGTGAGATGCTATGAGCTTACAAATATGCATATTGGGTAATTGGGGTGTGGGTGGGCACTTGAATGTGTATGTTAGATGAGTGTAGGATGGGATGAGTATGTGAGTATACCTGTTGGTAACTATGGGTGGGCATGAATGAATGTGCATGTTGAATAAGAAGTGTGGATATGTGTAAAAGAGTAAGCACATATGTTGGGTGAGTGTGGGCTAGGGACAAGTACATGAGTATACATGTTGGGTGAGTGTGAGGTGTGGGTGAATGAACATGTTGGTGAATGTGGATAAGTGTGTATGTTGGGTGAGAGTGAGTTGGGGTAAGCACTAGAGTGCATTTTGGTGAGTGTGAGTATATGTGAATGAGTGAGTATATATGTTGGGTGAGTATGTAGGTAAGCACATAAATGAATGTGTTGGGTAGTGCAGGTGAGCATGTGAATATGCATGGTGAGAATGGGATGGGTATGAATATGAGTGCTCATATTGAGTGTGAAGTGCATGCTGGTGAGTATAGAGTTGGTGTGAATGTGTGAGTGTTCATATTGTGTTAGTATGGGTAGCTGTATGAGTGTATATGAGTGTACAAGCAGTCTGCCTGTGCTGAGAAGTGCCAGTATCACCCCTGGCTTTCTAGGACACCAGATCTCACTGGCCTTACCAAAGAACTAGCTGCTTCTTGGGAGAGGGGCTGCCTATAGCAATGTGACCTCTGGCTCAGGCTGAGACCACAGAAGTGCCATCTTGTGCTTTAGATAGGTGTCTTACATGGGAGCAGCTCCTTAAAAAAATGCCTTCTCTGAGCCCCAGGACCATTTTATCTCATGCCCAGTTAATGGTTTCTCCATATCCCTTATACCAACTATCTGAGCAGTCACTGTGTGCCAGGCACTTTCTTTCAGTAGATACCATTGTATCCTCATCACCCAACTCAGCCAGGTGCATTGGCTCCCTTGGTGCCCTGTGTGTTCAGGTGTCTCCACCTTCTCTCCAGCAGCTCTAACTGGTGAAGTGACCCTTCACCATAAGTTTGGCCCATAGCCTTCTCAGAAGTTCACACCCTACTTCTATTCACAGACCCAAAGCAAGGTAGAATCTGGGGTCAGAGCTTCTACTGTTCCAGAAGCTGGATAAACTTTAGTGGCAGGTACAGCTCCCCCCTCTGGAAGTACAAGGGTACACATGGTGGCTGTCTATTGGTGTGCTTGCATGTTGGTAGGTACATATCAGTGTCTGCTCTAGGGTATCCCCTGTATCTTTCTCTGGATGTCCACTTCTGAGCAGCATTGCCCACTTTGTCCTAGAAAAAATGGTGTTTACTTGATAACCTTTAGGGATCAGAGAGTGAAAATCTGTTATAAGCTCCAGCTTCCCTCTGGAGAAATGTATTTGGATGCCTGCACTCTCAATGCTTACCAGGCAATTTCAGATAACCACCAACCACAGGAACCCACCAAGAGCCCAGAGACCCCATGCTACAAAATCAGCTCCAATCCCCATGGGTAGAGGGTCTTGAGAAGTATGGCAACCTGCTCTCCTGGTCACTTTCGGGGCGGGGGCTTTCTCTCTGCATCAGCTTCTCAGCCCCACTACTACTCTGCCAGTGTCCTCCGAGGGCCATGCCAGGCTAGGAAGTGCTGGCATTCCCTCGCATCCTGGGGACAGAAGGGCGCACACTGGGCGCAAGGCTCAGGAGCACCTTGTCCCCAGAGCCTGTTTGCCAGTGCACTGCCCCTCTATTCGCTGCTGCTGCTGCTGCTGCTGCTGCTCCTCCACCACCACCACCACCACCACCACCACCACCACCACCACCACCACCACCACCAGCAGCAGCAGCAGCAGCAGCAGCAGCAGCAGCAGCAGCAGCAGCAGCAGCTCCCTCCCTCCCCCACCCCTTCCTCCCTCCCTCCACGCTCAGAGCTGCGGCTGGAGTCGAGCGCGCAGCGTCGCCCGCCGCCGCTGCCGCTGCTGCCGCCTGTGCGGAGCGTGGGGAGCATTCGGCCACAGCCCTCGCCTGCCGCGGAGGGTCCTGCTCCGCACTGCTAGCCAGGCGGCCCAGTGTCCTGGCCTTTCCGTCCTTGGAGCTGATCGTTGCTCGCTGGGAGCCCTCCCGCAGCAACAGCGAAAGCCACAGCAGAGGCCGCAGTGGCGGCTGTGCCCATGCAGGGGTAAGTTGTGCCCTGAGCGCACAGGCGGGCGCAGAAGGGGTGGGCGCGAGAGCAGGTGGGGGCGAGAGGGCGGCCCAGCAGGTGGCGCGGCGGCAGGTGGGGGGTACACAGGATCCCGCCCAAGACACCTGCTCCCTATGGGCCTGGCCTGTGTGTCCTTGCTGCACTACAGGCGCGCGTCACCCCGGGGCCTCAGAACTGGCAGACTGCGCCCCGCACCCGCACTGGTACCCTCATCCGCACCCTGCACCCCGCATTCCGCGCGCACGCGCATCTGTGTCTAGGGAACAAGGCCGCTGGGGGCTGCGGGCTGCGGGCTGCGGGCTGCGGGCTGCGGGCTGCGGGCTGCGGGCTGCGGGCTGCGGGCTGGGGATCCAGGCAGGCATAGCCAGGGGCGCCAGGCCTGGGCCAAGAGTCTAGCCTCTGCGCACACACCTTCCCAGGGCTTTGAGGTACCCCCTCCCCCGCCTTTTTGCACTGTTATCATCCTCCTCCTCACATGTTCTTATACTGTCCCCTGCACGCCCACATAGCTACCCAGCCGACCCTGACGCTGGCATGGACAGTGCCACCGGCAAGTGGCAGGGCCACACTTGAACAAGTCTTTCATCTCTGCCAGCAGCTGCCTTCTCCTCTTCACCTGTGTGACCTTGGCCAGAGGGTTTTTGTGATGGGAAGACTCAATGTTCTTGGGTTTTCAAGGCTTCATCTCTGCTTTTCTGGTTTGTGGAGCCACTGGTGGTATCTCTGGAACCCAGGAAGACCCACTCCTCTCTCTATAACTTGGTCTCTCTAGCCTTCTGTGAATCACTATGAGGCTTGGTGACTCAGCCAACAGAAGAGGGGCAGAAGGCAGGGTCAGGGGTCAGGGTCCTGGTGCCTCACCTGGGCAGGACTGATAAGTAGGGACTCCTAGACTGGTAGCTCTGACCAAGGGCTCAGGAAGGGTAGGAAAGTATGCAAGTACCCTTCTGTCACTCTCCTGCTGCAAGGTAGGCAGGGCCAGGACCTCTCCCTCCCCACTGAATGTTTGCCTCTCCAAGGACAAACCCTGAAATTTTTCACAGATGGGGCTTTGGGTTTCTGGCCTAAAGTGGGTCCTGACATGCTACAAGATCAAGTCCCCACCCATCTCCCCTAGGTCTCTACAAGGAGCCAGCCTGGCAGTTGCTACCTGCACTTACACCCTAACCCATACCTCTGGGCTCTGGATCTTTATGTGACCATTTAAAGCAAGGGTTTGATTTTTAACCTACATGGGCTGATGCCTGGAACAAGCCTGACAGGGTGGACACTTAGTTTCTGTACGGCACATTCATGACCTTGATTCTGTTGAATCTGCAGACTTACTAACAAGATGCAAACCCTTGATCTCTGTCCCCATTTACCAGACAGGATCATTGAGTCCCCGGAGGTGAGGAGACTTGGCAGTACACTGAGGGCATGGATGGAGATCCCTTTGTTTTCGTTTTGTTTGGGCAGATAGCTGTGGGTGCTCCTCTAGAAACATAGGGGGTGTTGTATGAATAATATCATATCATTCCCCTTCCTAAGCATCCCCTACATCCACACATGATTCTAAGCAGATTCCTGGAACCCTGGTGGAGTGTTGCATCAATCATATTCATAAACTGATATGTTTATACCCACTGCTACCACCCTTCATAAACGAGGAGAAGAAGGCTTCCTGGCTTGAAAAGGGGCACTTGGAGGAATGGTCCAAGAGGCTGCCAAACTCTACTGGGTCCCAGATTAGGCCTAGCAGAAGAGCTAAGGGTGAAGCTGACCCCTCAAGTCTGCAGCAGAACAGACAGCTGGTCAGTCGGAAGGAACGGGGCACTTGTGGTCCTGGAGCATCGATTGACTGCCACTAGCCTCGAGGCAGGAGAGGGCCAAGGGCACAAGCAGTCTTGATCAGCTCCACCTGGTCCAGTCCCAGACCTGCCAGGTGGTTTGAGTGTAGGGCAGCCATGCTCTGGCACAGAGGAGGTGAGGCAGGCAGATGGGAGCAGGGTGGGTGTGGGAGGGGGTTCTGCACAGAGCCAGAAGGAGAGCTAGTCTTTGGGGAAGGGAGCCCCCAAAACTAGGAGCATGCTTGGAAGAGTACCAGTCTCAGCAGAGAGAATGCCATCATGAGCCCCTGCGGGCAACCAGGGGCACCAGTAGCCTGTGGCAGACACCTATCTTGGTCTCTAATGACAGGAGCTCCAGGCTGTGGTGCCAGCTTTATGCCTGACGGTTTCTGTGACCTTGACTGAGTCCCTTTCCTTATCCAAATCTGGGGGCAGGATGCATCTTGCAGGTCCTGCACTGACATTTCAGGATCCCTAGCTGGAGATGCTGGGTTGAATCATTCAGGAGAACAGAAAGAGCTGAAAAGCTAGCCATTGAGTGAGCAAACAAGTCAGTGAGCAGAAGAGTCCAGCTTGTGGGTCACTGCATACTCTTTATTCCAGTTGGGCCCAGCCAGCCAGAGAGGCAGCCAGAGTGGGCTATAAAGAGCTGCCAGAGCCCCTCTGAATGTGACTGCTGTGAGATGAGCTTGGCTGTACACTTAGAGCTAATGCAGCCATGTCCAACTTCCTCCAGCCATTTATTTGCCCTGCTTCCCCCACCTCTCAGTGCAAGTTGGTATACCATACTCCCTTCTGATGTTAAGCTGGTGGATTCTGTGATTAAGTAGTAGTTGCTGTCTCCATCCTAGGTTGCTAGTACATCAAATATCAATAATGACAACACTAATAATGGGAGTCACCTTGTGCCAGATAATGTTCTGAGTGCTACACAGATATCTCTTGTCCTGCCCTTCATTGAAATAATAGCTGAATAAAGCAAGTGCTGTTATCTACATTTAACAAATTATCAGACTGAGGCTCAGAGAAGTTAGGTAACTTGCTCAAGGCCACCAAGCCAAAGGCCAGGACTGACCTGTCACAAAGCCATCTGTTATGGTGCCCTAGCTAGAAGTTTCTTCTGATTTCTCTAGAAGTATGTGTTGAACTTTACAGAAGGGAGCACAGAGTATTTGAACTGACTGTCTTGGGAACCCTTCTCGGGTAAATCTATGGATTCTTAGGAACATTCCTCATCTCAGGAGCTGAGATATTGATGTCTCCACCCCATGTCCCCACTGAGAAATGGATAAAAGGTGATTTCTAGCTATCCAAAGCACATGGAGAATGATTCACTTTCAGTAAATATCTATGTGATACTTTCAGGGGCATCCCTAAAGAAAAGCAAATAATGGACTGTGGCACTGAAGTCCCCCTGAAGCCTCTCCAGTGACATCTCTGACTCCAGAGTGAGCTATACCCCAGGCTGGCCATGGCAAATGGAGACCTGCAATGTGCAGATGGTTCCTAGTTATTCCTTGTCATTTCCCAGCTTCTCACTGTTGCCCTCCTCTCTGCCATGACTGGGCCAGTGTAAGTCAGGCCAACAGTGCCCAGCTGGATAGCCCTCCCCTGCCAGGACACCTTCTGTTGGGTGGGCGGTGCTGGCAGCAGGCCTGAAGGAAGCCTGGGGAGGAAGGTCTGAAGCACACATCACCAGGGCAGAGAAAAGGAGGATCTCAGGTATAGAGGAATTTGGGCATCTGAGACTGTGCCAGGATTGGGAGGGGAACAAGTCCAAGGTCACATGGCTGAGTATATGGCAAAAATGAACCAGAGCTACATGGTTCAGGCAGACTCTTAAAGCACAAAAAATTTCCAACAACTTGTGCCCGAATCAAACGTGTGCAAAAGGGAGATAATATCATTTACCTCAAAGTTTTCTTTTTTTCTTTTAAATATTTATTTCTTATTTTATGTACATGTGTATGCCTGAGTGTGTGTATGTATATATATATATATATATATATATATATATATATATATATATATGTGTGTGTGTGTGTGTGTGTGTGTGTGTGTGTGTGTGTGTATGCACCATGTAACTGCATACCACATGCATACAGGAATCTATGGAAGTCAGAAGATGGCATCAGATTCCCAAGACCTAGAGTTACAGGCAGTTGCAAACCACCATGTGGGTGCTGGGAACCAAACCAGCTCCCCATGCAAGAATATTAGATGCTCTTAAGCACTGAGCCATCTCTCCAGCCTGAAGTGTGTCTTTTTCAAAGATATATAGAATCTTCTGTTCTTGGATCTCCAAGGAAATGGGCAACCATTCCTTGAAATGAGTTCTTTCAGGAGTCACAGTCTTGAGACACTTTCTAAACCAACATTGTCTGATATGACAGCTATTAGCCACAAGTGGCAATTTAATTAAAATGAAATTACAAATTCTCCTCTTTGTGTGCACTGAATGTGTTATGAGTCCTTGGTATGGCTGCTGGCTTCCCTATTGGATAAGGAGGTATAAATATTCCCATTGCTGTCTTGTGGTACCATCTCAGTGTGTATGAAGACCTAAGTCCTGACATGAATCCTAAAGCCATCTGTACTGCACTTTCCTGTGGCATTCAGGCACTAGTATTGCAAGTATGGCTCAGGTTATCTCAGAAAATCTGCCAGAAATGAAGCCTTCAGGGAGTTCTGGGCACTCATAAACATTTGAGGAAATGTTCTTTGATTATCTAGGCTTTTATTGGAGGGCTTAACAGCTGAGGACACTAGATGCCAGGATGGATTTGAGTGGGTTGCCTCTAGGAATGAGTGTGTTCCATCGTTGAGATATGGCCAGCCATGCCAGGGGCCAAATCTTATTGGTGTGACAGTCCTTGGGGATTCTGCTCCATAATTAATCATTGTTCCCTGTGTCTGGTTCTATGAGAGCAGAGAGGAAAACTAAAGTGCTTCCCACCCTCACATAGCAAATGTGCTTCACTGTGTTCATCAAAGAACCCACTACCACTGAAGCACCCAGATAGCTGGATCCAGCACCTTGGGTGGAGGCTAGGAAGCCAGGCTGCATCTCTCAGGGCTCAGCCTCCAACTTTGCCCCTGCTCTGCCCAGCCTGGCTAAGCAATTCAGACTTAATGAGACAACCTAGCCTCAACTTCACAGGAGCCACATGGGGCTGGAAAACTAAAGAATATCCAGTTGTTCCAGCATCCTCAACAAGGTGCTACTCAACGTCTCTGCCACTCTCTCCTGACTCCTTGAAAAGGAGTAATGGAGGCAGATGTGGATACTCCAAGTTAGTGCATCCATACCTTGGAAAGACCATTAGGACCACAGTGATGCTTCCCAAGGGCCAGCTCAGGTGCCTACACACTCAGGAGCATGAAGCCCACCAAATCTGAGCTGAAGGGTATTGTGTCAGGAATGGGAGCCCCAGCTGAGAGGTCCAGGAAGCACCTGTATAAATAAGTAAGGTGTTATCTGGGGTTTTTTTTCATATTGTTTTGTTTGTTTGTTTTTTGTGACAGGGTTTCTCTGTGTACCTATGGCTGTCCTGGAATGTGCTCTATAGACTAGGCTGGCCTTGAACTCAGAGATTTGCCTGCCTCAGCCTCCATGTTCTGGGATTAAAGGCGAGCGCCGCCGCCGCCGCCGCCGCCACCACCACCCAACTGTTTTTTTTTTTTTTTAATTATGTTCTTCTTATTTAAAAATAATGCTTTATACAGACATAATCTTTTATTTTTGTACTATTAAAAAAATAAAACAGAGGAAAAAAGATGTAGGAAGCTCCTTTCCACCCCATTTTATCACCAAAGTACAAGACAGTTTTCTGTTGGCTTTTTCTACTGGACTTATTTCTGCTCTCTTTTCTTTGTATAACCTATTTATTTTTCACATTACTGTAATTAACCCATGAGCTCAATTGTGTGATCTATTTTTTACTTCACATAAGCATTTTCTTTATTAATATAATCCCTTCTTAAATTAACTTTTTTTCCAAAATGGACACAGTTTAAGTACTTACCACCAAAAAAAAAAAAAAAAAAAATGTCTACTTGAACTGTGCCACAAAGAAACTGCAAATAATTACTCATTCATCTGACAATTATTTATCAGGCCCACACCGATGTATCAGGGCAGCCCTCAGTAATTACAATTTTTAATGGCTGAATAGTATTCTCTCAAGAGATTGTAATTCGCTTAATTATTTGGCTATTTTTAGAACTCTAGGCATCAGGATTTGTTTCACTCTTTTGCATGAGAATCTGCTGAGCAGCTTGGGGCAGGACATTCACCCTGTCCTGAGGAGAAGACCCAGACAACAGCGCAGCCTAAGTAGCTCTCCAGAAGGGCATCTGAATGTGCCAGAAGGGCTCACTCGCTGCAACCTTGCCAACTTTAAGTATTCCATAAGTATCTAGGTCAGAAAACATCTACTTTGCTTTGTCTTCAGCTAATTGCCATTAAGGGCAAACATTTTATACAAGTTTCTAAATTGGATATATTTTGGTTTTAGTAAATTACCTGGTCTTAACCTTTAATTTACTGGATTTTTCAATGTTTTGTGTATGTGTTTGAATTAAGAGAATTAATTTATATAAGGGGAAAATGGTGTGATATATTTGCTGTAAAACGTTTTAACCTCTTGGTTCTTTGTCTTTTGATTTTTGACCACTCATAAGATAACCACTTTTCGGGGCTGGTGAGATGCCTCAGCGGGTAAGAGCGCTGACTGCTCTTCCAAAGGTCCTGAGTTCAAATCCCAGCAACCATATGGTGGCTCACAACCACCCATAATGAAATCTGATGCCATCTTCTGGGGTGTCTGAAGACAGCTACAGTGTACTCATATAAATATAATAAATAAATAAATCTTTAAAAAAAAAAGATAACCACTTTTCTTATGTCTTACATGGATTCTAGGCTTACAGAATCTCTTGTATTTAATATTTTTAAATTTTATGTGTGTGTTTTGCCTGCATGTATGTCTGTGTCTGGTGCCAAAGGAGAAAAGGGTGTCAAATCCCCTGGAATTTAAGTTCCAAATGGTTGTGAGGCTCCATATGAGTGCTGGTAACTAACCCAGGTCCTCTGTAAGAGCAGCAAAGAGCAGCTAGTAATTTTAACCACTGAGCTCCCTCTCCAGCCCCATTACACGATTTCTTTACAAGATTCTAAGAGGTATGAATTCTAGGTTTATTCTCCCCACTCCTCATTTGTACTTACATTTAAGATAGTTAAAACTTTTTATTTCTGTACTAGGGATTGATGTGAGGGCCCCATACTTCCCTATCCTTTTTTATTTAGAGTTTTAATTTATTGCCCAGACTGGCCTTGAACTCACAGTTCCCTTGAACTTACAGACCTTTTGACCTCAGCCTCTCCAATAGCTGGAATTACAAGTATGTGATCCCATGCCCAGAAAAAATATTTAAGTCTCTAATCTGGGATTCAGCATCTTCTTTGGTAAAATGTCAGATGGTATATTCCACTTTGCAGAATACATGGTCTCTATTACAACTGCCACACTCTTTATGGAAAACACAAAAATAGACACAAACCATATGAAAATGAATGGGTATGACAATGTGCTAATAAAACTTTATTCAAAAGCACATTTTGCTGCACTTGGCCCTTGAGCTGTTTATACTAAACCTTATTTCATGCAAAAGAAATTCATTTCAGGACTATGAGGTAAGAAGGCAATGTGTCCCCTCAGCCAGGTTGCCACCAGTCCCCATTTCCTTTATCAAGGTATTTGTTCCTTAAAGAGTTTGTATTGAATCTTTCATCTTAGCCTCAAAATAAACCCCACTGACATGTCCCCTAGTGTCACTGGAGTTCCTGGACAGCAAAAGTACAACCAGAGCTTCCTGACTAAATAACAAAAAAACCAAAGAGGGAATCAAGGAAGAGAAGAGAAGAGGAATGCATGCTCTGTGGCTATTCCATTCCAACTGAATGGTGACCACTAGCCTCTTTGTTTCTCTGAATGAACATTTTTGAGAATGAGCCATCCAATTTTCCCTTTCTGACCTCACTTGGGAACTTTGTTAGTTCCTAGACTGTCCCAGAACTCAGAATTCCTTTCACAGTAGTATTTTCCCACAAACCATAACCAGGTTATAAAAATATGTCAACGTTACTGAACTAAAAAGTTTACATGGATGGATGGCCAAGGCCATGATGGTGGTGTGGGGCATAATAGAGCAGGGAGGGATTCTTGATTCAGATTAGGCCATCTCTACTAAAACCATTTGGTGTTTGCAGAGCACAGCTCTGTTTCCAGAGCAGAGCTAGGGTTCTCTGTCACATCTCAGGCCTCAAACTGACTGCCTCTTCAGGCACCAGGGTCTTTTTCTTTCCTCATGGGCTTCATCTCCATTTCTCCCAGTAGACTATGGGACCAGACACACTAAATCTTGGCACAGAGCCACAGATCTGAAACTGATGACTGTGGCCTAGGAATAGCTTGTCCAGGATTCAAGATTCCTAGGGAGTGCCAGGAGGGAGGCTGCCAGTGGGAATGGGAACCTAGTATGGAAAATGAGGGAAGGGGGTATGTATATATGGCACATGGTAGGGACAGAGTCTCTTCTCAGCACCCACACAATCTAGTCTCCCTTATGGCCTTGTGGCCCTCTAGCTCAATGAACAGTGGCTGGACCTTTGTTTGAAAAGGGCCCTATCCTGGGGAACCAAGAAAATAACCACTATAGTCTATTCTTTGGGTCCAGGGAGGAGAGAAGGTCTGGGAGTTGGGAGTAGCTTCTTGGGATCCTTGGACTTATGGTCCCTGGGAGGTCTATTGAGCTGTCTGGGCATGTGAGTGAGTCCAGACAGGGTCAGAACTCTCAGGCTGCAGGCTGTCCCCTGTGTCTCTGTCACCCTTCCATAAAGGAGGAAGCAGAAACATATCATTAGAATCTCCTTAAGGGATGAATGGAAAAATTCCACATGACTATCTCCCAAGGAGAAGCTTTTTGCAACTACACTACCCATCAGTGCCTCTCCCAGCTCTCAGCATCAAGGGGCATCTATCCATGAACATTTAAGGGACAAGTTGGGAAATCTGGAGGAGGGCTTGGGTTGGGCCCATGATGGGCTTTGAAGCCCTCTGAAGAAGCACACTTGGATCCCTGACTTAGTATTCATGGCTACCCCATGGACACTGCAGAATCTTTGAGGTACAAAACTCAGTCCATATAATCCTGGTGGCATCCAGGCTTCAGGTCTTGCTGTCACAGTCACTTGAGGTTGGGGAGGATGCTGGAGCTATATCTGGCAACCTTTCAGATGATCCTCCCTGGGATGTAGCTTCTAAGACATCCTTTCTTGGGGCTACCATGGGTCAACTGGCCTTTGCTTCCTCTGTTATTGCATTTGACAACAGGCAGCAGTTTGGGTCAACCTGGGAGAGGGATGCCTAGATCTGAGTGTGCTGAGTTGTTGCTTCTGGGTCACAGAGGTATCAGCAAGAGTTGATTCCCATATCTAATCTTTTCTACCCCCAGCATTCTTGCCCTCTCCTCTGCTAAGAATATCATGGTCAAGGATTTTTCAAAGGAATGAAAGGTAGCTTTGAGGGTACTCCTGTACCCTCAGAATTCCACACAGTGGCAAGCTTATTTTTTAATAGCTCTTTTTGTACATGGGATTGGTCTTCTGGGTGAGTAAGTTAAATCACAAACGGGGCCCCAAGAGCATTTGAGACTCCCATACATTCAGCTCCTGACCTTGATGCCAGTGAATTCCTCCTACCCCTGACCTCTGACTGTTGGCCCAAGGACTTTAACCTGCTTCCAGAAACAAAGCCCCTACACATGGGGCCTGTTTCCCCAGGAAGACACACTAATGTCCTGTCGTCTTCTTATCTAGTCCCAGCTTGTCCTAGCTGAAAGGACTCAGCCTAGCCTGTAGCTCCAATGGACTCCAACTGTCTATAATTTCCTTAATTACCTGTTTAGGTCTTGGCTATTTCCGGTTGCTGGGCTGACTCTGAGATTGGACTGGTACCTCAGTAGCCAGCAGAGCTAGGAGACTTGGGCGTCTTTCCTTCCAACAGGGAGTTTTCTGGCTCTAAAAAGCTGGAGGACTAGAACCTGCTGCCTCCTGTGCAGGAGGTTTTCACAGAGGCTAGCTATGGTGGCTTTGTGTCTCCTTGCCTCTCTAGAAACCACAGGGTGTCCCAGCTGTCTGTGCTTTAGGGCAGGAGGGAAGTGGGGACCAGCATGTGCAGGATGCATGCGGGGGTGGGGCACAGG
This sequence comes from Mus minutoides, assembly GCA_902729485.2. Classification (NCBI taxonomy): domain Eukaryota; kingdom Metazoa; phylum Chordata; class Mammalia; order Rodentia; family Muridae; genus Mus; species Mus minutoides. Next base: position 81,460 of record LR753405.1, read on the forward strand.
GCTGGCTTGGCTCCTGCTGCAATGCAGCTTTCTGCCCGCACAGCTCACTGTAATTGGATAATTAGTGTCATTATGCTTCCTGCCTATCAGCTTCTCCAGCTCCTGCTCCCCAGCTCTCTCCTTTTTCAGCTTCTGCCTTTTATGGCAGAAAACAAATGACTGTCCCCTTTCTTCATGGAGAGTCATGACCCCAGTAACTATACTGCATGGCCCTTGACAGAGAGGAGTTTTCAAGTTCCCTTTGTGACCTAGAGCCATTCCACACTGTAAGAACCACTTGTGTGGGCATATTGACTCATCCCACAAAAACATTCTAGGGACCCCAGAGCAATGTGGGATCCAAGCAGGCCTAGGGATGGCCCCTAAAATGGGAAACATCCTAAGAGGCATATGAGCCTCCTGGTCCAACATTGTTCTGACCCAGTGGAGCCTGCTCTTTGAACTCTGGGGCCTGGCTGATGTCAGCTTCAGAATGGACAGAGATGGAAGGTTTTGGAAAGACACAGGAGGCAGAACTGACGAACTGAATAAAGTCCTTGTTCTGACCTGCTTTTCTTTCCCTGGCCTCCAGAGAAATGGATCAAGCACCTTGAAGACCTGCACTGGGTGCATACTAACTCATCAAGAAAAGACAATGTCCTGTTTCCAAGGGAGGCTGAGTGACTCTGCAGTCAGTGCTTGAGCTGTACAAGGACACAGCCTGCCCAGTCACTTTATTAACTCTTTGAATTGGTTCTAATCAGGTGTCCATTGCTTTTTTGGATGTGTTAGGTAGTCACTTAGCAGAGGAGCCATACAGAATCCTCTGAAGGCAAGTTCACATCTGCTTCTACTCCTTGATGGCGATATGACCTTGAGTGAGTACCTCAATCTATATACTTTAGATGCCTGTATTCCAAAGTAGGCATCCTCATCCCTTGACCTAGAGCCTCTTTGTGCAGAGCAATCATAATCATTCCCACAATGCCTTGGTGCACAATACTCAGCATGGTCCCTTGGCTTGGCTTGCATGTGACAGGACTGACCTTGCATCTCTTTCTTATAGTTCTGTCTCCTCCCATCTGCTTTGACTAGAACATTTATGACAGTGTCAATAATACAGATAGATAAGAGGGAGCCAGGCTACAGGTGGTCACATACAGGGAACCCATAAGAGTATGAGATTTAGAAGGCCCTGGAAAGTTTGGGAAGCCTACTAACTCCCCATAACCATGCCTAAATTGGGCACATAGTGAAGGGGGATGCTTGAGTTTTTCCCTCTACATCTCCAGTTTCTTCAGCTTATGGGGCTGTCCTCTTTAGTGGAACCAGGAATAATAACAGCTCTGTCAGCAAAGAAGTTCATTTCGGGCTCAGGTAGAAGTATAGCTGCACAACTTGTGGCTGCTGTGATGACTTCTTTATATATAGGTATCTGGGCTCCTATATGATACATGTAGATCCATATGCAAAATGACACAAGAAAACCATTACCACTTGATCCTCACACCAGCATTTCAGCCAGGAGGTTAAAGAAGAGCAGGGGAGAACATGTCACTTCTCTTTCACGATTCAACTTGAACCTTGAAGTTGTTCCTGTCACTTCTATTTATATCCAATTGGCCAGAGTATGGTCACATGGTTGTATGTAGCTGCAAGGGAGTCAAAAGAATACAGTCATTGACTAAACAATAAGACATATGGCTAGCAAAATATCATATAGTCTCTTCCAGAACATTCTAGGGGTCCATTAGTACTTCCCAAAGCCATTTTGGCAGTAGAGGTTGAACTCAGGGCATCATGATGGCTAAGCTGTGTCCCCAGGCCTACTTTTACTTTTTTTTTAATTTTGAGACAGAGTCCCACTAACTTACCTAGTCTAGTCTTGAATTCATTCTACATCCCAGTCAGGTCTTGAACTTTCAACCCTCCTATCTCAGCCTGCTAAGCACCTGGAATTACAGGCTTTAACCAACCACCAGGCCCTGCTTCCAAAGTCACATTTTGTGTATAGAATTCACTCATCTTGAGGCCAGGATTTCCCTCAAGTGATTATACCATCCCTTCTGAGGATGGACTGGGCTTGCTACTCCCAGGGAAGCTCTGCCAGTAGCTACAAGAGAGGGAGTACATGCCTGCTCCAACCATTCCCAAGTAAGAAAGCAATTTAGGCATCATAATGGTAGATCACTTGCTTAGAATGCTTGGACCAGAGAGTCTACCCCTAGCACCACAAGAAATAAACAAAAGTGGTCCAAGTAGGTAGGCAATAATGGTAACCGCAGCCAGCACATAGCAGGGATGGTGCACACAGGCTGTGGGATGTGTGTAGGGCACATGGGAAGAGATTACTTAGGCTGCCATTTCCCTGACAGGGGTCTCCCTAAATGCTCATTTCCACATGAGCAGAATGGACTGCTGTTTTGACTTGTCTGAGGAGTGAGATAATATGACTTGGGACACCACGAAAAACCACTCAAGGTCCCTATATACCACCTTGGACACAAATAAGAAAACACAAAACAGGACATTAGAGCCATTAGAGCCTGAAACATGTACCACATCCTCGTTGCTATACCACCACCAGCACCATCAATCTCCAGAACTTTCTCATTGTCCCAAGTTGCATCTCAGCCCCACTAAACACCAGATCCTTATCCTCCTCTCCAGCCCTCAGCACCCATCATCCTACTGCCTGTCTCTATATAGCTAGTGACTCTCAGGACCTCCAAGAAGTGAAGCCAGACAGGCTCTGTTCTTTTATGTCAACCACATCATAGAATGTGTGGAAATCCCCTTACCTTTTAAAGACTGATTTTCCATTATAGGCAAATGGAGGGACACCAAATCTGTTTGCCCACTCGTTCAACTATGGACATTGGGCTGCTTCCACCTTTTTGGCTAAAGTGAATAATGTTTTGTGAGCATGGCTATACAAGTCTCTGTGGGTCTTGGCTTTCTACTCTTAGAAGATGAAGAGCTGCTGTAATATGATGCTGAATTTTTTTTTCAGAAACTGCCACAACATGTTGCATTGTGGCTTCAATATCTATCAGTCTTTCCTGAGGCCTATTCTGACTGTAGAGCTTGGAGCCCCACCAGAACCTATAAAAGCAGGCAAATATGTGGCCACAAACTTGGCTGAGCATAGGATGCCCTTGAAGGGTATTTGATTGGGTGGAGGTCTCAAACTCCCTTTTGGAATGGGCAGATTGCCAGGTGGGGAGGGTCATGCAGGGCCTGCCTGGGCTGCCCTAGGTAAGACTAAAGTGATTGGCTATCAATTAGATGTTGAACCACCCACAAACAAAGGTAGAATTAGGCGTTGTCTGGATCTGTGCCATTCCCATGATTCTGAGTGTAGGTTTTTCTGGGATCCATACTCCTTGATTGGAGCCTCTTTTAGGACTTCTTTTCCTATGTGCATCTGTTTTTCCTCGGGATGAGAAGGGTCCCTATGGCCTTGCTGACAGCCCCCAGCCAATTCTCCAGGTGGCCTTGGTAGACTTGCCTACGAGGGCAGGACTTCAGTCAGGTGGATGCACAAGCAAGGAGGGGTACCATGGTGTCGGTTGATCCTCTTGTTATTGTTTTTGCTCAAAGCTTTTCTGGGCTTAGAGCTATTCTGTGGCGGCAGCAGCAATAGCAGAGTGTGCACAGAATGTACCAAGAACAGGGGGAGGGCAAGGGTAGAATGGTATTGGAGGTGGGGTCTATCCCTTTAAATCTATTTACTCAGTTTTATTTCCTTCTCTTTTCCCATCCTCCTCCTTCAACCAGCAAAAGTGATGGGGCTGTGAGGGCCCAAGAGCTGCAGTGACAGTGTCTCTGAAATATTAATGAGGCTTTTCTCTGCCTGGCTCCTTCCCTCCCCCTCTCTGGCTGCATGCTGGCCTTGTCCTTGGGTGGTCACCAAGGTGTATCAAGCAGAAGGGTGGGGCAAAAGTGGACAAGAAGGCAAGGGCCCTGTGGTGAAAAGGAAGATGTGAGAAATCAAGGGTTAAAGCATCATCCTCAGGCTCCCAAGCCAAGCCTGTATCTTCCCCCCATCATGTAAGACCTGGGAGTGGACAGCCAGCTGCCCTGCAAGATTCCCTCCTCCCAGATTTTGTCCTCACCTGCTCCCTAGCTGGGCTCCAGGCCCCACCCAGTGTACAAGTGTGGCTGGGATATATGACTATAAGGCAGGAGCTAGGCCTCTGCTCCTATTCCTAGACCTTCTCTCTCCACTACATGGGGCAGGCTAGTGTTTTCTAGGTGTCTGGAGATAGAGATGCCGGAGCCTATTAATTCAAGGACTGCTCCCCCCACCCCCACCTCTGTGAGTCATACTGCTGAGCCCTAGTCATATCTGGAAGGAGAGGCCTAATTTGGTGAGTCCATAGGGAGATACTAGTGGATGGTGGAGGGACCCAGGCTTCTGCCTCCTGCCATCTAGATAGACTCTTGCCTTGGGTCCTAAACCTGTCTCTAGCACCAGGACATTGGCAAGCCCAGGAATCATGCACTGGATTTTATTTTCAGGGGAACTGTTCTTGTCACTCAGAGCCCAGAAACTAGGAAGTAACTTGGGACTGGGACTTCCTGGCCTGCAGCTGGTGCTGGTGTCCAGTGATATCTACCACAGGAACAGTGGCAGTATTTGGTGGCCATATGTCCTATCACTGGTATGAGGCATGTGTTCACACAGTCTTGCTGGTGCTAGGTAAGGGCAACACTGGACAGTCAGTATAATAAATTTTAATGCATTTTTAAAGATCTGACATGGGGGATAGCAGTGGACTTTGTTCTTTATTGCTTGACTATTCTTAACATGAGGCTGGGCAGCTCTACAGAGCAAGTAGAACAAAAGGTTCTACCTGAGCCTGTTGGAGAAGCTACTCAAGGGTAGCAATGAGGTGTCTTAAATGTGGGCAGCTAGGACTCACCTCTGACCATTAAACAAAAGCTTAATGCCTAAGGTCTCTGGTCCCATCTGAGCCCCAATTCTCCCTGTGAAACAAGTATTGTGCACAGTGAGCTGCAGTAAAGGTTGATGGGTTTTATTGTAGGTATTGTTATCCCATGGACATTGACAACTCAAAGTTTAGTGTCAAGAGTGGGGTCACAAGAGGAAGCCCAGAAGCAGAGAATTCTTCCCTCAGGAACTGCTCAAGGGATGCCTAGGCTCAAGGGAAGCAAATATATGAAACCCAAGGAGCTGGCAGAGAACCCATTTGAGATGGAGAGAGAGAAGGAGGGGAAGAGGAAGAGGAAGAGGGAGGGAGGGAGAGAGAGAGAGAGAAGCTAGGAAGGAAGAAACTTGGTCAAGCTTGGTCAAATCTGGTCAAGCTTGGTCAAATCTGGTCAAGCAGATTTGAATCAGTAGAAGTGCTCCATTTGGGCCTCAAGGGATTAAAATGTCCAGGTCTCACTGGATGGAAGAGTCCAGAAGGCATTTGGGGTGATGGGTCTGGACTTGTGCTATCTTCTTTAAAACCCTACTATCTCCTAGGGTAGCAACCTGTTGACAGTGAGGGTGAGCTGAGCCAGAGAATCCAATGCAAGTTTCTGCTCGCTCTCTCTCTCTCTCTCTCTCTCTCTCTCTCTCTCTCTCTCTCTCCTCTATGATGTTGGCCAATTTGTGCCAGACTCAAGAAAATGCCAGAAGGTCCAAGTGCCCCTCTGTGGAGATTCTCAATTCAATTAAGCCAATTAAGGTCTGAAAGATGAAAGAGCACAGAAATGGTACCTTCCCTGCCCTTTTGATGCCTACAGGCCATTCTCGGCAGCCAGCCCAGGCCAGAAAGTCTGTCAGGCCTGCAGAACTGATATGCCCAGTCACTTCTGTACTTGGCCATTTCAGTGATGGCTGCTGTCCTTATTAAAACTGGGGGAGGCCATCATCCAGGTTTACAGACAACCCAGGGATGTGGAGAACATATGCCTTCTGCTCTCTCCAGCAACCAAGAGTCACTCAAAGGGACCTCCTCTCAACTGATGTCTTCTATCTGTCTTGTGGCCTGTTGATTGAATGAAGATGAGGAAAGTTTGAGTAGCCACCCATACTGGCTTCATGCTGGGCAGGATAGTGCTACCCACCTTGCAGAACTCCAAGATTTTCTCTCTATGAACCAGGCCCCATTCACTAATTTCTCCAGCCATATGGCCATCTGGGATAGATCACTCAGTGCATTTTGGCAACTCAGTGGTGAACAATGTGTCTCAAAGAATTAAGGATGCAGGTAAAGGTATTTCCTGTTCATGGCTATGGCCAGCCCTGGAAAGTAGGAATAGACTATGGGATCTTGGGCTCAGCAGCAATTAATTATGGCTGGAAACCTAACTGGTAAATATATTCTAGAGAATGTTCCACAGGAACTGTAACTACTAGAAGCTTTTTTGATATCAATAGGTGGTGACAAGAGAGAAGGATGTGTTGTTGAAGCTCAGACATTGTCTCTGGTAGAGCCAGTATGGGGCATGGGGAACAGGCCAAAGTCAGAGGAGGGGCTGGAGATTGAATGGGTGTGTGGCAGATGCAATCACACATTATGGGAAGACTTTCCTGGAGTGATGGTGCCTAAGCCAGGGAAAGGAGGTTTCAGGGCAGTATGGCAACCAGTTGCTAGCCTTTAGGGAGATCTCTGTTGGTAAACAGAGTGTCACATTTGCTTTGGGAGGAGGATGGGGAAAAGGGAGCTAGCCATGACTGCCAGACAGGGTGTTGAGGAATACTGAGATGGGGAGGACAACTTGACCCTAGGACAGTCACAAGAAGCAGGGGTTCTGTGAGCTTCAGCAGTCCCTCTGGATACAAGGAGGTAACATGGCTTGACCTCATCAGAAACAATGGCCTTACCTCCTTACCCAAGGTCCTTACTATGAGGCATTGAAGGTCAAGCCATCTTCAGCAATGACAGCATTCCAAAGTCAAGAGCACCTCTACATTGCAGGTCAGAAACCGGGAGGAGGAGGTGCATGACAGAAATGTTCCAGTTACATTAGGGAAGTCCTGGCCTCCTCCAGGACTCCTGGGCCTGGGTGACTGTAATAGTGGACTACACGTACATGCACCAATCTCAGAGCCTAATAGGCTGTTCACTTCACATTCCAAACCTAAGAGCTCCCCCATCTCCAGGTGGTCAGAACAGCTAAAAAGATTAATGGGCTTCCAAGGAGTAAAACCCTTCATCTGGCTTCCCTTTCCCAAAGAGTCCCTGTGGAGTCTTTAGGGAACTTAGCTGGGAACATGCAGGTCCTCAGATGGAGCCCTGGGCCTTCAAACTCAAGGCAAATAGGCCTTTACCTGAGACAAGTACTGGCTACCCCTCCACAAGAGGTGAAAGTGCCCCCTCTCACATTTTCACTCGACAGTACCTGGGTACATATAGCCCTGTGGATCTGACCTTTCCTCGCAGCCTTGCCTAAAAAGCTGACTCATAGGGGGGCTGAAGCCAGTGCCTACACAGACAAACCAGACCTATTTATCTTCTCCAGCAGCCAGCAGGTTGGGAGTGGCAGAAGTAGAGGACAGAACTCAAAACTGACAGGTGCACTCAACTGTTTATGCACTGGAATATCAGGGCACAACTCAGCTCAGGTCAGAGAGGGGAAGGTAGTCAGGATACCATCCTAAGCCAAGGTCACCTGGGGTAGGGGTTGAGGGAGGCAGATATCACTTGAAAGCTAACATAGCTACCTTGAAGTAGCAGTCTCAATTTCTTCTGGCTCTGTCATTTCCCTTAACCAAGCCTCAAATTCCTGTGCTGACAAGAGAGTGATATTTATCACCCTCTCGTAGGTGGTTAGCATGGCACATTCACACAGCGCCAGTGGAAGGAATACACTCTGCCCAGCTTCCCATGGGTCCACTGCTTGCCCCTGGCATCTTGGAGCCAGTACTTCTGGCTGCAGCTGCTCAGCCAAGCAAAAGGGCTGCAGTCTGTGCCCCTCCCCAAGCCTTGCTTAGCTACTTCTCCTCCTTTCAGTCTTTTCTTCCCCTTGTCCTTCCTAGAGGCCTTCCCTGAAACTCCAAGGCTTTGGGCCTCTGAAGGGAACCTTATTTCTACAGCTCAGCCACACAGAGAAAATCAACTAGTTTAATCTTGTGGACCTCTAACACAAAAGGCCAGTGCTTGCCATGTAGTAGATGCTCAATAAATATTTGTTAGATGACCAACTGGGAGAATTGGTGAGAGAAAGGTACATAGGATTGGGGAAAATATGGGAAAGTCATCTTGTATTTTCCATTTTCTTCCCACATCTTCTAGAAGTGAAGGCTGCTTCATGTAGAAACTGGTGAAACTGTTAACACTCGGGTACCCAAATTGTGAAATGGTAACCACTTGGGATGGACACTCTAAGTCTCCCCTTTCCAACCCACCACCCTTGTCAATGGGCACAAACACTTCTTGAGAGTTGAAGCTCCATGTTTAGAGCATGAGCGGGAATGTTTTATTGCTCCCTAAAACATCTGCTCTTCCTCTAGGTGTGATACTCTCAATTCATGGCAGCCCATAGGGCTCAGAGGAACTAACCTGGAGATCAAAGGTCATGGAGTTAACTGTCTCTATTTTAGCTGCATAAAGGCCTTTTTGCCTTTCTTCTGGGCTCCAGGTTACTTTTTCCCCACTGGTGATTCTACAACAGAAACCTAGATGGATTTCTGAGTTCTGATTTTGAGAGGATTGCTCTGAACCAGCTTTTCCTCAAAGGTGAGAGGCCTAGTCTGGCCAAGCATATTGTTTACTGTGCTCTGTGGCTAGTTCTAGGGGAACATGGCCTTGAGGGAGGAGGAGGACAGGTCCAATGGGGTCTAATGGCTCCATTCAGAGCCTGTGAATGCCAAAGATGCAACTCCAGGGGATAGCAGTTTCTTAGGTAAGGTAAGGTGCACTGATGAAGACGATAAATATAATAAATATAATAGCCTCAGGAAGCCCTAAAACAGGGACGATTGTATGACCTGGTAGTGCTCTGGATGTTTTCAGAAAGGAAGACCTTAGCTCCTTTGTCATCTGGGTATGGTATCAGTGTGTCAGCAGTGTCACTAGTGACCTATGATTGCTTTGGGCTTTCTCCTGTGTGCCCTATTCTGGTCCCCCTCCACTTTCATTTCCCTTGTCCCTACCCTCATTGCCCTGTCCATTCCTCTTTACCTCCTTCCCTATCTACTTGCCACTGGGCTTCCTCCCCTCCTCCTCCTCCCTCCAGGCACTCTGAGGGCCACAGAAAAGCTCTCAGCCTTGACAAGGAACCCATTTGCCCCTCTCCGTAGCTCAGTCTATCCCCTGGAACCTTGAACAGCTCAGACCTGAGCCACTGAGGGAGCAGTGGGCACTGAACAAATCTTATTCATGCAAGAACAGGAAGTAAGATGGGAGGGTCAACAAGAAGCTGATGATGGGCACTAATCTCTTATGCATATGAAGCAAGAGCAGCTACTCTTGACCCCAAATGTATTGCCTTCTTTCCAAATGGGTTTTCAAGTGGATTAAAGAGGCAGTGAGAGCTAGCTGGTGCTTCCCCACCTAACAAACCCTAGAGCTCTGGATGGTCATAATAGGCAGGACTGGGGGGGGGGCGGTGGCTATCTAGTGAGGCCTGGGAGAGTAACTTGGCACTCATGAGTGATAAAGCACACTGAATGAAGATCTGCAGCATAATCCCGGAACCATGGCCCTTCATTTTTGTCTGAACCAGTCTCTTGGCATCTTCTTTCATCCTTTTCTCCAGGTGTTCACACTTAACCTCTTTTCCACCACCACCTTGCCTCACCTCAGCACTGGGATCTTAGGTGGACACCTGTCCCTAGCTGCAATTGAGTTGAAGCAGCACCTGTGAGAAGGCTGACAGACAGGATGGACGACATGGCAAACAGTTCCATTGAGTTCCACTCCAAGCCCCAGCAGCAGCGGGAAGTGCCCCATGTGGGTGGCTTTGGATGCACACTGGCAGAACTACGAAGCCTCATGGAGCTCCGAGGTGCTGAGGCACTGCAGAAGATTCAAGAAGCCTATGGGGATGTCAGCGGGCTGTGCAGGAGGCTGAAGACCTCACCTACTGAGGGTAAGCCACTAACTAGGTTGGACAGGGAAAGGGACAGCCTAGCAACATGGGGTCTTTCTTCCCCCTGGGGCACACTCAGGGGTCTGTGATACTACTGCTGCTATGGTTGCCTTGAATGGCTCTGTGAAAGTAAGGCCCAGTTGACCCTTGGAGGACACAGAAACTGGGACCCTGATTATTACCTTCTGCTCAGTCACTTTCTCTTGCCTGGAAGGTACTTTGTGCAAGGGGAGATTATCACCTACTGGGCAACTAATTTCTGAGAGCATGAGTTGAGCCCTCATTCACACCTCTGTGATCAATCATTTTCCACCCTACAAGAGGAAAAGAGATGGGAAGGGCAGATTAGGGCCACTAAAGGTGCAAGATCCAAATGGAAACCCTCAACTTCTTCTTTCCAAGAAACAGAGCAGTGCCAACTGTCTTCTACTGAAGGAAGAGGAAACCATCACCTCTGTCTGTATATTTGAGTTTCATGTGCTTAAACTTGGGCTTAGTTAAGAGGAACCAGAAAAAAGGGGGGGGGTTCAATGTGGAGCCCTCTGGGACTCAAGTCGAAGGGGTCCTTCTCCATGCAAGGAAGGGGTGGCCTAAGGATTGCTTAGAGACATTTGAGTCTTGTGGGAAAGGCAGACCAAAACTAGGACCCAGTAGTCACATGGTACCATTAGCAGTGGTGGTGATTTGGATTGGGGTGATTGCAAACATGAGGTCATGAGTTTAAGTTTTCAGCTCCCATGTAAAAAGCAGACCATGGACTGTGTTCCTTCAGTCACGGCACTGAGGAGGCAGAGATAAGAAAATCTGTGGGGCCTGTGTATCAACCAGTCTAGCAAATCAGTGAACTCTAGTTTCAGTGAAAGACTCTGTCACAATTTGGTAGAGAGCAATTGAGGAAGACACTAGACATTTTACCTTTAGTCATTAGCATATATGAGCACATGCATGCACGCACACACACACACACACACACATGAACATAAGTGACAGCAATAACAGGCTGTCCCAGAGAGATATGTGCCTGAGGCAGTGTAGGTCTCACACCAGTGAGCCTCTGGATGAAACATGGTGAGAGTATTCTAGAATATCCAGAGTGGAAGTCTGATTGCCATCTTGGGTCCTTAACTCCCTGCTGCTGGGGTTTTCTGTGGTGAGACTAGGGTCCTCAAAGAGCTAACTCTAGCCCCAGATTTCAGGAACTGGAATCTTTTCAAGCCCATCTGACACTAGCTTGGCAGGGTTACTGGACCCATCCTGGTGCCAGGTTTGCCTCCCAGCCAATGCTGATTGATTTTATCAGCTGCACATTTAGTTGTGGCACTTTGGTGCACTCAGTCCTGCAAGTCCTGGCTGCCACCACCTGTATTCCTCCTGTTCCCTGGATCCCCTGTCCTACCCAACCCAGAGCCTCTAGGGTGGGCACACACCAGATGCTCTTACTCTAGTCTTGCCCCAAGTGGATTGAATAAAGTATCATCTGTCCATAGGTAGTAGTTCATGGGCCCAAGGAAGCATTAGAGATAGGGGAAGGCAAGCCCATGGGCCAGGTTAAGAACCCAAGGTATGATGGTCTCCCTGGGCCATCTGAGTCTTCCTGAACTAAGCAGTAGAGCTGCTACACCCATGGACAACCTATTCAGCTTGCCTACTACACATGCCCTCGAACACATGCATGCACGCACGCACGCACACACGCACACACTCACCAGCCTGAAGCAGCGTTCTGTCAGGGCAGATGGCTGGGCTCCATGCCAAAGGATCTCTTTCCTTCCTTCTTGTCCCCCCCCCCCCCAGGACTTAGGGCCTCTGAGAAGGCTGGGGTAGAGGGCTATTTAGATGCAAGGGCTCTGGCCTCTCCTAGATCAAAGGAAACAGATGGGCTTCAGCTGGCAGCTCTTCCCTCTGCCTGTCAAGCCTTGTTAAATATTTAAAATGTCAAGGCCCCTGGGAACCTGCCCGATTCTGCCACAGAGCTCCAGTGCTCATCTGGTGCCTCTAAATGGGGTTGGTATAGAGAAGAGCAGGTGCCCAGGTGGGTGGTTCAGCCCCAAACAAGCCTCTGAGATCCTAAGTCCCTATGGCAGCTTAGGGACCAGCCCTTTCCCCCAGGCTCCTTGGGCCCAGCTGTGTGAAACAAGGAGCAGGTGACCCTCACTCCTCCATTTCCTTGGCTCAGCAAACCTTGAGCAGGCAGGCTCCTCAGCAGGCCTTCTTAGAGGGAGGGCTTAACTGTACTCCAGGCCCCATGCCAATCCCCTGGAGCCCAGAAGGGGCTTGACAGAAAACAAGGGGGCCATGTTGGTAGAGGGGACTTTGGCAGTTATTGCATTAATCCACTAATCTCTTAGCCTCTGTAGTGATTCAGAGGATTCCAGAACCCATGCTGAAGAAGGGCATACCTGCCGCTCAAGAACCTTGGGGGTAGGCTGGTAAGGGGGCTCAGTGCCATGCCCCTGTCTTGTCTGCTCTCCACAGGCAGTCCAAAGAAGGAGGGAGCAGATTAGCTGAGAGCCAACACAATGTGGTCCTAATCCAATTCTGATGGCATCTGGCCTCTGCTCTAGGCAAGCAGCCCATGTGTGTCCGTGCCAACCATCCACCCTCTGTCTCCATGTCTTGGACCTGCTAGGTGGGCACATGTTTGGAACAAGAAGGGCCACAGCTAGCTGCTTTCTCTACTACACAGAAAACATGGCAGTGTGGTACCTGTTAGGACCCCCCAATCCCACAGAAAGGCCCTACTTCAGGGTCAATCTGAAGGCAGCTGCCAGTGTCAGGCAAAGGAGATAGTGAAGCATTGCTGCAGTGGGAAGGCCGATCCAAGGCCAAGGGCAAGGCAGAGGAGGGGAAGGGAGTGAGTTCCTGGGGAAAAGAGCCTAAGGGCCTTACTGGCCTTGGGGACAATCTGGGCATATGAAGTACGATAGTCAGGAAGCAGAGTCACATGGTGCCATGGGATTCATAGGCTTTCTAGAAGTTAGAATGGGTCACTTCCCCTCTCTGGGGGCTCCAGGCCAAGGGCAGTGTAAACCCCAAGTGTCTAGGAGCTCAGAGTTGTGGTGCATCCCTTGTAATGTTGCACCTCTCACAGCTCCTTTAGTTGAAGGAGAAAAAGCTTAATCTGGAGGAAAGGTTGCCCCACCCCCAGCTTGGTCCTTGGCCTCACCACTGTTACCACAGAGACTGAAGCCTCCAAGACATCCTACTGGGGAAGCTGCAGGACTTCAGAAAGAGGCCTTTGGCCCCAGCAGAAATCTGAGCTGCCAGCCCAGGCCAGGCTCAATGAGGCCAGGGAGAGAAAGGCAGGAACAGCTGCAGCCCTTCTGGGTGGGAAGGACACTGTGTGGCTAGATGGTGTGAACGTGCCAAGGCTGTGCTGGTTGTGACTTTTGCTCTTCTCAGTTCTTCCACTTCATTCAAGCTCCACCCTGATCCTCTGCAGAAGGCCCACTGCCAGCACTTCCTTATTGGTGATTGGTCTGGGACTGAGTCTTATAAGCCTTACTGAACTCAGCCTGCTGTGCATGCCCCATGGATTGGGTGGCCCTTTTTCTCACCACTCAGCTCCTTCAGCAGGTGGTAGAAGCCATGCCAGTGACTACTGATGGGAACTTCAAGCTGCCATCCATTAGGTGTCAGTATGGAGCTGGTCCCTTAGGGGTATAGCACTAGAGTCCTGGGTGAACTTAAGAAGGGACTGGATCAGCCTGTAAGAGTGTAGCATCATCTCACTTGCCTGAGATCTATGTAGAGGTTACCTCCAGGGCCCTGAAGCCTAGAGTTAAGGTCCTCTCTACCTCTGGACCCTGCATTGACTGAAGTGTCTCATGTTAAGACTGAGAGGGCCTGCACTGGAACCTCCTTTACCTCTTCCCTCCTTGTTCTCTGTATTGACAGTCTACTTAGCCTCAGCCATCCCCATTTCTCATGCTCAGGGATGACAAGTGACAGAATTGGATAAGAAGGGGTCATTGTGAGATCAAAGGAAACCATGAGGCTCCTGAGGAGGTTGGCCACTGAATTTGGCAGAGCATCTCTAAGAGTAAGTTCATGTGGCCTCCAGACCAGAGCTCATGTTTGGCCCCAGGGCCAAGCTCTGAGAAGGTATAAAGTATAGGGAATTTGTGTGCCTGGACACTTCCTAGGCACAGTGGGCACTGGACCTTGGCTTATCATCTTCTCAACCCTGGCACAATAGCTCAGCCTTTGTGAAACCCTGTTTTCCTTTCCTGGTACTGGTCCTTTCGATCTCCAGCAGAGTCCCCATCCCCCTCCATACTGTGGAACAGCCTCCATGCACAACCTAGTAGATTCGTTTCTCAGACCACAGCTTGGTATGCAATGCCACAGACTTCTGATTTTGCTTCTTATGGCTGGCTAGCTCCATACTTCCACCTCAACAAGCTTCCAGAGTATTCCTCATATCCTCACAAGATAATCTCCTGTGTAGGTCACTGGACCTAAGAACTTTCTCTCACACTCATTCTCTCTGCTCCTTCCATGAGAAACTTCTAGAAAGTAGGCCTCCATCCACCTCCAGAAGACTTTGCTCTGTCTTTTTCAACAAGCTATGCTTCTGGACACTCCCATGTCCCTAGCCCCTGGTTTCCCTGTGCTTTGCCATGTAGTACCCTTGTAGGTCCTTGCTGTTCTGTCCCTTGTTGGGTGTTATCACTTCTTTGCCAACATCTCTCCCAGATAGCTTAGACATGGAAGCGACAGCAGACATAGAAGGTACATGGCCTGGGTTAGTTTCAGTAATTGAGACATCCACAGACCTGGGGCCTCCCTCCCTAGGCCTGTTGTTTTATAAGTGCATCAGAAAATTGATAACCCCTTTAGTAGGCTACCATCCCTTTCTCAGGCTAGGTACTCCCTGTGAGGGCTGTACTTGGTCCCCATGCTTGGTCCTGGAGCTTATAGTAACAATCCTGTACCACTCTGCTTACTCTAAGTATCCACTCCAGAATTCTAGAGGCACAGGTTTTGGTCAGAAAGCCACAAAGGCCACTCTTACAGCAGCAGCAGCAGCGGCGGCTTAATCAGGGATGCTTAATGGCAGCAAGGGCTAGCTGGTATCATCTTCTTCTGTGCTTCTGCCACTTTCCTGGGGCACTGTGTAGGCCTGGCAGACAACACCAATGACTTGGAGAAACGCAGGCAGATCTATGGGCAGAACTTCATCCCCCCAAAGCAGCCTAAGACCTTCCTGCAACTGGTGTGGGAAGCCCTGCAGGACGTGACTCTCATCATCCTGGAGGTGGCTGCTATCATCTCCCTGGGCCTCTCCTTCTATGCACCTCCCGGAGAGGAAAGTGAAGGTAAGGGGTAAAATTCTGGGCTGGGAAGAGGTCCTAGCTCTTGGTTCCCATGACTTCACCTCTCCTTCCTTTCTGTTCTCCTTCATCTTTGGACACAGCCTGTGGGAATGTGTCTGGTGGGGCAGAGGATGAAGGAGAGGCTGAAGCTGGCTGGATTGAGGGAGCTGCCATCCTACTCTCTGTCATCTGTGTGGTGCTGGTCACAGCCTTCAATGACTGGAGCAAGGAAAAGCAATTCCGAGGTCTTCAGAGCCGTATTGAACAAGAGCAGAAGTTTACTGTCATCCGAAATGGGCAGCTCCTCCAGGTTCCTGTGGCGGCCCTGGTGGTAGGGGACATTGCCCAGGTCAAATATGGTAAGTGTGTCCATCTTCATCTGCTCTGCCAAGAAAGCATCTGAATACCATTTCTGTGAAGGTTGAGCCAGTGAAACCCCTTCTAAGCTCAGACTGTCTCTCCAGTAGTCTGTGTGTTTTCACCCTGTACATACATAGGGGCTATAAGGAGGGGCAGAAAAGGAGTTTGAGACACAACAGTGACCACACTGACCTCATAGCCTCTGAGGAGGTCTTCTCCCACTATTCCACAATACAACCATTGTCCCTGTTCCATGAGAGCTGGACAACGTGGTTACATGTGGATGATCCCCCTCAAAGGAGGAGGCTGAAAGAAGAGAGATCCCCAGATCTTTCCCAGATGACAGGACCTCCCCTGGGAAAGGTGGGAAAAAGCAAAGGTGAAGAGGTCCCATGAACCCATAGCCTCTGATTCTGGCCTGGTATGGCCTATAGGAGATCTTCTGCCTGCCGATGGTGTGCTCATCCAAGGCAATGACCTCAAGATCGATGAGAGCTCCCTGACCGGCGAGTCGGACCATGTTCGAAAATCAGCAGACAAAGATCCAATGCTGCTCTCAGGTGAGAGACACCTGCCTAACTATCCAAGTGTAAGGTCACTTTGAAAGCCATTTGGCCCAGCATCCCCAGCTAAGTCATCCTGCCAGACTTGCCTTAGCTAGGGTCTCCCTGAGTAGCCCTTTGTCTTGGAAGTCTAAGAATGCTACCCATTGCCATGCCATAGCAGGTTACTGAAGGCCTGGTGGTGTGGCTTCAGCCATAGGGCCTTCCCTGCTCAAGGGAGTCCTTGGTATCATAAATAGGACATCCCAAAGAGAGAGCATTCTGAAGTCAATATTGTGTTCCTTCCACATCCCGACTAGAAATGACCCAGTGAGTGCTTTGTTCCTTTTCTAGAAGGTTCTCATTCAACCCACTTTTACCTTAATGGGAAATGGACAGAAAAACTTAGATGGAGGGGCCAATAGTCACACTGACTTCTGTAAAACCCATACCTGCCTCAGGGAAACCCTCAAGAGCCAGCTTATGGCTTCTGAGTATGTCCTATCAGGCTGTACAAATCTCTATTTTAGTTCTTCTGTGTTTCTGTGCCAGGAACTCATGTCATGGAAGGTTCTGGAAGAATGGTGGTAACAGCTGTTGGTGTGAACTCCCAGACAGGCATCATCTTTACATTGCTTGGGGCAGGTGGAGAGGAGGAGGAGAAGAAAGACAAGAAAGGTAAGGCAGCCATGAATTCCAATGTACAGCAATGATGATGCAGTTTCTTCTATGTCCCTGTTCTTGCTTCTTCATCTGCATGCTGGTTCTTCTTAGGGATCCTTCTGGTATTTTTCCATAGGAGCCAGCAGGCCAATGACCCCTGTGTAGGGGCAGCTTTCCTTAGATGTGTATTCCCTGATGGCTTTGGTACATCTGTCCCTGGGGTGGAGTGTGGTCACAGAAATGTAACCTCTTACCTCACTTTGAAAGATGCTGCTGGAAGCTGGGCATGGTGGCATACACCTTTAAGCCCAACACTCAGGAGGCAGAGGCAGGTGGATCTCTGTGAGTTTGAAGCCAGCCTGGTCTATATAGTGAGTTCCAGGACAGCTGGAGCTACACAAAGAAACCCTGTCTCGAAAGAAAGAAAGAAAGAAAGAAAGAAAGAAAGAAAGAGAGAGAGAGAGAGAGAGAGAGAGAGAGAGAGAGAGAGAGAGAAAGAAAGAAAGAAAGAAAGAAAGAAAGAAAGAAAGAAAGAAAGAAAGAAAGAAAGAAAGATGCTGAGGTCTTCATGCCCTCTCTCAAGGTGCTCAGCTCCCACACAAAAGATCTTGGAGGGGGAGGGTGTCATAAAATCCAAAGTGGAAGTTTCCTGAGCAAATAGGAATAGGTCTCAAAATGATAACCAGGACCAGAGGGTGCTGGGTGATGTTGGAAAAGTAGGCTCTCCAGAAAGTGGTAGTCCTGCCCTGGGGACAGTAATGGATAGAAACAGAATTTTAGAGAGTCTACCTTTCTTATGACCCCAGGCTCCCTAGCACAAAGCTACTATACTGCCTTCTCCCAGCCATGATACTTAAAACCATGGAGTTACAGAGCTTCCCTATACCAGGCCCTGATCTTCTGTGACTCAGACATACACCATAGTTCTGGTAAGCAATCTATCTTCAGTTCTTTCCCACAGCCCAAGGTGACCAGGGAGCAGACATCTCTAGATGCATGCATGCCCATCTTAGGAGACCTGGAGCCTGGTCTTAGACTGCACAGGGACAGAGCAGCATAAGGAAGGGCAAGTTAATAGTCCTAGCCTTAGGTCATTTCTTACATCCCCCTGTCTGCTAGGGGCAGAGAGACATGAGCTGGCAGGGCTGCTATCATCAAAAAGCTTCCATTATCCTTATCCTTGTTTCCTGGCAGTCTGGTTCTGTGCCTCCCTATATGGACACTTCCCTGCTTTTCGTAGGTAGGCCAGGTTTTCTTCCACTTGCACCAAGCCCCCTATCTACATTGAGCTCCTCCCAATGTTATCCCACAACATACATACATACATACATACATACATACATACATACATACATACATGTGTGTGTTATTTTATTTATTTACACTCCAAATGTTATCCCCTTCCCGGTTTCCCCTCCTCAAATCCCCTATCCCATCCCTCACACCCCCTGCTTCTATGAGGGAGCTTCCCCACCCACCCACTCCTACCTCACTGCCCTAGCATTCTCCTACACTGGGCAACTTTAATGTGTGCTCCAGGAATGAACAGACAAGCTCAGCTGAGCTTAGTTTGAGTCCCCAAGATAGATGATCTTGCTTGGTGCCCTCTTGGTTCTGCTTGATTGACAGGGAGCCCCTCACATATAAGACCCTCTAGGAAATACACTTCCTCCCCTTGAACTGCTATAACCTGCACTTTCCTGGCATCCCCTGTATCTCCTTTCCAGTCTCTTGAGCTCCTGCTCTGTCCCTTAAATATTCTTCACAGCTTGGTCCTAGGCCCTTCCCTCCTCTTTGAACTTGATTATTTCTCATCCAGATACTCCCACACAGGCTATTTGCACTTCTACAACACTCCTAAGTTGTAAGACCTAGGGAATCAGAGTGGACCAGCTTCCTGGAGGAGTACCCTGGGGAGCTGGGGGAAACAGCATCCATCTCTTCCGGTGTTTCTCTCTTCTACCATCTCCCTTATTCTTGTGGTTCTGTCAACTCATTGGTCATGCTCTGAAGTTGCTCCCTGTCAGTCTGCCACCATTATTCTCTATTCCTGCCTCTTAAAATGATTCCTATGTACCCTTTTCTTCCAGAGTCCCTCCCTTACCTTCCATGTTCTGCTTTATTCCAAGCTACCTCTATTAGTAATGCTCACCCCAAACCTCCCTTCCTCCATCCTCTGGAGCCCATGCTTTCCCCCCACCCCCACAGGTTGGCGTTATAGTCAGCCTTCTCTTAGATATCTACAGATCTAGAACTTCCTCATTGTGTCCTGCTGTCGTTTCATTGTCCTTCTGTATCTTCTACTCCTAAAAGTCTGTCTCCTTCACGAAACTGGAGAGATGCCTCTGTGGTTAAGAGCACTTTGCTTCCCAGCACCTTATTGGGCTGTAACTACCTGCAATTGCAGATCCAGAGGCCTCAATGTCCTCTCCTGGCCTCCACTGGCATGGACATACAAACAGACAGACAGACAGACAGACAGACACACACACACACACACACACACACACACATATAAATAAATAAGACATGAACACACACACACACGCGCGCACACACACACACACACACAGAGAGAGACAGAGAGAGAGAGAGAGAGAGAGAGAGAGAGAGAGAAATATAAGAGCTCTCCCTCACCTCTAAACTACTCCAAACATGCACAGAGGGTCAAATATATGCCATACTTCTGGTTGCAAGTGTCTCTTTCATTCTTGGGACCCCAGACCCAATGTGTCCCATTGTCTAGAAGCTATCTGACACCAAGTCTGTCCTTTGAGTCCCTAATGACATGAGCTGGATGGATTGGAATTGATCCTATGTTAGCAGATTCCTCCCTAAATGGGGGCTAGGACAGATGTGTCTCCCAGATAAATTCCTCTAACTACCACTGGAGCTGTGCAACCCTCAGAAAGAGTGGCTATCACTGTGGACTGTATCAAACCTGAGGCTTCAAATAGAGCCACCTGGAGGTCTTTGCACCTTTTCCCTAGTGCTGCTAGGTGCCCAATACTTAGGCCTTCTCTGCACAGTGGCTATGGACCCACAGTTTGAGTATACACAACAGGTCCCTCAAACAGACAGAACCCTTATCCCATTAAAACACACATACTTACTATCAGTGGTCTGAGAGAAGAGTAGAAGGATTGGGTTGGTGAAAGGCTTGGGAGTTACCTCCTGTTGGGTACAAAAGATCAGACATTTAAGGAGAGGACTCACTTAGGGCAATGGGCCTTCCAGAAACTGTCCATAGATACTTTACCTGACCTGGGGCCCATCCAGGACTGGCTTTAGAAAGAAACTCAGTTGTGGGGCTGAGGTCAAGAAAATACTGGATGGGGCTTGGTCGTGGAATAGAATATCAAGAAAGCCCCTTCTTAGGCAAGGTCAGAGCTGCCAGCAATTGGGCGTCTCCTTCCCTCCTCTGCCCCATATAGGCACAAATTGCCATATGTGTCCAAGCTCTTCCTACTCTCCTGTGCTTCTATGTATGTCATGGCCACACAGGTGTTCTCAAGTCTCTCCGTGTCTGTCATTCCTCTTCCATTGTAGGCAAGCAGCAGGATGGGGCGATGGACAGTAGCCAAACCAGAGGTAACGTGTGTGTGTGTGTGTGTGTGTGTGTGTGTGTGTGTGTATGGCTCAGGGCAGCTGAGGAGCCTGGAGGAGGAGGGAGACAAGGGGGAATGGGGAGGGACTACCTGCTACCAGGGCAGAAGCAGCACCTAAAGGCAGGTGAGTGGGCCCCAAAGTCCCATACTGGCTTGGCAGTGAAGGAGACATCCTTGGAGGCTGCTTCTACCAGACACTGCTTTCCGGAAGCCTAGACGGGCCACCTGGAAAACAGCTGGTCAGTACCAAGGCCATCAGGCATGGCTTGAGCTTGTTCACAAATGAGAATTACCCATGAATGGACACCCTGGAACCACTTTGACCAGATGATGAATCTGAGGCATAGAGAGGGTAACTTGTCAAAATCCCTGGGTGCTGTGAGTATCCCAGGTAAGAAGAGTCAACTGGAGCCTGGAAGATAACTGATATTGGTAGGGCTTTGGGTAGAGGAGGCAATCTAATGGCTGGGACCCTTGCTTGGTGGGATAACAATAGGCAGAGACTCAAAGCTAGAGTGACACAGCTAGACAGGGCCAGGCATGTCCTCAAGGCTGCTAGGAGGAAAGAGCTCTGGTAAGTAGCTTTGGGATACCAGGTGAGGTGAAGGGATGTATAATGAGAGAAAAAAAAAAAAAAAAAAAACAACAACAGGGGATATCCCCGCAACTACTATGTCAGGCAGCAGGTTTCTTAAGAAGAGTGGAGGAAGTAAGTGCGGGGGTATGATTATTTTGGCATCCATGTCACCTCCACAAAGGCAGCAAGAATGAAAATTGAGGAGCCTAAAAAGAAGGAATGAATGGAGCCCCCTGATCTAAGAGGGGGTAGGGAAAGATCAGGACAGAACAAGTTTGCCTGAGAGCACTTGAGAGGAGGCAATTTGATCAAGGGTTCCTGGGTTAAGAGGAGTTCATACTAGAGTTCCTTAGTGTCCCTGGGGGGGAAAGTAGGGGTGGCTTGAACATTTGTGGTCAAATGAGTCAAATTTTGGTTCCAGAACATTCCTTGGACCAACCACAGGACTTCTCTCAGGTATTGAGATTTTGGGCATTCCAGGACTGGCCTCCTTGCCTGTGCACAAGTTCCTTGTGCTGGTGTCTTTCCACCCTTTCCACAAAAGAACCATCTCTCTGTCCCACCTAGGACAATTCTGCAGTTACCTGCCTACCTCAGGAGGGCCTGGGCTTAGGATACAACAGAGGAAGGCCTACAGATTCCCTTTGCAAAACTTGACATTAAAAGTGCTCCATTAAATCCCACATGATGAGACATGTATTTCCTTGTGATAGTTTTTTGTAGCCCCTTTACCCATGCTAGGCTCTAACATCATCCAAGGGTTTCCTTTATGTACAGCTAAGAAGCAGGATGGGGCTGTTGCCATGGAAATGCAGCCCCTGAAGAGCGCCGAGGGTGGGGAAATGGAGGAGCGGGAAAAGAAGAAAGCCAACATACCCAAGAAGGAGAAGTCAGTCCTGCAAGGAAAGCTCACAAAACTGGCTGTGCAGATTGGGAAAGCAGGTAGGTTCAGGTAGAGACAGCAGGGCAGGAACCTGGAGGACACTGTGCTCCTGGAAGTAGTATCAGTTCCAGATGCTATGAATGCAAGGAACAGAATTTTGTCCTTGCCTTAAGGCAAGTTCATGTGCAGAGAGGTGGATAGTATTCCAGAAGAGTGTGGCATATACTATAGGGCCAGAGGTGCAGGCCAAAGTTAAACATGACTATCAAGTTCTGGGTACCACCCTCCTCCCCAGTATGGCCTAAGTCACACATTTACATATTAACTTGCAGACTCCCTGACTGAAGGCTTCTGGCCACATCACAGTCAAGAGATAGCTAACTTTATCAAGAATCTGCTAGCCCCTCACAGATGTATATCTCATATCCTCAGCTTTCTGCTCTTTATATCACACTGTCCTGGGGGAACTGGAATAAAGGCTGCCTCAGGACCTCTTGTTCCATAGAGTCATCCCTCGAATTGTTTATCTCAAAGATGACTCAAATCCATCAACCCCTTGCAAAGGCCCTGGCTGGACTCAGGCCAGCCATGTCTACATTGCCCTCAACTTTTCTTCCCTCCTTTTATCCCCCTCTCTACCATGGCTGGACAGGATTGGTGATGTCTGCTATCACTGTCATCATTCTGGTCCTCTACTTTGTGATTGAGACCTTTGTCGTGGATGGCCGGGTATGGCTGGCAGAGTGCACACCAGTGTATGTGCAGTACTTCGTGAAGTTCTTCATTATTGGAGTCACTGTTTTGGTTGTGGCTGTCCCTGAGGGCCTGCCTCTTGCTGTTACTATCTCCTTGGCTTATTCTGTCAAGGTAATAATATTACTACTTATAATTAATTCCATCACACAGACCCCAAAACTGGAGTGGGATGTCATTGGGCATCTTAGGTGTAGAGGGGACTAGGGAAGGCTGGGGATGCCTTTGGAAGAAAGGTACTGGGCAAGATAGACTTCACTAATACATCCTAGCAAGGGTCCCACTGTACCCACCTAACCCTCAGACACAGTGGAGGGAGCAGAAAACAAGCTGAGAGACCTCAGAAAAGGTTCTAGGACACTGAGAGATAGTGGGAGAATAAAGGAGAACCAGTGGAGTGTAGAGGGAAACAGAGATAGCAGGAAATTGAAGAGGGAGCTCTGAAAGATAATTTCCAAGTAGCTTCCTAGAAGCTCACTGTTCCCTGTCTGATGGAAGTTGTTGGATCTTAAATACCTACTCTCTCAGTTTGCTACCACCCAGCCCAGAGATGACTGAAGTCACCAAATGTTACTTACTCACATTGCCTTGATACTTATGAGTAAACAACTGAAGCATCTTCCACACCATCTTTGCCCATTACAGAAAATGATGAAGGATAATAACCTGGTACGCCACCTGGATGCCTGTGAGACTATGGGCAATGCCACAGCCATCTGTTCTGATAAGACGGGCACACTCACCACCAACCGCATGACAGTGGTCCAGTCCTACCTAGGAGATACCCACTACAAAGAGATTCCAGCTCCCAGCGCCCTGACCCCCAAGATTCTTGACCTTCTGGTTCATGCCATCTCCATCAACAGTGCCTACACCACCAAAATTCTAGTGAGCATGGCTAGGAGGGCAAATGAGAGAAGGGGGCAGGGCTGGTGGCATGGCATAAACTTCCCTGAAGGGTTCATTAGGTCCACTTGTAAATTTGGCGTTGCTGGGAACGTAGCTGAGTGGTATTGGTAAAGAATTTGCCTACTGTAATCTTTAAAGCTCTGGGTTTGCCCCCACCATACTATAAAAGGAAACACAGAGCAGAGGAGAAAAGCAAAGACCAAAGTTGAGGAGATAGCTCAGTCATTAAAGTGCTTGCTTTACAAGCATGAAGATTTGAGTTCACTCACCAGAACCCATGTTTTAAAAAAAGAAAGAAAGAAGAAAGAAAGAAAGAAAGAAAGAAAGAAAGAAAGAAAGAAAGAAAGAGCTAGGCAACAGCCTGCTTATAATCCTTGCACTGGGGAGGCAAAGACAAGTAGAAATTAGGGGCTCTAGGCCAGTGACAAATCCCATCTCAAGAAAACAAGAAAAAGCAAGAACTTTTGACAGAGTACTCTTACTGTTGGGTGGGACTGGTGGGCTATAGACATCCTTTCTAAGCATGGTATATAATGGAAAACCTATAAAGAGCCACTTTGCAGACAGGGCATAGCCTGTGTAGTCA
This sequence comes from Mus minutoides, assembly GCA_902729485.2. Taxonomy (NCBI): domain Eukaryota; kingdom Metazoa; phylum Chordata; class Mammalia; order Rodentia; family Muridae; genus Mus; species Mus minutoides. The sequence goes on from LR753405.1 coordinate 105,688, forward strand.
ACATGGGTGCCCTCCCTGTGTTCCATGCCACCACCCCCTAGCTACACAATGGCCAAGATTGAATGAGAACCTTGGCCTTAGGGATGGAACAGAAGGTACTCTGGGCCCTGATGCCAAGCTGATTATTCTTGCCTACAGCCTCCAGAGAAAGAAGGCGCTCTCCCACGCCAAGTGGGCAACAAAACAGAATGTGCTCTGCTGGGCTTTGTCTTGGACCTGAAACGTGACTTCCAGCCTGTAAGGGAGCAGATACCAGAAGATCAGCTTTACAAAGTGTACACCTTCAACTCAGTTCGCAAGTCTATGAGCACAGTTATCCGCATGCCTGATGGTGGCTTCCGCCTCTTCAGCAAGGGAGCCTCAGAGATTCTGCTCAAAAAGTGAGTGTGTAATAGAAAGAAGGATCCAGGGGTCGAATGGCAGGGACCTAGTTAGCATTTGATTCACCCAGTTATCTACTGTCAGACATCTGGATTGTTTCCACATTTGGGCTCTTGGTCATTCAAGTACAGGTTTGAGTATGCATTCTTAACTCTATAGGGCATACACTGTCAATCAGCTTTCTGTTACTAGAATACTTGAGCTGAGCAAAGTGTGAACACCTCTCTTCCCAGCTGTGTCAAATGATGAGGCAGGAGAATGTACAGAATTTAGGAGTTTGAGGCCAATCTGAGAATCTTAAGGAGGCCTTGTCCTCCTCCTACCACCAAAAAAGGAAAAAATAAATAAACTCATAGAATATTTATTTAGCAGGGGGTAGCAACACAAATTGGATATCAGCACTCAGAAGGAAGATCTGAGGGTCAAGTCTAGCCTGGTTTATGGACTGAATTTCACTATAGTCAGGGCTACACAGATTTTGCTAGATGAATAAATTGGACAATCCCAGAAAAATAGTTTGCTAGACAGATTGGGACAAGCAGGGTATCCTGGAGCTGTCCTCTCAAAAGTCTTAGAGACCCTACATAGTCTTTGAAAACAATTTGTATTTTTTACATCCCTGAACTGTGGCCTTCCTAATTTCTAAGATTCTCTCTAGACATCATTCTTATCGTATTGGTGAAATGCTTGGCCTTCTAAAGAGACACTATCATTCAGCAACATGCTCCTTGGCTGGAACTTTATAACACAACTTCTCTCTCTCTCTCTCTCTCTCTCTGTGTGTGTGTGTGTGTGTGTGTGTGTGTGTGTGTGTTCACATGCGTGAACATATGTAGCTGCCAGAGGACTAATGTGGGAGTTAGTTATCACCTTCCATAATGTAGGTCCTGGGGTCAAACTTAGGTCATCAGGCTTGAATGCAAATGCTTTTACTTGCTGAGCCATCTTGAAATTTCTTCTGCCAGATTAATTAGTCTATCACCTTTAAATTTAACCTCACACTGAGTGTGAGAGCATGGGCAAAAGTGTAGACAAGATCTTTTCCATAGCATAATACAAATGGTCTCTAGTCCAATTTTCAGTATTGTCCCTGTTCTCATTTGAAATTTTACAAGCACAGGCTTTACTGTTTGCATCCCTATTAGCATTCTAGTCCTCTGAGTTCCCACCAGAATTACCTGGTAGGCTCTTAGAACATTCTAGGCTTTCTTTAATTAATACTGTTGTTGCCATTCTATTGGGTGGAAAGTAGGGTCTCTTGGTAATTTCAATTTACATTTCTTGAAAATTAGAAATACCACTAAAAATTAGAAGATGTTAGAATATTTCTGTTTCTGATGAAAATATAAAACAGTATTACCAGGGCTGGGGAGATGTCAATTGCGCAGTGCCTGCCACACCAAGCAAAAAGACCAGCATTCATGTAAAAGTTGTGCATGGCAGTAGCACACATCTGTTACTTGGTCCATGGGTAGAAGGCAGGGGCAGTGGTGGTGTGGAAAGAGACACACAGTTGACTGAAGTTCATTGGGCAGGCATTCTAGCTGAATAGATGAGCTCCAGGTTCAGTGAAAAACCCTGTCCAAAAACTACAGTAAAGAGCAATTGAGGAAGATATCCAGGGTGACCTTTGGCCTATACATGTGTGTGCATACATGTATTTTTATACCTGCTTACATACATACATACATACACACACACACACACACACACACACACACACTAGTAATAATGTTGGAAAACATTTTTAAAATTTTATGGTTTCTCAGGAAGTTAAGCATGGCACTGCCATGTGACCCAACTGTTTTTTTTTTTTCTAATTCTTTTTTTTTATTATTAGAGAAATTCTTCATTTACATTTCAAGTGTTATCCCAAAAGTCCCTGATACCCACCCCCCGCCCTGCTCCCCTACCCTCCCCCTCCCACTATTTGGCCCTGGCTTTCCCCTGTACTGGGGCATATAAACATTGCTAGACCAGGGGCCTTTCCTCCCGAATAATGGCCGACTAGGCCATCTTCTAATACATATGCAGCTAGAGACATGAGCTCTGGGGGTTCTGTTTAGTTCATATTGTTGTTCCATCTATAGGGTCGCAGACCCCTACAGCTCTTAGGTACTCTCTAGCTCCCACATTGGGGACCCTGTGTTCTGCCCTATAGATGGTTGTGAGCATCCACTTCTGCGTTTGTCAGGGACTGTGACCCAACTGTTTTATTCCTGGGCATATATGTGATAATTCACTTTAGTTGTTACCTTAAGTGTACTGAGGGATATTTAGGAAACTGGTACCAAGAGCTAGGATCACTGCTTTCACCATACCTGGTCTCATGTAAGAAAACTTAGGATTAACTTGTGATTGGAGTTAGGAAATGTTTGGAAGACCACGCTAGAGAGTTAAGTTGTCTTTTTCTTGTGCTTTAAAATCTTTGCTATATAGTGACTATTAAGTCCTTATCGAACATATAATTTTCTCTTTTCACTCTTCCAACATTGTCTGTAGATGCACAAATAGTGTCAAATCATGATGAAATCCAATTTGTCTTTTGCTGTTGATGTTTTTATATTTACTTTCTTATCTTTGATTTTATTATATTTTTAAATTATTGTTGAATTATGTGTATGGATGCCTTGTCTACATGTATGTCTATGTGCCATGTGTGTACAGTGCCCATGGGGGCCAGAAGGGGACATTGGATCACTTTGAACTGGGGTTACAGCAGTTACAAGCTTTCATGTGAGTGCTAGGATTCAATCCAGGATCCTCTGGAAGAACAGCTACTACTCTTAACCATCTTTCCATCCCCTATTTTATCTTATTTTTTGACATATGTGAGGATTTTGCTTGTTTGTATGTCTGTACTACACATATATCTGTGCACCACATACATACAATGCCCATGGAGTCCAGAAGGGGGCATCAGATCCCTTGAGAACTGGGGTTAAAGGTAATTATGTAGGTACAGGGAATCAAAATCCTATCCTCTGGAAGAGCAGCCAGTGCTCTAAACAGTTGAGCCATCTCCCTAGATCCTACTTTATTGTTTGTGTGAGTTCATGTGTGTGCGTCATGTGCACATGCATGTGTACACACAAGTGGTAGTCACAGGACAAGGAAGTCTGTTCTCTCCCTTTACCATGTGGGTCCTCAGTATTGAACTCAGGTCATTGGGCAGGAAACAAGCACCTTGATCCTCTGAAACATTTCATCAGCCCCCATTTGGTTTGTTTTTTGAAACAGACTCTCCACTATGTAGCTCAGGCTAGCTTGGAACTCTAAGTTCTCCTGCCTTAGCTTCTTTTTTTAAAATATTATTTATTTAATGTATATGAATACATTGTAGCTGTCTTCAGTTACACCAGAAGATGACATCAGATTCATTACAGATGGTTGTAATCCACCATGTGGTTGCTGGGAATTGAACTCAGGACCTCTGGAAGAACTGTCAGTGCTCTTAACCACTGAGCCACCTCTCCAGCCCCTGCCTTAGCTTCTTAAGTGCAGGGACAACAGCCATGTGTGACTGTGAAGTGGGGTTTCTTTCAGAAATGATGAAAATATCCTAAAGCTGACTGTGGTGATAGTTGCATGTATCTGAAGATATACTAAAAATTATTGAATTGTACACTTTAATGGGTGAATTGTGTGGTTTGTGAATTGTATCTCAATGAAACTATATAAAACCTGAACAAGGGAAGGTGTGTGAAGCCTTAACCCTGAGCATCCCTGCTCCTCCTACCTCTTCTCATCCTGCACACTTCACCTATGTCTTGGCCTTTCTCTTTTCCTGAATCCTTCTTCCTCGCCTATATGGGTCCTTCCATCTATCCTCAAGGGCCTTGGAGACAGAATCCTCAACAGGACACCAGACTTCTCTGCCCCCAGACTCAGCCTACTCCATGCTTTCAGCAGACCTGACCACCGAGTCCATCTCTATTTGGTTGCCTTACTCAGAATACTGTCACAAAAACAGCCAAGTCACAGCCTCATGCAGCCCATGGAACAGACCCTATCGGGGTTGGAGGAAAGGCTGCATTTTAGAGCCCGGACACTTTTCTGTGCTGCTCCTTTGATGTTACTATGGGCCTGTAGCTGAGGCTGACCAACACACATCTGTTCTTTGCTGACTGTGGGACCTAAGAAAGTTACTACTCTATCCTGCCTGCTCAGCTTCCTCGTGTTATATGGGGATCCCAGAAATCTGAATCTCCTGGGAATTCTGAAAGAATTCCATGAGTGAATCTATGACCCTAGGAAGATGTCATGATGTTTTTTGTTAGTTTCTCTGTCTATCCCCAACCTCAACAGCCAGCTTTATCAGTTTCCTTGTGGCACCTGCCAGATGACTGTCCATTGCATTTTGATTTCACATACATTCCACTCCTTGGTCCTAAAGAAACTGTAGGAAAGCTACAGTAAGCCTCAGGCTGCCATCTCTTGCCTGGGTCCCTTAGCCTGAGTGTTCACAGGTTGCTGTAACAAATGGCCCTAAACCTGATGGCTTAAGATAATATAAATCTTAAATGGATAAGACAACTGAATTGGTAAAGTTTTTGCCCAGAAGCCATGTAAAAATCTTGTAATTCCAACCCTGAGAAGCCAGAGCAGAGAGCCTTGAGGCTCTTTGCCCAGCTAGCCTACCCTACTTGGCAAGCTCTAGGTCAGGGAGAGACTGTCTCAAAAACAAAACAAACAAATAACAACTAAGGAACAATAACCTAGTTCATTCTGGCTTTTACATGAACACACACACACACACACACACACACACACACCATAAATTTATTACCTCAAATTCCTGGTGGCCAGAAACTTAAAGTCAAGGTGTGGTCTAAGTTGTGTACTCTCTCTTAGAGTGGGAAGAGGGGATCTTTATTTGCCTCTCCCAAATTCTGCTGCTAGTATGCAGCTCCAGTTTCTCAACTGTGATCACATGGTCTTCTCCCCTGTCTGTGCACCTCTGCATCTTGGTGTGTGTGTGTGTGTGTGTGTGTGTGTGTGTGTGTGTGTGTGTTTTAATAATATCATTGGCTAAGGTCCCATCCTAATCCAGCATGACTGGCACTGTTTCCTTTTGTTCACTTCCTGTCCCTACCTACCCCACTACCCCTCCCCTGCCCCAGGTGTACGAATATCTTAAACAGCAGTGGTGAACTCCGAGGATTTCGTCCTCGGGACCGGGATGATATGGTGAAGAAGATCATTGAGCCTATGGCTTGTGATGGCCTCCGCACCATCTGCATTGCCTACAGGGACTTCTCTGCTATCCAGGAGCCCAACTGGGACAATGAGAATGAGGTGGTTGGTGACCTTACCTGCATAGCTGTCGTGGGCATTGAGGACCCTGTGCGACCTGAGGTAGCTGCCCCCTTCTAGAAGCTGCTGTAGTAAATATTCCCCAGGTCCAAGGTTGTCAAGTAGGTAGCAGGGTAGCTTTTTCCACACTGGATCTGCACACCATAGGCTTGGAACACAAACACACATGGCAAGATCCTCTTTCTCCCACCTTCCTAGATCTTATACCTAGCTCTTCCTGTCCTATTTATAGATAAAGCAGCATGGAAAACAGAGACTTGGAGTCTCTCAAGGCCATGGGACCTTCCTTAGTGCTTTTGATCCCCTTGCCAAGCTCTCTTGTCCTTGACCTATGGGAATTCTGTGGAACCTATGGAAGTTTGCAGCTGCAATAGAGGCAAAATTGGGGGTGGGGTAGATATCAAGGATCATGTGGCTGAAGCAAACACAAAATGAAAAAGGATGTCCTTGATGGCCTTGACATTGGGAAGTCACTAAGGCCTTTGACTTGAGCATTTTTTGTGTGATATCTATATTTGCTGGTCTTTAAAGATGGGAGATTTTTGTGAATGGATCCTCAAGAAAATAGTGTAAAAGGGCCCTCTATCTTCCCAGCCCTGTCTGTTGGTATTCACCTCATGTTAGACTACTTGATCCTGCCCATTAGCCTGGAGCTTTGGCTATGACAAGGGATGAGAAGCTTTGCATACAGGATCACAAAACAAAGACATTCAGTTCTAAAACAAATACTCCCTGAATGTAAAGAGTAGACATGGGTCACTATCAGCAGAACACCCTTGTACTCAGTTGGGGATGGAGTGAGAAGCACAGTGAGCACAACAAGCCTAGGTTGGGCTGGCAGCAGAGTGAGCCCTAGAGCCAGCTGTGCAGTGATATTTTTGAAGATTTTCACCTCAGAAAATGTGAAACACAGATACATGTTGAGAAAGATATAACGAAGACCCAACCTCAGTGAGTACCTTGGGGAGTCCAGGGTAGAAACTCAGGACACGAAGAGCCTATTTCAGTCTCAGTGGTGACAGAGAAGTCCAGGGGAAAAGGTCAGTTCCTCTGTGGCTTAAAGTGGTTGAGAGGGAGTTCCACCATAAAGTTACTGGGGAGACCTGACATCAGGTCCTGATTCTGAGGCAAGCACAAGGGAAACCTCCATGGGTCTTAGTCAAATTTGCTGGGCTCTGGAAAGTACAGGATGGCCACCAGAGGGAGACAGAGAACTATGTCCACAGAAAGTCCAGCAGATGGAGGCCTCTACTCCCTGCTGTGCTATGGGAGCCTTGATAAGATAGGGAATGGGTCAAAATAGACAAGGAGGGAACAGGCTGCTCTACAAAGGAGGGTATCCTTTGGAGGAAGTGTACCTACCACCTGGGTAGGGGACTAAGAGCTTAAAGACTGCATATGTGGGTAGGCCTTGGAGTAGTGGCTACACTTGGATTCTGGGGAGAACCTATGCCAAGCTCCTAGCTCTTAGGCTCATTATGGTCACTTGAGAGCAGCAGAGAAGAAGGCTTACAGCCACTTTGGAAAATGAAGCTGATGAGCTACTTCATTCTCCTGATTGACAGGAAGTTCTCTTTACTGAAGGTCTTATGCAGCACCTAAGACCTTAAGAGAACAGGATGTGTTCTTGAGATTTAGTATAAGGAGACAACACACACACACACACACACACACACACACAGTGGGGGGGGGGGCGAACTATCATAGCTAGACTTTGCTCAAGGCATGTCCTTCCCTGTCACTTGACAGTTATGGCTCACCACCCTCTATTTGCTATCCCCAAACTGCTCTGTCCATCTGTGCCCACCCTACCTTCTCTAGACTCCATAGGCCAGGGGAGTAGTCTAGATACCTCCTACATTCTTTCCTCCTCAGGTTCACAGGGTACTCACTAAAGAATTCAAAGACCTAGGCCTTGCCTCATTCAATTCTTCAAACTCTGAACTGGCCCTCCTTCCCACCAGTGCATATGCTATTCCATCTTGCCTGTTTTGTCCCTTCTGCATCCACAGGGCCTGAAGAGCCACACATATCATGTTTGGAAACTGCCCTTTCCATCTGCCCACTACTGGAATGATGTTAAAACCCTTAGGCTGGTCTCATGGCTTCCCACCCTGTTGGCTTGTTTTGTGCTCTGTGCTTAGGGGTTCTCTTTCTTTCTCCTTAGTTCTAGAATGCTAATCTATTTGAAAAAGAAATGCATGCATTGTAACCCCAAGTAATGTTTCACTTCATCTAGTGAATAGATTCTGTAAAATCTACAGCTAAGACAAAGATTAATTCCCGAGGAAAATAGTTGAATTCTATACCAAAAAAAACCAAACTAGACAAGAGAGGGAAACATTCATAGATAGGTCTACATAACTTCTCGTGTCTGTGGCCAGGCACAATGAAGGAGATGGCAGGAGACAGTTGGCTACTGGGCTGGGGAGGGTACCTGCCCACAGTACCTTCCCATTGTATACCATCCTCTGAACTCCTTCACACCACACTCCAAGAACCCTAAACTGGAACCATAGGGTTCACTGTATTGATAAATTTGCTGAGACTTGGGATCCTGCAGATCTGTACCAAACAGAAAATTTGGGATTGTCTTGCCAGCCCCACCCATCACTCTTATATCTCCCAGGTCCCTGAAGCCATTCGAAAATGCCAGCGTGCTGGCATCACAGTCCGTATGGTGACTGGAGACAACATCAACACTGCCCGGGCTATCGCAGCCAAGTGTGGCATCATCCAGCCAGGAGAGGACTTCCTGTGCCTGGAGGGGAAGGAATTCAACAGAAGAATTCGAAATGAGAAAGGCGAGGTAGCTCCCTGCATCTCTGTCCTGAGCTTCTGCTTTCCCCATCCTTCTGCTAGCTTCCCAGTCATCCCAGCCACAGTGCCTGTCTGCAGTCTAGACTCTGGTGTCTCTCTTATTTCCTCCAGATTGAACAGGAGCGTCTGGACAAAGTATGGCCCAAGCTGCGGGTGCTTGCCCGGTCATCTCCTACTGATAAACATACTCTGGTTAAAGGTAACCAACTTTGTTCACCCTCTTCAGCATGTGGCTATATCTGGCATCCCTGTATGTTGTCACTCCTCTTAGGTTCTTGATTGAAAGAGCTTAGAACCAATGACTAGAAAAATTTCAACTAAGAATGGCTCATAAAGGCTGCCCTCCATTGGAACAAATGGGGAAAGTGAGGCCCCGGAACAGGAAGAGAATCATCTAATTCATGCAATGTTAGACCTTCCTTTCTATCAAATCATGCTGGTCTGTGTTACTGAGCAAAAGACCTTGGTGGAAATAGGAAAGTGACACTATCACAATAAAGCCAGGAGCCTTGGTCCCATAAGTAACCTGGAGTAACAGAAGCAACCCATACCAACCTCTGGCATATAGCCTTACCCTGATACACTCTGTGTTCCAGGCATTATTGACAGCACGACTGGTGAGCAGCGGCAGGTGGTGGCTGTGACTGGAGATGGCACCAATGATGGGCCAGCCCTCAAAAAGGCAGATGTGGGCTTCGCCATGGTAAGCCACTTGGTACCAAACCAGTTCATCACACAGATGAAATCCTGTCTCCTGGACTTAAGTTGGCATCAGAAAGTAGAGACCCAGTGTCAGGGCAGGTGACAGAGTGCTAGAAGCTTCCTTCTCTCATATCTTGACCATTTGGGACTGTATAGGATCTGATCATTAACGAATGCATATGTGATTTGTTTAAAGATATTTGGTGTCAATACATCAGAGGTGACAGTGGGACCCAACTGCACCACTGAAGAAAGGGAGGAACAATGAACAATGGCTTGTCAACAATGGCATCTGCCTACAATCACCTTTTCTCAGTCCACTCCAAGTAACCTCTGGCCCCAAGAGTGATGAGCACAGAGGGTTCTTCCTCTGGTTTCTCTCCTTCTGTTCCTATAGATCTAGCTCTTTTTGGTGAGCAGTGCCTTCTAGGCACTGCCCACATGATGAACCATGACCCCAACACATAGGGGGTAGGAGCCTGGTGTCATCAAAATGAAGACCTTTTCACTCAGTCCACATTTGGTGTAGTCATGGGGTGGAGTAATTCCTGGGCCTCACAACTGGGAGGACAGAGCAAGTTGAGCTTCCCAGAGTGGCTGGTGTCACAAGGCCAAGACCAAGACCAAGATGGGGTAGGTAAGGGCTGCACAGATTTGATATGTAGCTGTGCCCAAGCTTGCGTGGTGGAGAAGCAAGACTCTGCCATGTAGCCAAATGATGGGTATTTTACTCTACCTATACAGCCCACATTTCTCAGAGCTTTATCAAGTAGCCAGAGCAACAGCTGGCGAGTAGCCACCCAATGGCAGCTGGGCATTGTGGAAGGCTCTATGGATGTCCACATTGTTAGCAACTATGTTGTTTAGTAGCAAAGGCCCCCTCACAGCCACAAGTGATATCATGCAGTTTGCAGCATAGGATGTTAGATTAAAACAACTGCTGTTCAACTAGGACCTTATTTAAAAGAGAAAGGCATGGAACCACCCCAGGTGGGCTGGGTGTCCAAACAGAGACTGAGAAATAGGCACTGTGTTTGTGTGTCATCCCCCAGGGCATTGCAGGTACTGATGTGGCCAAGGAGGCCTCTGACATCATTCTGACTGATGACAACTTCACCAGCATTGTCAAGGCAGTCATGTGGGGCCGCAATGTCTATGACAGCATCTCCAAGTTCCTGCAGTTTCAGTTGACAGTCAACGTGGTAGCTGTGATCGTGGCCTTCACGGGTGCCTGCATTACTCAGGTGGGCACCAGGGGGTTCTAAGGGCAGTAGTATGGACTTAAATAGGGCCATATTGAGAACAAGTGTTTTCTTTGCTGCAGATTCTTTTAATTGAAATCAAACTCACATACAAAAAATCTTAACTGATCATGGTAACCAATTAGTAAACTTTTTAGTATATTCACAATGTCATACAATCACCACTACCATCTAGTTCCAGAATACATTCACCCATCCCAAAGGAAACCTTTCACCTACTAGCAATTATTCCACATCCCCCTCTAAGCACCTGACAACTTCCACTTTTTTCTGTCTCTATTTACCTGCTATAGACATTTTGTATCAATGGAATAAAATGGCATGTAACCTTTGGGTTGCTTTGTTGTAAAGGGGACTTGGCACATGTATGTGCTACAGAGCACATGTGGAGGCCAAAGGACAACTTTCATGAGTAAGCTCTCTCTTTCTACCCTGTCAGCCCCAGGGAATTGAACTCGGGCCATATATTTGCACCTTTATCCACTGTACCAGTTTGCTGGTTCCACATGTAGCCTTTGCACTCAGCATGTCATTCAGAATGTTTTCAGGAATAATCCATGTTGCAGCTTTGGCCACTGATTTATTCATTTTCATAGTTGTATAATAGTCCAGTAGGCCTCATTTTGTTTGTCATTAATCCACTGACCAACCTTTGACCTACTTCCACTTCATTAAGAACACTCATGTCCAAGTTTCAATGAGCATATGTCTTCCACTCTCTTGGGTCTAGATCTGGGAGTACAGAGGATCTTCAGATTTCCCCTTTCTCTTTCTTTTTCTTTTTTCTTTCTTTCTTTCTGGGGATTTTTTTTTGCTTTGTTTTTGTTGTTGTTGCTGCTGCTGCTGCTGCTGCTGCTGCTGCTGCTGCTGCTGCTGCTGCTACTGGTGCTGGTTTTGTTGTTGTTTTATTGGTTTGGTTTGGTTTGGTTTGGTTTTTTTTTTTTTCAAGGTTTTGGTTTTTTCTCTATGTACTCGGTTCAATGGCCTGAGTTAGTTCCCTGAGACCCATTGGGTAGAAAGAGAGAATTTACTCATACAAGTTGTCCTCTGGCCTCCACAGCTCTGCCTGTCCTAGAACTCACTATGTAGATCAGGCTGGCCTGGGACTCACAGAGATTCACCTACCTCTACCTCTTGAGTGTTGGGATTAAAGGTATGTGCCACCACTACCTGGCTAGATTTGCCCTTTCTGAGTGATTTCATCCTCCCCATTGGCTGGAGGACAGAATTTATTGATTTCTTGTTAGGGATGGTTGACTTTATTGTTACCAAGTACTTAACTGGTTTTGCTGATCAGCTTGGCTGTTTCAAGGATGTGTGTATGCACGCTCACATGCGCAAGTGTGCGCAAGTGTGTACACATGAAAGTCTTTGTGCTGGCAAGTTGTGGATACATATGCATTCACGTTCATGTAGAGGTCAGAAGTCAATCTCTGGTGTTCCTTGGAAACTATCTACCTTGGTGTTGTTGTTTTGGTTTGATTTTTGTGTGTGTGTGTGAGAGAGACAGCCTTTCAGTAAGACCCCATCATGGATTTGGACAGGCTAGCTGGGTAGCAAGTTTTAGGGATCTTCACATCTTCATCTCCCCATCCCTGAGGTTACAAATTCACACCACTTTGCCAAACTTATTTGACATAGGTTCTAGAGGTTGAGCTTAAGTTCTCATGCTTGTAGGCAAGGACTTTGCTAACTGAGCTAACTCCCTAGCCTTTCAAGGACTTATTCTTGATATCTAAGTCATGTATGAATAACATCATAATAACCACCCTAACCATTTGAAAGTACAGAATTGCATGGGTTGGTATATTCATTGTTGTGTAACCATAACCTCTATTTGCTCTCAGAATATTCTCATGGTCCCCAGAGGAAACCTCACACCCATTAGCAGCCACTTCCCATTGCCTCACCAGCATTGGAAATGCTCATCTGCTCTCTGTCTGTGAACTTCTCAGCACATTTTATTTCATTGTCTTGTACATCTGGACACTGTGAAGCTGATTTTTTTTCAAAAACAATTTTTTATTAGATATTTTCTTCATTTACATTTCAAATGCTATCTCAAAAGTCCCCTATAAGCCGGGCGTGGTGGCGCACGCTTTTAATCCCAGCACCCAGGAGGTAGAGGCAGGCAGATTTCTGAGTTGGACCTTCAGCATACATTTCAGCCCATATCTGTCCTGGTCTACAAAGTGAGTTCCAGGACAGCCAGGGCTACACAGAGAAACCCTGTCTCGAAAAACGGAAAAAAAAAAAAGTCCCCTATACCCTCCCTCGGCCCTGCTCCCCAACCCACCCACTTCTGCTTCCTGGCCCCAGCCTTCCCCTGTACTAGGGCATATGATCTTCTCAAGACCAAGGGCCTCTCCTCCCATTGATGGCTGACTAGGCCATCCTCTGCTACATATGCAGCTAGAGCTGTGAGTCTCACCATGTATTTTCTTTGATTGGTGATTTAGTCCCAGGGGGTTCTGGGGGGAGTGGTTAGTTCATATTGTTGTTCCTCCTATAGGGTTGCAGACCCCTTCAGCTCCTTGGGTACTTTCTCTAGCTCCTCCATTGAGGACCCTATGTTCCATCCAATAGCTGACTGTGAGCATACACTTCTGTGTTTACCAGCCACTGGCATAGCCTCACAAGAGATAGCTATATCAGGGTCCTTTCAGCAAAATCATGCTGGCATATACCATAGTGTCTCCATTTGGTGGCTGATTATGGGATGGATCCCCAGGTGGGGTAGTCTCTGGATGGTCCTACCTTTCATCTCAGCTCCAAACTTTGTCTCTGTGACTCCTTCCATGGGTATTTTGTTCCTTATTCTAAGGAAGAACAAAATATCCACACTTTGGTCTTCCTTCTTCTTGAGTATAAAGCTGATTTTTAAAGAGACACTCATTGGGGATGACAAGAAAGCAGGTTGGGGGTCAACATTTTTGCTTCTTCCTGCCCTGTGAGATGAGAGACTTTGGATTCAAAGGCTGTTACTGGGCAGTCTTGCAGGGATGTCTTGAAAGCCCTAGTAACTAAGTTGGGACTTTGTGGTTCCTGCAAAGGCCACACCTTTAAGGTCACTACCACTAGACAAGAAGAGAAGGAGATATGTGAGAATCAGAAAGCCCAGTGGAAAGCTTCTGCCACCCTGAGGAAACTTGTGTGAGAGGCTTCCGGGAATGAACTCATGACACTGGCAAAGCTGAGTTTCTAATCAGCAGTAGCAGGCTTACCTATCCTACCCACCCCAAGGTTTCTCTGTGTGGGCTTGCATGATCAACCCTCAGAAGGATGACTGCCCCATCTCTGCAGGACTCTCCTCTCAAAGCTGTGCAGATGTTGTGGGTGAACTTAATCATGGACACATTTGCCTCACTTGCCCTGGCAACGGAACCCCCAACTGAATCACTGCTGCTGCGGAAGCCATACGGCCGGGACAAGCCTCTCATCTCACGCACCATGATGAAGAACATCCTTGGACATGCTGTCTACCAGCTCACCATCATCTTTACCCTGCTATTTGTTGGTAAATTGGACCTTCAGCATACATTTCAGCCCATATACAAGGCTTTCAGGACACTGTTGCCATGGCCTCATATTTAGACCCTGTCTATATCCTCAGTCTGGCACAGGATGGGATACAGCACTTACAGACTGAAAAGAACAGTCCTGCTCTATCCCCTTGATCCATCCTCTCTGCTACCCTTCACAATGTGCCCTACTGCACATCTCTGGGGCAGATATGGTATAGGAGGGTGGCCACTGTGTGAGGAGAGCCTCCCTCCTCATCCCCTGTGTCTCTCTTCATTTTAGGAGAGCTTTTCTTTGACATTGACAGTGGAAGGAATGCACCTCTGCACTCACCACCATCAGAGCACTATACCATCATCTTCAACACGTTTGTCATGATGCAGCTTTTCAATGAGATCAACGCTCGCAAGATCCATGGTGAGAGGAATGTCTTTGATGGCATCTTCAGCAACCCCATCTTCTGCACCATTGTCCTGGGCACCTTTGGAATTCAGGTAGGACATGAAAAAGTAGGGTAAGTTATATTGGCCTCCTTGTCCCTGAATCTAAAGCAGTGGTTCTTAATCTTCCAAACATTGCTGGGCCTCATTTTGATCTAACCTCTGAGCTTCAAGAAAGCTATGGAAGGCCTTTATCCTCACATGGCACTAAAAATATTATTCCCTTACCTGTCTCTAGGTCAACCATCCACATTTATAGCACCTAACTACTTGGTATTCTATAACTGTGGAAGATTATTTAGGAAATACTTTCTTTACACATGGTTGACATACTAAACTGGCTGCTACAACACTGTGGGCTTGTAGGCCAGTTCAACTTCCCAGGAGGGGCTGAATGCTCTAAAGTATAGTATCTTCAAACAAAGCTTCAGATATAGTTAAGTCCCACAAATCAGGGAATGGCTATCATAGAAATGCAGTTCAGTGTTCATAGATCCCAAAAAGGGGCATGCCATACCTTGTGGCCACTCCAAAGTGCCAGTAAGGAATCCATGACAGGGGAATTTTTCTGTGGTTTCCAGGGCAAAATGAATGAGAGAGTCAACAGACTTCATCTTGGCTAGCATGAAATCATGTCAGCCTACCACAGAGTATAGACAGGCCTAGAACCTGGCCCTGAGATGGTCGGGTTATATACTATGGATTGGTTGGTTAGCATTTGAAAATCTTACCCTTGGGTGTACAACTACCTCTGAAGTAGACAAGAATGAGGTCAGGAGGCCAAGACAGGGCAACCTCTTATACTAAAGGGTCATGCAAAGCAGGCAAATAAAAATAGCCTTGCAAAATCTGGAAAGATGATCCAGACAGCTGGGTCTCATCTGGAGACTAGAGGCAACAGAGGGGAGGTGGGTGTGGGTGTCAGCATGTGAAGCTACTTGCTGATCCATACTGTTACCCTTGGCCCTATAGACAGCTAGTCTGTGGAGCCACATTTACACATTTGCTGAGGGAGAAAAGAAGGGAACAATCTGGAAAAGAAAGCCAAGATATTTCCCAGAATGTGGCTGGTCCACCAAGGGACAGGAAGCCAGCAAATCCTTGACTATGGCCAGGCTGGTCTGGCTCCTGGGAGACAAAATCAATCTGGAAAGCAAGGTTTGTAGAAGTCTGAGTGGGACAGAGAGAAAATAGGAACTATCTTGACTGCTACTCTGTCTACCACTTTCCACTTTTTCCCTCAGATTGTCATTGTCCAATTTGGAGGGAAGCCCTTCAGCTGTTCCCCACTGTCCACAGAACAGTGGCTCTGGTGCCTGTTTGTTGGTGTTGGGGAGCTAGTCTGGGGACAGGTGAGTGTCACCAACTTTCTTACCAGGGCTTTACTTCTGGTTGCTTCTCTTGATGGACCTCAAAGTGGGTAAGAAGCCAGGCATCCTGTTTCACCTATGTCTCCCATCATCCTAATTCCCTGCCTCACAGTCTTGGAACCTATGACCGGGAAAATGTGTGGTATGTGTTCTGGCTCAGGCCTATGACATAATATAACCTGAGGGCAAGGTCACAAGTCACAACTTCAGGAATGAGAGAATAAAGATGAAATGTCACATTGTCCTGTAAAATCATCCACAGTTTCCTTTCTCGTGGTAGAAGTAAAAAACAATCTCCCTAAACCTGGATATTTGGAATTGACAAATGGGATTATTAAAACTAAGAACCTTCAGCCATAGAAAAGGAAATAATCAGCAGGGTGAAGGGGACTACAGTGTATCTGGGTATAGAACACTTGCTTAGTTTTCATAAACTCCTGGAATCCATACCTAACAGTACAAGAAACAAAATAGAAGGAAGAGCAGCCTGTGGTGCTTGGAATGTCCCAATATATTTGAAATTAAACAATACTCTACTATAAAAATCTGTGGGTCAAGGAGATCTCAAGAGAAATGAGGAGGTGTTTTGACTTAATGGAAAGTGTAGAACAACACTTGCAGACCTGAAAGCAGCAGCTACCCCAAAGGAGCAGTGTGTAGACCAGGAAGCAACACTTGGGTGTTGGCAGCCAGTATAATCTCAGGAACCAAGCCAGTCCCCTCCATGGTGCACAATAGACCTCTGAAAGCATTTTTTCCAGAGTTCATGACCACTGCTATGGGAAGCCATGGCCAGGTCTTACTTCTCTTTGGGTCTTGATCAGCTCAGGCTGCCACAGCAAACTACTAGAGACTGATAGCTCTCTAGTTACATTGAAGGCATGTATTTTCTCTCTTGAAATCTAAGATCAAGGGCAACCACTTCAGTGTCTGGTAAGGGTCCCTTCATGGTTTCTGGGTGGCTACTTTCACACTATGTGCTCCTATTGAGTTATCTGGTATCTCCTCTCATAAGGGCATAAATCTGATGGGATCAAGGATCCAACTTAATGACTTCATTTAACCTCTGTTATCTGCCTCTTCCAAATACTTCCAAACTGATGGTTAGGGCTCACCATTCGTGCATAAATAGGTATCATTTAGGTTATATCACTATGAGTTTTGTTTCTTTATCCATTGATGTGTGTCCCCAACCAAACTGGCCACAGGGACCCCCTTCAGCAATGGTAGAAGCTAGCCTCTGTTGACCCCTGGCATTAACCATTGGACAACTCATGAATTTCTCCATCTCATTTTCAAGAAATCTCTATCACTGAAGCTCCCATCCTGTTGCACTTAAGGCCTAACAGTCCAATGAAGGCCGTTCATATTCTACAGCCTAAACTCCACATAACTTGACTCTTCCCTGCACATGCCAGCCTCTAGTTAACCTCTCAACTCCCTGATGTAATAGCTACTGCAGTTTTCCCCATGGGTACATACTGCCAGCCTGTATCTTAGCCACCCATGATATTTTTAATTATTTAGATAATATACATTCAAAGTTGCAAAACTCTAATAAAAAGGGAATCTCTGTGAAGGACCGTAGAGCCACTCCTGGAATGCTAACAGGAATGTAAGAGAGACAGGATGACCTACCATCATCCACTCAGATAGTGAAAGGCACATCCCAGCCTTCTCTTCATTCCTCCTACGCTTCCCAATGTCTCCCTCCTAGTCACTACTTCCTCCCTGGCAGCACCTGATCACAAGCT
Organism: Mus minutoides; assembly: GCA_902729485.2. NCBI lineage: Eukaryota > Metazoa > Chordata > Mammalia > Rodentia > Muridae > Mus > Mus minutoides. The sequence continues at coordinate 123,255 of LR753405.1, forward strand.
CTTTTCTAGTTCCTTCTTTTTCCAGGCACAAGATTTGGAGGCAGTGGACTCAATCTCAAAGAACAGGTCATTTAGCTTTTCTTCCAGCAACCATGAAGGCCAATAAATATGGAGTGCTATCAGCTAGGGAGTTCATCTGACTCCTGAGGTCAATCACATAGTACTCTATACATGGGCTTTTCTGCTCCCCAGCCCTGGATGAGGCTTAGTTGAGCAGAGTCTGCCATGTAGAAGGGAGCAGCAGTTTAGAGTCTGCTAAGCCTAGGATATGAGCTCTATCTCTGAAAAGTGGGCCCTCTGTTTTTTTTCCTGGCCACACAGTAGAGCTTACTCTCATAGCCACCTCTGTTTGCTGCCCTCTGACTGTGGCTTTCCCAGGTCATTGCCACCATCCCCACCAGCCAGCTCAAGTGCCTGAAGGAAGCAGGACATGGGCCTGGGAAGGACGAGATGACTGACGAAGAGCTGGCCGAAGGGGAAGAAGAAATTGACCATGCTGAACGAGAGCTCCGCAGGGGCCAAATCCTCTGGTTTCGGGGCCTCAACCGGATCCAGACACAGGTAAGCTGCTGTTCCGTGTGACTCCTATTTTGCTGCCTTAGAAAATAGGCAAGAAGTAGAAACCAGGTAGACAGACCCCAAAGTCAACAGGGAATTCCCTGGATCTGTCCTCCAAAGTATGCAGGAGCAGTGTGGCTAGTTCCCCTTTTACCACATATAGGGGTGCTCACCACTGGCTGGTCACTTAGATTACCTCTCCTTGACACCTCCCTTAGTGCCCAGGTAGCTGCTCTCATAGCTGGATAAGAACATGTGCTAGTAGCTAGTGGTTCTGTCAGGGGCATGCACTAGTACAGTCTACTTTTCTTGGCAAGGCCTGCTCAAGTAATAGGCAAGTTGTATTTGGGTGTGTGGGATGATAATAGCAACTTCAAGGATCCTTAGGCTAGCTCTCTGTTCACTAGAGCCTGCTATAATTATTGTGTAAGAGCCTCTGTAGGTAGTGGACTCTACCACCAAGTTAGTCCAAATCTCCATAGGCTAAACTGGTCAAGGCCAAAGCCATCAGCTATAGTTCCCAGAAACATCAGGCAGCCAACATGAGGTAGTAGTGAAGACTTCAAAAAACCCATGTGCCAGACTACCCTGCTCTCTGCCCAAGTCACTTCTTTCCCAGCTTTCTTCTATAAAGTCCCATAGTGCTGCCTGCTTTCATCTTCCTCTCATAATTGCACTGGCCACCGCTCCCACGAATGGCTCTCACTACTGCCTGCAAGGCCTTCTTTCAAAACTTCATGCTTCCCAGTTGCCCTCTGGAAGTGTTGCTGGTCTTGCTCATCCTGACAGCTTGATGTTTCTTCTGAGTTTCCCATCTCCTCTCTGTCTTTATTTTCCTAGTATCTCCACCTCCCACTCCACTTGTGCTCTTTCATTCTGAAAATGCCTGGGAGAGCCTGCTAGGGAACAGCCTGAGCTCAAACATCCCACCAGGCCACTAGGCCTCCCCACATTGCAGCCTCCTGGACTGGCCTGTGCCATAGACAATTCCCCATGGCCTAGCTTGTATCCTCTAGGAGACCTTGGCACCTTTACTCATCCCAGGCCTCAGCTACCTTCTCTCTGATGCCTCACTATCTCTGCTATAGGTGCAATCACTTTTCCTCTTTAGGAACTTAACAGTTAAAGCACAATCACCTGGGTAGATTCTCCTGGGGAGTCTGGTAGGTCACTGGGGCAGTACTTGATTTCACACCCCTCCCCATGTATTCTTCCAGCTGTTTTGCCACACTTGGCACAGGACTCATACCCAAGCTGCTCTTGGGGTACTCCAGTACAACCCCCATGATGTAATGGTATCCATTCTGAGGATGCCTCTCTTCCCTTCTAGGCTCTGCAGGTATGACTGCCACTGGCAGGGCACTGCGATCACTCCTTGCCTCCCATCTGTCCTTATTCATCTCTACCCTTCTGACATCACTCTGGGGCCTGTGGGGTTTGTCTCCATTATCCTCTGGATGAAGTTTCAGCTTCTTACTGTGGCCTTCAAGCTCCAACTTCTTGACATCACTCCCACATTCCTCTCTATATCTATGACTCTGTGCTGCTTTTCCAGATGTACACTCTGCCTACCCATACTGCCATGCCTCCCTGCTTGCTGCTGTGTACCCTTGGGGCTCTCTCTCAATGCTGTAAAAGCCTACTTAAAGGTTGCCAAGTCTATGACTCCTTCTCACAGTACCCTCTCCTACCACCATGGGACATCTGTGCAACTGAGGCCAGGACAGTGAACCTGAATATGCCAGAATTCCTTGGGGAACTTACTTAGAGAGTAGAATCTTTCAGGACTGGGTGAGTGGCACTAAAGAAGTCCAAGTTGAAGGCATAGAAGGACCAAGCATCCTGAGAACCTACTCCAGTATGTCCAGGGAGGGGTATACTGGCCCACATCTGAGCCATGTTACACTAGATAGAATTCAGATGAAGCCTGGGAAATGGGGAACAACCATTAGATCTCTAGCCTAAACTTCCTCTTCCCATTGGGTAAGCCAATGCCTCCAGCCCAGTGCCCAGGACAGGCATGGGTCCAGCATAGGTAGTTTTGTTTCCTATAATAAATATTTACTCAGTAGCATAAATGCATAGTAACTGTCAAGTATAAAAATAGCTCTCATATCTTCCCAGTGTGCTTGTGGCCACCTAAATGTGCTTTCCAGGAGACTGTGAGTGTGACCACACCTAGCACCCCTTCCTGGGCAGATCTTATCTGTCATGTTCCAGTACTGATGCAAAGCCCAGCCCATGAAAACAGTACAGAAATGTGTCCACTCCACATCAGCCTCTTTTACTTCTGTCACGTAATGCAAGATAGAGTTAGCATTTCTTCCTGCTGAGGCAGCAACCCCATTCCAACCTAGAAAGTCAGTGATAGCCTCGCCAACCATGTATACATGGTGTCTTTGTGTGTGGCTGTATGCAGAAGTGGATCCCACTAGCTGGAGTCTTGGTGTTCCATATCCTTCTGACTGTTCCCTGCAGGTGTCAATGCTTTGTAAGCAAGGAGATGGGACCCCAAAGAAAAAGGGAGTGTCCCAAAACCAGCCAGTGAGATCCAGGGCTAGTACCAGTTCCTTAAACACCTTCTTAGCCCCCAATAAAGCCATACTTATTCCTCCATGGGAATCTCAACTCCCATGGCATTTCAAGGTGGCTTTATCATGTCAGATTTACCATGCCTCTCAAGAATGATGAAGCAGTCACTTTAGGTCAAGTTATTCTATTTGATTTAAAAAAAAACTGCTTGATAAAACAGAACTTAAAGCCTATCAAAGGCTTTTCAGGTTGTATGTATTTTCCAGGCAACTGGCCCCAGATTTCTGGATCTTGTGAACCACAAAATTGCTCCCCGGATTTCAGAGGCCTGTACAACATTTTCTGTTGAAAAGTAACTTGATGCCCACTTTCACCACTGTTCTATACTAATGTATCAATGCACCAAATGCTAGAATGCTGTTCCATAATAAAAGAGAGTGCCGCAAACCTAGAACATGTAGCTTTTTGAATGTTCATGACGTGGTCTGTCTTTTTTGCACTCACCAGAGATTGAGACTTGTTCCTGGCCAGTGCTGGTGCCTGGGGGGGGGGGGGGGGGGGGGGGGGGGTAGGATGGTAATGGTGATATTTTCATAGATATGGTTATCCCATGGGGGACATTATGAAAAACACGGAGACTGATGAAAAACTGAGGCAGCAAAGATTTCTACCCCTTATGTTCTCTAAAGAAGCAACCCCATACCCCAGAATCTGCAACACCACTGCTTCAAAAATCTTTCTCTCATGAGATACCCAATCTTATATACAACATATTCCTCCCAGATGCAGTCACATCATCAAAGCCTTCTCTTTAGGAAAGGAGTGAGGAAGTGGGCTATACTGAGTGAAAAGCAGGTTGAGTGGAAGGATGACCAAGTCTTTCCACACTGAGTTCACAGTTGAAAGGCATCTTGTTTGGAGGAGGGTGTCAACAATAAAGCTACCTCTTTTGGAGAAGCCCTGTCAGCAAGCCAGAGGAGACTGGTGGGCATTGCCTTCCCACACAGGGCTTTGGGTGGACCAGGCTGGAAGAGTGCTTTGGACTCTGGAATGCATGTTGGTTTGGCTGCTTGTATTATTCAATGAACTACATGGTACTTTTGCAGACGTTGGATCCACATTCAAAGATCCTCTCCCCAATCAAGCCATTCTCTGAGAGGAGGCTGCCAGTGTACCTTGCCTCTGGCCTCCCAGATTTACCATGCCTCCCAGAGTCTAGGCATGTAGTCTTCCAATGTCACCACACTGGTTGTGGTTGCTCAGCTGCAGTTCCTTCAGACCCCTTCCTGTATTTGCCACAATGTCAAAGACAGAATCAGAAAACCCAAAGACAATGAGGCAGGAGGCTTCTAGCAGGACTTATCCACAAGGTTCTCCCATGGCTCTCATCTTCTAGGAAGCTCAAAGAGTGGGGACAAGGTGGAAAGCATTTGTCCCCCAGTCCTCTCAGCCTACATTTTTGAGGGCTGTGGGAAGAATTCTGACGAGATGAAGCCTGTGCTCTTGGAAGCCTCTCTTCTGCCTAAATCTATCTTCTGCTAAGAGTCCCCCTTAATTCAATGAACTGCAGAAATCTGGGTGGTTATCAACACTATATCAGTGGAGCAGGACAGAGCAAGAGACCCTCTAATAAGAGGACTATGAACAAGAGCAGATTTCCTAGGGGTTTAGGCCAGATCCTTCAACTCACATACACAATGGGGAATGATTCCACTTTCTAATAAGAGCATGTCATATCCCTCAGGTGTGTTGGGGCAGAAAAAAAAATGTTGAGAACTACTGAAATAGGATAAGGAAGTATTGCCAGACACAGGTACTTACTGAGGAGTAGCTCTCGATGAGCATCTCATGAATGCAAGTGACCTATGAAATGTTTGCAGTGTGTCCCCCCCCCCACTCCTAACTACTAACCATTTGCCCAGCAAACCCTCTCTTGGTCATGGCTTTGTTGAAAGCATTATCAGCTTCCAGGGCTTGGAACTGACCTAGCTGAGGCTTTGCTGGCCCCATATGTCCCTAGTGTGGCCCCTGCTCACCCAGCCCCACCCTGTGTGGTAGCCTGGACCTCTGTGCAAGCCAACCTTTATCTCATTTTCTCTCCCACAGATGGAGGTAGTGAGTACCTTCAAGAGAAGCGGGTCATTTCAGGGTGCTGTGCGCCGGCGGTCTTCGGTCCTCAGCCAGCTCCATGACGTAACCAATCTTTCTACCCCTACTCACGTAACTCTCTCTGCCGCCAAGCCCACCAGCGCTGCTGGCAGTGAGTCTTGACTTCCCTTTTCTCTCATAAATGGCACCTGGGGGAAGATAAAGCCTCCCCGACTCTACCTTCTCTTTTCCAGTCTTGCATTTCTGCTCACCGTGGCTTTTCTGTTCCTTCTTTACTGCCCTGTTCAGTCCTTCCCGCCAGACGGTGTCTCTCCAAAGCCATATTCTCTTATGAAATGACCCCACAGCACTGCCGGACCTTTCTTCCTTTGCTTTATTTGGATTTTGGTTTGCATTTAGAACCCCTGCTACCATTCATTTTCTTTTCTTGAATTTGTCCACATGTTCCCATAGTTCTTCATGAACTCAGGCTTCTTCCAGTGGTGTCTAGTATCAGGCTGGGGACTTGCTCCATGTTCTGGGGTGAGAATCAGGAAAGCATGTGGCCCTGGGCTCCCCTTCTGGGGTAAGCAAAGGCTCACAGTCTGGTATCATTTTCAGCAGAAGAATCCAACCAGTCTCCTCGGGGAAGAAAGTGACAACTTCCAGCATTCTCTTTGAGGTGGCTTCCAAAGGATGCCCCTGTCTCCAGTCCCCAGGTGGGCTCAGTGGTGACCAAGAGTGCCTCTCTGGAGCAGCTGGTGCCTGCCCTGTAGGCTCCGCCCTGAGCCAGGATTTGTTAGAGGAGCTCTGATTACAGGAGCTCAGAGGCCAGGCAGGTGCTGTTTTGTGTGTTCCCAAGCATCTTGCTCTTTCCAAACAGGCCTCAGTACTGGAGGATCTGAACACAATCTTATGCAGTCCTCTCTACTCCTTCTTCAGAGAAGCCAGGACATTTCAATGACAAGTTCCTACCGTGCAATTCACATTTTGAAGAGAATCCTGGAGTTGGTCTGACTAGATAGAAGCTTTCATAATTGCATAATTGCTCACATCTTTTTACAAAGACAAAGAAGAGGCCACTAGACTGCTAAATTTGTCACCTTGTGGTGCTCCTAACAGGAGAAAATGCAGGCAACCTGTGGAGGCGGGGTTGGGGAGGGATGGGCCTTGTACTCAGGTTGCCTGCTTTTGGTAACAAAGTCAGGATATTTCAAAAGTGAACAGTAAACTTTCGAGTATGAGTCCAGGGCCCCTGCTGGGATAGTTCAATACTAAGTCTTTCCTTCCAGTGAGTCCCCTGCAGCTCCCTTCGGAACATGCCACTCCCACGCAGACGGAAGGCCTTAACTACTTCACATTTTTCCCATCACAGACTCTTCAAGATTCTTTTTGCTTGGTTTCTTTCTGTTCTTTTCTTTTTTTTTTTTTTTTTTTTTTTTTAGGATCTGGTGAGAGGTGCCCTCCTCTTCCTTAAGCTCTTCTTTTGGGCTACTCTGCCTTTTAAGGAAAGGATAAGGGCCCCTCAACAATAGCACAGATGTATGTGCATATACATCCCTTCTCCAAACCACAGGCCACATGCACCTCCAGCTTTTACACCCCCTGGGCCACAGATATGGGCTGGGATATGTACTGTTGATCTGGAAAGCAGCCAGTGCTCCTAGCATACCCAAATGGGACCAAGAAGGATCTCAGGGCTACTTTACCCAGACAGGCCAGCAGGATGTTATACCAAATCAGTTAAGGATAGACTGGCTCATGGCCTCCCAGTACCCCTTGGCCATGCCCAGGTGGACAGCAACAGCTTCCTTCCTCTGAACAATATAAAGAATGGGTGTAGGATATACAAATCGGCATGACCCCTTTTCTCCCCAGTGACTTCCAACACATTTTTCAGTGTTATCTTTCTGTACCTCCGTTCTGTCTGTCTGTCTGCCTGCCTGCCAGCCTACCTGTTTGTACACCCATCTGTCTACCTGTCCATCTATTACCTCAGTTGGAGGGCAGTTTACAAGACTCTTCTGTGTATGCCCCAAACCTCTTCTACAGTGCTCATCTTATCCCTCACTGCAGCCTAACAGCCTCTGAGGGCCATCCTCACGTGTTTCCACTACCCGGATGAGGCCTACTGCATTTCTCCCACTTCCTCTCTAAATATGGTCTTTATTTTCTTCCTTGGCCCATAGTATCTTACTTCTCTCCCTTCTTCCTTCCATGGCCATCTGTTCCCTTCCTTCCCACCTTCGGATCCCAACAGTGCCTGGTAAGTACAGTGGGAGAGACATCACCCTCCTGCTGTTCATGAGCTGTTCCAGAGGAATCTATGCAGATGTGAGAGGTGGGTGGCAGGGTATTCTGAGGAGGAGGCTGCTGTGAAGGTACTGGGGTCCTGTTGTCCAACAAAACAAGGTAGGCAGCCTAAGAAAGACTCACTGTGGAAGAAGATGTTGCTTGAATTACCTGACAATGTCAAGTGGGGCCCGCTTTGCTTCTGGAAGCCACTGGCCCAATATATTGCTGCCACACAGCAGTTCCATCTAGAGTTTAAAACCTAACTTCTAAGTTCTGAGAGCTCTCACAAATTGCTGTACCTAGCACCCTCATAAACCAGGAGAAGACAAGTGCCCACAAGGGCAAGGACCTATTCAGAATCCCATAGGTAGCTAGGCCTGGCTAGTGGATACTAGCTCACCCTGCCCATCCTCTTGGAACTTGTCAGAGGTTCAGAGCTGCTGGAAAGGAAAGCAGAGTGTAGGCCATGATTGAGCTCCCCTGGACCACAGCTGTCCTAACTAGCCCCAGAGGTCACATGGTTTCCTAAGGAGAAGCATGGCCCCATATATGAGGAATTTTCCATCCTCTTCATTTGCTTCAGGCCAGATTGCCTCTTAGAGTCCAGAGGACTGAGCCTGCAGCTCTTAGGCATTGGAGAAGCTTCCTGTTGAAAGGCACTAAGAGCCTCAAGCTCTCTAGGGAGAAAGGCCACTCATCCTGTGCATTTGAGGCCAGAGAACAACTCCAAAGCTAAAGGGAGAAGGGGACCAGGTTCTTTTAGGCTCAGTATGCTTTTTTCATCCTTTCTAACTTCCCATACTATGTGCAAGTGCTCTCTTTCCCCTCCCTTCCTCTCTCCTTCCCTCCCTCCCTCTATCCTCTTTCTCTCTGTATGTCCTGCTGCTTCTGGACACGAGAGTCTCTCCACATCCCTACGTGCCCTTTGCACAGACTGAGCTGGTCATGATCTCCTACTTGCCATTTTCCTCCCTTGCCTTGCCTCAAGGCTGTCCCACCACAGCCATTTCATTTGTAGTCCTCAGGGTCCAGGACATATTTGTTTTTCCCCTCATGGCTGCCACCTCATTTCTTGTGACCTGGACCATTTCCTGAAGGCCAATCTGGATGGATGGCTCAGGAAACAATAAGGCTGTGAAATTCTATTCCCTGTGGGTATTCATAATGTCCCTTCTCACCCCAGCCACATACTGACACACTAAAGCTGTAGGACTTCATTCTCCTAGTGATTGTCAAGAACTTCAAAAGGGTAGCTAAAGAAGGGTTTATCAGTCATCCAGCTTTGCAAGAAGCAGCAAACCCAGAGCACTATGTATCTCCCTCCTAATGGGAACAAAAAGGAGCATGATCTCTTTGGAAAGACAAGCCTGGAACCTGGCACCATCAAAGCCTCTCTGCAGGGTCCAGTGTCTAAGAATTCTTTTGTATCTCTTTCTCATGGGAACACACAGACACACCCTTGCCCCTCTGTAGCCAAGCACCAAAATCTCACTCTGGGGACCCTTTCATTTCAACCAGCAGTGAAGCCCAGCCCATCCTTCAGGCAGCTGGAGTGGGCCTCTATACTCGAATGTTTACTGTCTCAGTAGTTGGAGATAAGATGTCCTCTGACTGACGCAGGCCAGCAAAGATTTGAGCACCATATGGCCAGAGGGGCTTCTTCCAGGTTCTGATGAAGAATTTGGAAACCACCAGCCACAGCAGTTGCCTCATTTTAAAGGGATTTTGCTACACAGAAACCTTTCACCCCCATTGAGGGGAAGGAGCTAGACTACACCAGGTGAACCTCTGCAGCTTTGCCAGAGCCCAGGAAGGCATGCTCATCATGTTTCCACACCTTGACAAGGAGCTGGCACACAGTCTTAAGTTTGATCCAGTCTCAAGAAGTTAATCAGTGCTGAGCCACATCACCCTACTTGGGTTTCTAGGGAGAGTATATTGGCAGTCTTTTTGTTGTTGCTGTTTGACAGTGTGCACACTGGCTCCACACTAGGAAAAACATCAATCAATTCTCTAGTTGGGGCTCTGCCACACCCTTTCTAGAACTACAGGCTAAAGCCCAGGAAAACAAGCTTCCAAGAAATTTCTAAACAAAATGCAATCCTGGTCTGAGGCCTTGCAGGTAGGTGCAGTGAGTACTGCCATATGGGCAGCAGCTGAGAGCTTGTGGAATTTATTCAAGCCTTCCCTACACTCACCGCTGCTGCAGCTGGCCTTGGCAGCTGGAAGGGCAAGGCAATAGGTAGTTCCCATGGTCCTGGACAGTACGTGCACAAAAGTAAGAAGCAACTTGCAAAAGTAGGCTGCTTCTCCTCAGTTTCTACACTGCCAAGGCACCTGACAGATCCCTTTTCTCAAGAAGATTTTGATCTAGTGGTTGGAAAAAGAAGAAAGAATCAGATGAGCCTTAGTACCAGAGTATGGGTAAGCCCACTAGGCCTACAGCCTCTGGCAGCCATGGCCAGTTAAGTTTTTCTCTAGCGGAACAAAAGAATTAGAAGATAAGGTGTCAGGCATTATCTACTGTTGTTTTTGCCATTGTGGTTCAAGACCCTGGGCTTATTTTTCTCTCCTTTTTATTTTCATTCTCTCTCTTTTTTTAATTCTTTTTACGGGATGAGCCTTCCCTCCGTTAGTTTCCAGCTTCTACTCTTTTGTTCAACCCTCCACCCACAGCCTGTCCTCCACATGGAAACCCCCAAAACACCCACCCACACAGGCACGCCCACTGCACACACACATACACTCGAAGGCTTAGGGAAGCACATGTGTAGCATCCTTAATTCCTTTCTGCTGCTGCTTATGAACTGCAGTTTAGTCTGCAACATCTTCACCAGTCCCATGCCAGGTTAGCAGCTTTTACCCTGCATGCCCTGCTGTCTAGGCCACATGGATATTACACATTGTGACTTTTCTCTGGGCAGTAAATGGAGTAACTGTACATGGTCACAGGCCTCCTAGGATTAGTAAAGAAACCACTCAAAATCTTAGGGGTTCTATGCTAGGTTCAAGGTTACTTAAGACAGATTCTCTGAGAACGCAGCTTGGTTTGGAAAGAGAAAGGGTGGCTATAGTAGATGTGGGATAATCTATGGTGGATCTAGGGGTAGGGGGGTGTTGTTCACAGCTCAGCAGGGGTTTGGATTGGGAGCCTTAGGTGTTCAGACAGTTCCAGGTAGCTGGATACAGCCAAGTGGGTAGAGAGCTTTGGAAGGGTGATGCTACCATAGAAGACAGAGGCAAGGCTGGACCAGGCATTTTATACTCACTCACCAAGTATCTGCTGAGTATGAACAGCTCACTGAACATTGGAGACACCATTGAACTCTATAGAAAAGTCCTACTTGGCATTAGTGGTTAGTTTCCACTGAGAGGACACAAAACAAAACAAAACAAAACAAAAAAAAACTATGATTGGGTACTTTTGATTGGGTGTTGGGGGACCCCTAGAAAGGTGGGGAGGGAGCCCTGAGGCTCACTGAGGAAGAATCTTAGTGGCAGAACAGACAGAAAATGCCAAGGGCCTGGGAGAGGAATATGTCAGGGAATAGAAGTAGTAAAAGAGATGGAATGAGAGGCCAAGGCAGACCCTTGGTTGAGGCTACAGGTCTTCTGTGAGAGATGCAGCTAGTAATTCCCTGCATTGGTGGAGGTATTTATTGGAAAGGACTGACCAGCTGCCATGTGGAGGATAAACTTTGAAGTCCATAACAGAAACAGGGATAAGGACTGCAAAAGATGAAATGTCAAAAGTCTTCCTGGGAAACTAGCCATGAAGGGTTGCAGAATTGAAACTGGGGTAGGAACAAGTACATGCTGAGGAATGAGGCCGAGGAGCCATAGCACCTCATTTGGGTGATAAGCAATTGGAGACACTCTCTTCCAGACCAACCTGATTCCCTTGTTTTTCCCAGAAGCCTCAGCCACAATCTAGGGTTTATCTTTCCTAGAGAAGTCTTTGATGTGAAATTAACCTGAAAAGCTAGATCTGGTGGTGCATACCTGTCATTCCAGCACTGGGTAAGGGAGCAATGCTGAAACAGGAGATCTGGAGTTTGAAACCAGCCTGATCTGTATGCTGAGACCCTGACTCAAACAAACAAACAAACAAACAAACAGAAAAGTCTTTATGCTATAGGCAAATGGGCTATAAATTAAAGCTCCATGATTTACTACCCCCAGTCACCACCCAGGCCAATACTATCACCTACAAGAATATTTGTAGTCAGGTCAGGAAGTGACAGGGTCTGGCTCAGTAGCCAGAAAGAGCCTGGAAACATCATCTGGACATGGGATGTTGTAGGCCACCATAGGATCATCAGACCCTTAGTCAGAAGCTGTGTGTCAGGCACAGAGGCAGAATGGAGGCCCCAGGCAAACCAAGGTCATCAACATTCAGGCAGGACATGGAGACTGTAATGGAGGAGGGCAGGGATTCTGGTGAAATATTTAAGGGTTGATCCAACAGGACAAACTGACAGTGAAGTATGTAAAGAGAATGGGCTAGGAGCTAGTGAGGTGCCTCTGAAATCTGGCTAGAACCCTGGACCCAGAAGGTCATAAAGATGGTGAGGATGGGAGAGTGAGAGTTCCAGTGGACCTCCAAGGGAGGCACCTGGAAGCAGTAGGAGTGGGCTATGAAAAGCAGGCCTGATGAGATACGGTACTCAAAGCATTGATGGCATCTAGGTGGTCAGATAGACCTTGAGTGTTGTTGAAGGCCCTGGGGAAGAGTAGATGTGAAGAAGCTTTATGTGTAGAACAGTGAAAAACCCAGACAGGAGGCCAAGGAGAGGCCAGGACAAGCTGTGGGATGGAGCATGGCATGGGCTCAACTCATCTTTGGCTGCAGCTTAGCCAGAAACACCAAACTCCAGATCAGGAAGAAGGAATCCCAGGGTCTTGGAGATGCCTGCAGGCACCTATCACAAGGCCTGCCTTCCAGAATAGGCGGTTGCTGCTTTGCCTGGACCAGTCAGTCTCCCTGGAGGTACCTGTGCCCTCTAGCCTTCAGGTTGTTGAAAATGCCCAATCTTAAGATCAACAGCCCCAGACTTCAGTGCCTGCAAGAAAGAAGTTGGAGCAGAGCTGACTCATCCTCAGATGTTACCCTCAAGATGACTCAAAACACTGGAGCCGGTAGCCCTCTGAACCAGAGACACTGTACTCTTTCACACATGGCATGCATGTGATATACAGGTGCTGGTACATCGGGCACTCTGTGCTTGGATCTAGCAGAGGAAGAAGCAAATGGAATAGGCCAGAGCAGCAGTAGCTGTAAAAGGCAGTGAGGACCATATGAGGGTTTCCTTGTGGCCTGAATTTTTTCTTCAGGGAAGGACTTTGGAGTTGAGGCAGCTGCAATGAGACCCATGAATAGGTTTGAACAGGGGGTCTGGCCTGACCACATGAGGTCCAATGAATGTGTTGTGGCCAATCACTGGGGCATTGCTGGAAGCCTTAACAGATTCTCCCAGAGTCAAGGACAACAATGTGCTGCTCATTTTTTTGTGTGTGTGTGTGTGTGTGTGTGTGTGTGTGTGTGTGTGTGTGTGTGTGAGACATGGTGGTATAGCAGACAACTGGAGTTTAGTGATGTCCTCAGCATCAACATTCCAGTCTTGCCCTAGAAAACCTAATGAAGCAACATTGGCTTTGAATTATTTTTTTCTCATTAAAATTGCTGATAGCTTTCAATTTCTGTTAACCCTATTTAAGCAGCCAGTCTGAGAACAGCTAGCCATCTACAATCTAACAGAATAAAAAATTTGAACTGGATCTCAGATGTGGATTTTGGAAATCCCAAATTTCTAGAGCCTTTTGACTCACTTCTTTGTATTCCAAAGGCTGTGATTTAGGAGCATTGTACTTGACCTGGCTGAGTTGTCACCCCTAAGGTCCTAACTAGAGAGCTGAAAGGGACTCATTGTAGTCTGGGTGATTCATTGACAACTGTTCCCATAAAGAACCACCAAGTAAACATAGTTAACTTTTCAAGCCAGCTCTCTGCTGCAACTGCACAACCTACCCTTGTAACATGACAGCAGCCACAGACAGTACACAGATGAATGGGCATGGCAGCTTGCCAATAAACTTTATTTACAAAACCAGAAGAGGTCCAGGGTTCATTCACCTTTTGGCCAGAGTTTATAAATACATTACCGAAACCATGAAAACCAAACCCTAGCTCCTTGAAATGACTTAGACATTATAAAGAGCCCACTGCCTCACACAGAGAGCAACTAACTGAACCAAGTTGTCCTCCTGGAGAATTGGTAGTCCTTCTACACTACCAGAAGGCCATCATGGCTAGCTTTGTGTTTCTAGGGACAGTTGATATGGGCAGCTGTGCTGGTACTGGCCTGTGTAAGATCTAGCAGAAGCCTATTCATTGACCTCTTGGTTTAAAAGCACGAAAGAATCCAGCATATGGGGCCAGGGAGAGATCAGAGAGGCAGCTTCTTTGTGGCTTGAAAAGATGAAACTGGAGTGTGTGAGTGAACATGAGAAATCCAGAGGAGGTACAGGCTGATTCTCAGGCAAGTTCTAAAAGCACTGCCCTGCAGGAGGTGTAGGTGGCTGAAGGGGATGTGAGTTTGGTTCAGGGCACATGGCCATGGTGGTGGGAAGGTCCAATTATTATGGGAAGCACTTCCTTGGAAAATATAATGCTGATGTGAATTGAAAACAAGAGTGGGGTAGACAAGGAGCATGTGGACAAGCTCTCTAAATAGAAGCTCAAAGAGGAGGAAGAGGATAGGGGGTGGTTTGGAGGAGAGCAGACAGAAGGTTAGATTGCAAAGGGCTGCTGAGGCCACCAAGTATCTAATGAGACCAAATCAGACACATGTAGCTATAATACAGAGCTGGCAGAAGACTATGAATACTTGATAGACCAAGACAGCTGAGTAAGAATAGGCTTGGCACATGCAAACCCGTGTGGCCATTTTCATTCTTGGCCTCCAGGTTAGGGCCAGTGGGCTCTTAGACCCAGATCTCTGAAAAAGAGACAGTGTTATAATACTTACATAGCTTTCTAGCACTATACAGAGTTGTGGGCAGAGCGGAAGAATAAGAGGGACAGGACAGAGCTGGGACATCCCAAGACAAAGAAGCAGTACAGGAAGTTATTTCAGAGCCTCTGGTAAAGTAAAAGAATTCGAGGTTAGGGAGGCTTGAGAAGTTTTCAGAAATGGGAATTCAAATGTGTGGTATGCCCCTGAAAGAAGGACTAAGATGTAGGTGCCGAAATGGCCACCGGCACATTCTTTGGAGAATCTCAGTATATTTGTCTTTTACCAAATTGGAATCCATACTGAGGAAATACCTCAGGTGCCACCTAAGCCAGTCCTGTTCCCAGAGCAAGAACCAGGAAGGGAACAGGCATAAGCCCATTGTTCCAGGATATCTACCCAAATCAGGGATGTTTTCAACATGAAAGCCCAGACCTGTAAACCCTTAGAACAGTTCATCAAAGCCATCTCACTCCCTACAAGTCCCCCAGTGTGTAAATATTCATCATGCAGTGTGCCAGCCGCACAACTTTCCAGCACCAGCTAGCCATTGACTGTCTCCTCTCCTTTCTTCTCCCTCCCTTCTCCTCTCCCTTCTCCTCTTCCCTTCCCCAATATGGGCTCTGCTCTGTCCCTCCCCCTCCACTTCAGATCCGGGTGGTGAAAGCATTCCGTAGCTCGCTTTATGAAGGCCTGGAGAAACCAGAATCCAAGAGTTGCATCCATAACTTCATGGCAACACCCGAGTTTTTGATCAATGACTACACCCACAATATCCCGCTCATCGATGACACAGATGTGGATGAGAACGAAGAGCGCCTGAGGGCCCCACCTCCCCCACCCCCTAACCAGAACAACAACGCCATAGACAGCGGCATCTACCTGACCACGCATGCCACCAAGTCAGCTACCTCTTCAGCATTCTCTTCCAGGCCCGGGAGCCCACTCCACAGCATGGAGACATCCCTCTAAGCAAAACTTTTCTCAGCAATGCACACACACACACACACACACACACACACACACACACACACACACAGTCACACATGCACCCAGAGAGGGGAACCCATGCACCGGCCAAAGAGGGAAATAACTAACATGGCTAAAGACTTTACTTACGTGGTATTTTCAGGAAGCCAATTGAATTCAATAAGGGCACAGCCTATTAGGCTTCTTACTAAGTTCCCATGAAGTGGGGGAAGGAGAAAGAAGGAAAAGGGAGGGAGGGAGGTTCTTCACCCAATGTGAAGGAAAAAGGGAGCATGAGACAAGATGTGCTTCCCACCATTTTTCTACTGATGCTTTTTTTTTAATGAACACTAGTTCTACCATGTGTTCACCATTTGGGCTGTGTAATGTGGTAGGGGCTACCAGAGCCTATTTGGAGCTTTGCTATACCCATATCAAGAAAGGAAGGAAAGGAAAGGAAAGGAAAGGAAAGGAAAGGAAAGGAAAGGAAAGGAAAGGAAAGGAAAGGAAAGGAAAGGAAAGGAAAGGAAAGGAAAGGAAAGGAAAGGAAAGGAAAGGAAGAAAGACCAAAACCAAGAAGGAGTTCATTGTGCAGATCGGCCACCAGAGGGAGCCACCTGTAAAGGTACCTTCTACTGCAAAGCACACAAGACCCATCTGCAGACAGCATGTGTGTGTGCGTGTGTCTATATGTATGTGTCTATATGCATATACATATATATGACAAAATTCATATTTAAAGAATAAGGAACTATTTATTGGCATGATATTTCTATCCTTCTCACCAGGAATTTTCCTTTTGAAGTTTCATTTTTGAATGTAGCAAGGTTCTTTTTAGGGAACAAGACTACAAGAACATCCTTTTGGTACTGTACTTCCCGCCCAAGCCCCTGACCCGAGGATCTCCATACCTGACCCTGCCGAGATTCCAGAAGAGGCAGTCTGGGGAGTGTTGTGCAAAGCCTTGGAGTTATAACCTTTGTGCTTTGAGACCTTTACCTGTAGAGGAGAAGGACTTTTCAATGGCATTTTTATTTAAAAGGAAAATACCAAAGTATTGATGACAGTGGTCCCCTCCAGTGTGCAGCAAGGCAAGTTTTGATTTTTGGCTTCCTTCCACTTCATTTCCAACACCTTCATTTTTGGCTGGCAGCTTTCTGTTTTCATACTCCAACTTTAAAAACATGATGAACCCTAGGAAGAGCTGTGATGGAGCAGACACAGATGCTAGGAAAGGACAGTCCAGGTTAATTCCTCTGGACTTGTACTATGAGCTTTGGCAAATAACAGCAAGTACTCACTGGATCTCCCCATTGTCTGCGAGGAGATTGTCTGCCGACGAGATTCCAGAAGAGGCAGTCTGGGGAGTGTTGTGCAAAGCCTTGCACTTATAACCTTTGTGCTTTGAGACCTCTACCTGTAGAGGAGAAGGACTTTTCAATGGCATTTTTGAGGGCATGGGTGTGTCACCCACAAAAGCATGCTTCCAGTCTAGGTCTTCTTGCCCACAGGACAAATCCAATCCAGAAGGCATAACTATAGAAACAGAACATTGTTATTGCTCTTTTCTGGCTGTTGCCTCTTCTTGGCCTGTGAGGACTGATCATGGGGTCAGTCAGCAGACCTTGAGTCCACCTAGACAGGTAAGACTAGAAAAGCCAGGTCTGGGAATCCTGAGATATTTTCTTCCAGGAGCCTGTCCCAGCAGTGTAGGCACCCATTGTGCCATGTCTGCTTTCCTAGAAAGAGTGATAGCCTGAGAGAAGGCAGAGGAAAGAGGTCTAATGTCTGCTGCCCCTCCAGGGAAGCCCAGGCTGATGACTCTCTTCCTAATGAAAAGCTGACCTTCCCCTATGCTCCTAGGTCCTGAATCTGGACACCCACTGTAACAGAGGTGAAATAGGTAGCATCCTGCCTTTGAGGTTTCTTCACCTTCTGAACTTATGGATGTCACACTTTTCAGGAAGATGTCTAGAATATCACACCACTCTTAAATATGCCTGTCACTTGAGCTCAAGGTTTGTCTGCCAGGAGATAGGTGTGAATTGAGAGATAGACAGGAACTATGTTTGTCCCACTCCCCTCCCACACCACTAAAAGGTTGTCTCAGAGCCGGGCGTGGTGGCACACGCCTTTAATCCCAGCACTCGGGAGGCAGAGGCAGGCAGATTTGAGTTCGAGGCCAGCCTGGTCTACAAGTGAGTTCCAGGACAGCCAGGGCTACACAAAGAAACCCTGTCTCGAAAAAACAAAAAACAAAAAAACAAAACAAAACAAAAGGTTGTCACAGCTTTCTGGCATCCACAAAAAGTCAAATGGACACTTGCTATGTTCCCACTGGTCACACCAATGCCATGTCACCCCTGACCAGGAGTAGTCACATCTCGGGAAAAAGAATTTTGGTTACAAGAAAACTCCACTTTAAAATGCCAGCTACAGATCACATAAAGCCATCCCTTTTTTCTAAAGGGCATATTGAGAATGTTTCCCATTTGTACATTGTTCCCTGATGTCCTTGTTTAAACCACCACAGCAAAAGGGCAACTTGGTTTTCTGAGGGTCTTTGTGTTCTTCAATAAGTAATCAAAATGTGGAGTATTGTGACTGAAGCAGGTCAGCTGTGTCCAGCTATGCTCATGGGCTTCTTGTCATCCTCTGTTTTAGACATACACATAGAGCAAATGGCCACTATGTATTAAAAAGCCAACCCTTGATGATGCTGTGTAAAGTTGCCTGATGTCAGTGTCAATTGTGTGATATCCAGGCTGCCTTTATGCTGAGCTGTGGGGTTCAGAAAAGGCCCTGATAACCCACATCATCTGTTCTGATTCTTGTATAGTCTTCAGGCTGAGAGACCTGTCTCATCGGAAGCTTCTCTTTATAAAGCATTATATTATATGGAATGGCTTGGTCAACTGTGTTCAGTTCATAAATATGTTTTACATTTTTATCTGCCTGTTAAAAATGAACAAAATATCTTAATGAGGAAGACCACAGATGCACAATAAATTAAAATCTGTAGTTGAATTTCCTAATTTAAAGAATAGATCAAAATTTTGTGTATAACAAAATGAATGGGTCTGAGTCACATGTGTAATTTATTATTGGTAACTTCCCATGTAGAACCAAACAAAGGTATCTGCATGCCATTGAGCCATAGCAGGAGAAGCCACTGGCATGGTCTCCCCTGTGCCTGCTGTCCTGATGAATTCTATAGCAAGAAAGACCACTGACCCTGTGGGCAAGAGATGCTACACCTGTGCTGCCTCCCAGTGATTGGTTCGACCATGTAAAGCCTGCTGAAAATTTTCAGGCCACTGTCCTTGTATGGATCAGTAGGAGCATTGTGACAATTCTGTCTTCAGAACTTCAGCTTTTCTAACTTAAACTCCATGCCATTTACCACCAACTTCCCATTTCTCTTCCCCAGTCCCCTATTCTACTGTCTGTTGGCAAATCTAGCTGCAACATTCTCATATAGGGTCCCTCCTAGAAGTAGGATGAGAGATGTATTTGTCGTTTTATCACTGGCTCATTTCACTGAGCATCATATCCTGAAAGGTCATCAGTGCTCTAGCAGGTGTCAACCTTCAGTTCCTTTTTAAGGCTGGATAATATTCCATTGCTTGCACAGACATGCTGTGTTTAGCCACATAATTACAAATGCTTGCATTGCTCCCACATTTTAGACATTGTGACTAATGCTACTGTGAACCTGGGTACACAAACTGCTCTTTGAGACTGTTTTTTTTTTTTTTTTCAGGAAATGATATATACCCAGCCACAAGGTTGCTAGATCTTGTTGTATTTAATGTATGCATACATGCACACGGGCATGTTCATATATATAAAGGTGTGAATGGCTCTCTCTCTCTCTCTCTCTTTCTCTCTCTCTCTGTGTGTGTGTGTGTGTGTGTGTGTGTGTGTGTGCATTTTACATCCTCATCACCAAAGTGCCTGATTTCTAATCATTGACTTCCTCTTTGTCCTAAAGCCACAGAAACAAAGCCCAGCATTTCATCCTCACTTACTCTTAGTGCCTCTCTCCTACCTTCTTCAGATCCCCTTGAATGCCTACATATAGACATCCATGTTCTGTAGCACCCTCTTTGGGCCAGGAATAACTACATAAATAGTTCTGTGGCTAGGCCTTACAAATGACCACCGTGGTTGCAGCATTCTACACATACTCCTGACCTTTTCATCATGATATTTCTATTTTCTTTAAAATGTATTTCTCTTGATGTGGTTATGTGTATGGGCATGCATGTGCAGTGCCTGTGAAGGTCAGAAGAGGGCACCAGATTCACTGGAGCTGGAGTTACTAGCTGTTGGAAACCTCACTCAGGGTCCCTGAAGGAGCACAAGTTCTAGCAACCACTGAGCCATCTCTCAGGAGGCCATCTTCATGGTATTTCCATTTCTCTGATACACACAGTGTCCTTTTATATTTATTAGTATCCGAAGACAATTTTCCAGGGCAAAAGTCAAAAAGAAGGACCATGGTTCCAAAGATCCCTTAAGTCTCTGATTCAATAGCAAACAGGGAAGCAGCACAGCTTGAGTCATAAGACTAAGGAAGTCTAGACAAGACAGATTCTATATCAACACAACTGGCTCCACATGAAGAGATAAGATGTGATGCTGCCCATAAAGCATGAATGTGTCCTTAGTCAAATGGCTGGGAGCATGAACATGAACACACTACAGCAGCAGAGCCTAGGGAATGGGAGGAAGGTCTGTATGTCTTGGAGCAGTTTTGAAAGATTTCACACTGGGCCAGAAATAAAACAAGAGAAGTGTATCCTCTTGCAGTTCTAGATGCTCAAAGTCCAAAACCATGGCATTAGTAAGGCCAAGCTTCCTCTGAGGGCCTGTGAGGAGAATGTGTTCCAGGCCTTTTTTGTTTGTTTGTTTTCTGGTAACATCTAGGTGTTACTGTATTGGTAGACCCTTTCCTCTACTTATGCCTGTCTTGTTATTGCCCTTCATCTGCCTATGTCTCTTCTCTTACAAGGACAGTGGTTTGTGGATCAGAGCCCACTATAGTGGCCTCACTTAGCTTGATTTCAGGGCAAGGACATTAGTTGAGAAACACAACTCAATGCACCATAGCTAGGAAGAAAGGGGCCAGGCAATTCCCAGGACCTGGTTGTCCTACTCCTCATTCCATTGGGTTCATGGGCTAAATAAGACTAGGCTACTTATCACTATGCTGTAAGATATGTTCTGCACCACAAGATCCTGGAAGCTTTGGGCTCTAGAATATCTTATCTCAGTCTGTCATTGCTGATCTTTTAAACCTAAAATAAAGGAGATGGAAGACTGTAATTTTTTAATCTCCACTATTCTGTTTATAAAAGCCTTGGCAACAGGAAGAAAAAAATCCAAAAGACCCACACTATAACAATGTCTTTAATTTCATAAGACCTAGAAATGAGGCCTTTTGCTCACTGTGCCATGGGCCAAATGACAACCACTGAGCTGACAGGCCCAGAGGTCAGCACACAAATAACACCAAGTCAGGCCAGCAAGACTTCTGGGCAATTTGACAGGCACACAGCACATGGGAGGATTCTAAAATAGCAGTCACAGTCAGGTTAATCTGGTACAACCAGATCAATTTACAAAGTAGAAACTGAGTCCCAAGGAGAGAGGAAAACTGCTGATAACCAGTGGGAAAGGAAATATCAGGTTTCTAAGTGATGTGCACTGTATGGGGCACTCTCAATGGGAGGGATGCCTGTTCCAACCCCCTGCAGAGCTTTATCAACTATCCCATGCTGTGTTCTGAAAAGGCTGAGAAGGCAGAGAGAAGCAGAACCCTCTTTAAGGTTGGACAGCCTCACCCATCCACCACTGCTATTCCAAGGGAAGGGTTCTGCCTTCTGAGAGCTGAGAAAACACCTTTTGTAGGACAGATGACCTCAAAGCATCAAGATGGGTACAGGGCTGAGGTGTAGCTCAATGATAGAGCACAACAGGAAACAAGTAAAAATGTGGGCCTAGGGAGCATCATTGGAGGCTGAAGCCTGGGATAGGGGACTCAAAGGCCTGTCAGGGAAGATAAAAGAAACCAAGAGTAGAACAACTGTCCTGAAAGTCTGTTTAAGCACAGTTAGTGCGGTGCTGGGGAGGGGAAGAGGGAGGGAGCAGGGTAGTCAATGCTAAAAACAGGTCAGGCAAGGAACTTGAAAACAGCAGACTACAGAAGGACAGCCTGGATTTCAGCCCCTCACTTTATGCTCAGAGCCAATACCCTAGGCCCTAGGCCTGCCACAAGTCTCCTTCAGGAGTCCCAGCCACACTGGATAGGTAAAGTGAAAAGGGGGCACTCTTGTAACCGTGGGACTCAGAGGTAGATCCATTTGTACAGTTTATAGCAACCAGTCATTCAGGTTAAAGGCTAAGACAGAAAAGATAAGAAAGCACAAGGTGTAGAACAGCCTGTAAGGACCTGAAGACTAACATGAAAAGGACAGAGGTACAGGACAGCTGAAAAAGGTGGCTGCACACTCCTCCATTCCATTACCTGGCTTGCTTGGAAGGGTGGCCTGGACCTGCCAATACATGTCAACTGTGTCTCAGGATTGGTGGCAAGAGGACCTAGGGGGGGCTTATGTTAGGTCCACCACTGTGAGCACTCCCAGAGGAAACTTTAGAGGCCTAGCCCTCTTCTACATGCCTCTTGAAGACTCTCTCCACACCAGATATAGTGTCAAGAGTGCACTTTTGTATTCAGAAGAACCCAGAGGTCATCTGACCAGCTGTGTAATGAACAAAACACTTAGGCAACTCACTAAGAGGAGCTCAGAGTCACAAAGCATGCAGTTCCACATTCCTGTCAGGTCATTTCTGAGACCTGAACTTCCTCCCATAAAGGTGTTCAGTGAAGAGATAAATGAAGGTGCCACCTGTATGTTCCTGAAGCCAGGACCCAGGCATACCCTTGGACCTACTTTTTCCTGTCAACTCTGGACCCTTCCTCCCAGAAGTTAAGTTTTGTCAAGTTGCTCTGTGGCTATGTTCCCAAGCTGACACAGGAATTGATGCACAGCAGCTGCTCAGTAAATGTTTCATGACTGCTTGTCTCAAAATGTTTACATGATAAACCCATAATGAGTTTATCATTAGCACCCACAGAAGAACTTTAAGATAAGAAAGCCAGGCCACTGAGTAAGGCTCACCAGGAAGGCCATGATATTTTCGTGGCTTCTTCACCTTGGGGATAGATAACATATGCAATTTGTAAAGTCAACCAATCCTTGCCAAAGTATGCCTACTATGTGACCACTCTGCCTGCCCACCAGCACCAAGTAAGGCCCATGTGTTGGGACATGCTTCCTTGAAGCTCCTTGAACAACTGTTGGTATTACTCTAATACTGGTCCTTTCTAGTGGTAACAACTTACCACATGAGAGGAAAGGGCTTCCATGTGGTGAATGTAGATCAAGACCAGCAAGAGGCCCAGGGAACACACAGCAGGTTGCCGTTGCCCACAGAACCAGACTTTCTGAAAGAATCAGAAGGGTGCCATAGTGGAAAATGCCCCTGAACTCTATGTTATCATGACACAAAAACCCCATGGACAGTGTGATGCGTAGAGCAAAGATGGGGACTTCTGCTGATTCACATTATTTTTATTACACAAAATAAAATTTCATCTATGTTGCACACTCATATTTTCTATAAATCTGGTTTCTAAAAATCCCTAGGGATACAGTCCCATCTGTTCTTTTGACGTGTCTGTCAATGACATCACACTTCAATTGCAGTTCAGTCTTCTCAATAGGCTAAAGCAAAGACTGCTGCCTCAAGGCATCCACCTTCCTGTAAGCTCCAGTCTACCTAGCTGGAGGCAACTCCAGACATCATCTAGACCAGGGCTGCTGGGGACAGCATGTGGCAGCATGTCCATCTCCCACAGCACACCCAGTCTCCTCAGCTGTTTCTCTGGGGTCTGTATGTCACAGTGGTGTGGTAGCACCATCCTCAAGCAAGGTGTGATGTTCCTACCATGAAGGCACTACTTTCAGGAGGACCAGGGACTGGTGACTGTTTTTCTAGGTCATAACAAGAACCCAAAGTAATGGTAGCTTCAGCTACATCTCTATGATCTCTCAGATTATGTCAGTTCCTACTCTTAGAGAACAGATGCTTAGCCTGAGTCTCATGCAGTACAAAAAGATAGCAAGAGTCTCCCATATGCATATGTTCCTGGCATGCCAAGAAAGGCAACTCTTGCTACTTAAGCCTGCAAGAAATAGAGGTGGGCACAGGTTCCTAGCAACACCTACCACCAGCTCTGATTTGTGCCCAGATCATACAACTTCCAAGGACAGAATGCTGTTCCTTTTCCAAGTCTTGTCATCTGGACAACCTCCATCAGCATGCAATTCCCATCTTCTGGGATGCTGAATCAGCCCACCCACTAAAAATTGCTGTGCGGTAACCCAAGACTAGACATTTCTGTGGTTATGAGGTGTTTAGGTGAAATTATAAAGGGGAAACAAAAGAACATTTGCATGAATGGAGTAATTTCACACCTGTATTCTGGTGGTGGACACATGAATGTAGATACAGGATAAGATCATACAAAACTAAATACACACAAAACCAGTGGACTGTGATATTATCAATATTTTGGATATATATATATATATATATATATATATATATATATATATATACACACACACATACATATATAGAGTGTTCTCACTGGAGGTAGCTGGACAAAGCACAAGAAATCATTCTTGAATATTGCTTACAGCTACATGTCAATCTATAATTACCTCCACAAATGATCCATTTAAGAAGACCAAAAGTCCTAGTTCTGCCCCAAACTTGAGCTTCCTCCTCTGCAGGCCATTACCCCTATACATGGACCTGAGGTGCCAAAGTGACACATCCAAATGCTCCCCTGAGTCAGCCTTCTCCTGTGCTACTTTTGCAAATGGTCTTCTGCTGAGACTTCTGTGGCCATGGAAGTTAAGAACTTTATACAACTTTAAGATTATACAACTTTAACTTTATATAACTTCTGTAGATTCTAAGAACAGTGGAGCCAAATACAATAGCAACTCATGAGGACTAGGACAAAAGCCAGCTCTGCTTCTCTGAGGCTCAGTAAGCACCAATCTAGACAGGCTGCAGGCACTGCAATGGCTTCAGTAGACAGAAGAAGCCCCAAATGTAGCCACGGAGAAGTGCACAGAAAAACAGAAGCTGAAGTAAGAACTGGTGAGAACAGCCCAGCTAGGGTAAGGGAAGTCAGCTGACACATCATGAAATGTGGAATCAGGAGCCCTAGTTCCCAGCTTCCAATGTCCCTGCTCCTCCCCACATGTTGTGTTCTTGCTCACTAGAGGGGATTTTCTCCCAGACTATAAAACAAAAAATACTGGTTAGAGCTATTAGAAACAGTTCACAGCCTCCAGAACACACATACCTTGTGTGGGTGCTGGAAGGAGTCCTGGAAGCACAGAAGTCTCCGCATGAGCAATTCAGACTGCACAATGTTGTCTCAGAGCTCCCAGAAGTGAGAGTCCAGCTCCAAAGAGTTGCTGCTCAGGTTAAAGTACCTGAAAAACACTGCAATACTTACAACAACCAGTGATAGCCTCCCACCCCTAACCAATGAGGTGGCTCCAACAGGCAAGCCCTTAAGGAAAAGGATTTCCAGTTGCACATTAAGGAGTCTTATAGTATTATTGGTTGACTACCAGAATGAGCTAGTAAGGCCCTGTAGCTGATACCACATGCTCTGGTCGCAGAACATAGAGAACGTAAGCTGGAATTCACAAGGAAGCTTCCTCCCCACTGGCTAGTCTCTGTGGTAACAGAAAGTACTATGCAGACTGCTAGGGAAGAATTGTCATCAAAAGTCTTAGCCATTTTGGGATAGCATTTGAAATGTAAATGAAGGAAATATCTAATAAAAAATTGTTTTGGGGGGAAAAAGCCTTAGCCAGTAATGGACCCTACATGCTAGACTACCAACCAGCCAGAGTCCACTGGTGCTCTATTGTTACGTCTGTTTATGTAGTAGCCAACTGCTTTCTGGTTGGATTTGATACCTACTCCACAGAAGGAATTTATTTCTAGTAAATGAAGTAAAAAACCCATAGCTAGGGAAGTCACAGGCCCTGGCAGAGAGGCTACTACTGCTGTTTTGCTAAACTGATATGATGTATCCATCAGATTTGTCTTCTGAATAATTATATTTATGCCCATAAATTAGTGCTTCTCTTAGCTTTAGTCAGAGAAGCTTCTTTATTCAATGGGCAGTGATAACTGTAGAGGCTCATAATTGGTCATAGAGATGAAATTAAATGTCTATTGAATATTCAGCTATAAATGGGACAGAAATATTGCCCCCTCCAAAGCTCATGAAACATTATAGAAGAGGAGGTAGAAAGAATTAAAGAGATCGAAGGAGGGCTAGAGTTTTGTTAAACATTGTTTTTAGGGCATGCCATGGCTGTTGCGCTCTTGAACTCATAGTTGCTGTGATTCCCCGTACCTCAACATCTTGTCATGGAGTGGGACTCACAAGGCCCTATGTCTCCCTAAGGATTTATAGGCAGTGAATTGTTGGTGGGTGAGGGTGAGACATTTTCTATACCACCACTTTCAGTGGTATAACCATGGTCCTACAAGAAAAAGACATGAAAGTGTAAAGGGGACTAGTTGGGAAGAAGGGCATCAGCAGGAGTGGTTGGGGGACAAGACAAGGTAATGATAAGAACAGTATCAAAATATATTATATACACATAAAAATGGCATAATGAAACCAATTATTTATCATTGATAGATGCTAATAAAAACGTATCTTGAAGTAGGTTAACATGTCATTTGTGTTATTATAAAATAAGTCTTGCTAGGTGTGATAGCACACACATTTAATCCCAGCACTTATGAGGCAGAGGCAGGCAGATCTCTGTCAGTTAAAGGCCAGTCTGATGTACATATTGAGTTTCAGGACAGCCAAGGCTACATAATGAGGCCCAGTCTCAAAAAACAAAATCTTCATCTACATGTGTAATGTACATATTAGAAACTGTGGCACAAAAAAAGAAGTTGGCTTTTACTTTTACCCCAAAAGGCTGTCCATTGTCAGTGAAATGCTAAACAAAAAGACTGACTCTTTGCAATGGCTTCAGAGGAACCAGAGGCACCAGCATCCAAGTCAGTTATGTTCTTCATCACAGTCAATGGGGCAGAAGTGGGGCTCTTTGTACCTGAGGTCTAATAGCCAAGATTCTAATTCTAAGTCCAAAGAACATATAGAAACAGGGCCAGGGCACATATATTTTGAAAGGTACACGTTTATTTTTTAACTTCCTTTTTCTCATATTGTCTTTCCTTTCTTCCAGAACTTTCTGTCCTTATGTACACTCTTCAGATCTACAGTCTCCTGAGAAACAACTCCAAGAGAGATACAAACAGTGCTTACATCAAGTGCTCAGAACTCGGTGCCATGACTCATCCTTCTGAGATGCTCACTGATTGTATCTCCCTCCCCATGTTCAAATCTAATTAGGGCTCCACACAATTTCCCTTCAGCTGCTCCTCTCTGCTGGGGACCAGGCAATTACAGGTGGATTCCAGGCACTCTTCTTCAGCTCTACTCCTGTTTTAATTTTCACCTCACTCTGTCTACTGTAAACCCTCCAGGCTTTAGAGAGTAAGGAATGTTTTGTTGTTGGTATTTTTATTTGTTGAAAAAGCAGCAGAACAAAGCAGTTTGCTTCCTAATGACTAGAGTTTGGAGAAAGGCTCATGACACACAGCTAGTCAGTAATTTTCCATAAATGTCATGGCTGTCTCCAGGGTCCCAGGATGTTGGTGCAGCCTGAAGGCTGGTCCCAGTATCTTTCCTTGGCAAGAACACAACTGCATTGCTCAGCTAATCAATCCACTACCAAAAGCAGGAGGAAACTCAGTTTCTTGATGATCTAAGTATGACTACTGCCCTTTGCATCCTTGTCCTGTGAGCCTTGCAGATCTGTCCAAACACACAATATAACTAGGAGAGTTTCTTTCCCATAATCCTCTGCCTCAACCCATCCTTGGTCCCTCTGTCCTCTTCAAGACTCCATATGATTGCTCTCTGACGTACTTCTCCAAGCTCTATCTTCTCAAGCCTTACATATAGCTGGGGTAGTAAGAAGTAGGGGTGGGAGTGTTTCAAAGCTTCATTCCTACAAAGGACCCTGATTAGGCTCCTTTATGATTTTGTAGTTAGTATTTGGGGAACTGGGTCAAAGTCACCCAGCTGCTTCCTTCCAAGTCTAACTGTTGGTTCCTGGAAGGCAAAGCATCCTTGCCAGGGTGAACAGTGGGATATCCTCCTATATGCCTTGGCCAAGATGACAATACCTGTTGGACATGTTAATGATGTCAGGAGTACACAAGTGTTGCTCCTCTATTTTGCCAGCCAAGTAAATGGAAGAAATAGCAACCAGGTATGGGTCATAGGCATCCAGGTTGATCTCCCACAAGAACTTGTGGTAAATTGCACAAGCAGTGGCAATAGGAATAGAAGATATTACTGACAGAGATTAAGAGTAGAATCCTAGTGCCTTACTTTGCCTTACTCCGGAAATGGGTGCAACGAGCACTGTGGTTACCTCAGCAAAGTTCAGAACTTACTGAACCCTGAGTCCTCCATGGGACCTCCCTAACAACATGCTGCAAAAGGCCCTCCACTCTGGCAGAGATTACCTGCCTCTATAATGAACCACTTTACATGGAAATGCACCCTTGCCTCAGGCCGTGACCCCTCCTCCACAGAAACCCTGGTCTTCCTAGGGCGGTTCCAGGAGGTCCTTGAAGTGGACATAGCTGCCACACCAGCCATGCCATGCTACACCACGCCACGCCATGCCACGTAGTCCCCCTCCTCTCCGCCCCCACCCCACCCCACCCCCGCTCCCCATGAATACCGCTGCTCAGACTGCAATCTCACTGAATGCACAGGCTCAGGTGAGAAGAAGTCAATGCTGCTAAGAACCCTGCTTGCAACTGGTTTCCTTCCACTGTGGTTACTGGGTTTCTGGATGTGCAGGCCACGCCCCCTAGAAACTAAAACCCCGCCTCCGGGAAATACTTTTAATTCACAGGTAAAAGAGGCCCTGCCCCTGAGATACCCACTTAGGAGAGGGGTAGGAGATAGGAGGAGGTAGAGAATAGTGAGGTGGGAGGGGAGCAGTGAAGGAGTAGGAAAGGCAAATTTCTGTCCCTCTCCAGATCAGAAACTACAGGTATTTCTTCATAAGTGTGCAACAAGGTTACAGCTGAAGACAAAGGCATGAAGGCATGTCCAGACACTGGAGTCCAAGAATCCCCATGGTTCAACCATTGTTTAGGCCTCATCTGGTGGCCCAGAGTGTCTTAGTGGTTTAGGACAGGGAGAGTTTTGCAGCACCTGGGTGAAAGAAAGTTCTGGACTTGTTTTGAGGCATCAGAGTCTGAGACAACAGCTGCCAATAATGAGAAATGTTAGTGCTTGCAAAATCTGAATCCAGACTTTATAAAAGTTTCAGCATGCAAATGAGACCTAAGGAAATGCTGTACCAAATTGTGAAGAGGGGCCTTTCAGATGGAAACAGTAAGGGTGTTTATGTCTGGTCTTCACTGATTTCCATTTGTTGCAAATGTGGTTTTTCCTTACCTTTTAAGCCTGTCACACAGTAGGGGCTAAGTAAATGTTTACTGTAAGATTGTATATGAAACTCACATATTTAACATCCCAGTTCATTCTGTCTTCTACAAACAGGAAATTGGGCAACAGGTGTTAGAAATATAGGATCTCAAAAGAACTCTCAAGCTAGTAACTAGCTCCAGTCATTTTGATATATTCAAATAATTGCTCTGATTCCAAACCACCAGGAATGTGGAAAGAACTGCTCCCTAAACCCTTAGGTGTGATTGGTCTAATCTCATGAGGATGCAGACGTCCCTACACCTTTCTAACCTCATTCTCCTTCCTTGACGTGGCTTGCCTCTACCAAGCTCTTTAGTGTTCCCTCCATGTGAGCTAGGGTAGAATGCTAGGACTGCTATCATAAATGACCACAAAGGAAGTGACAAAAGCAGCAGAGCTCTGATAGTCAGAGGTAACCAAGGTCAGTGGGCTGGGTTTCATCTCTAGAGGTTCTAGTCCACCTTGTTCTACAAGCTCCTTATAGCCTGAGTGGTCCTCCCTTCCTGGTACCATTACACCAGTCCTTATGTTTATCTGGCCTTCTCAACTCATTGTGTGATGAAGAGGGTGTATGGAGCCAGGATGCCCCCAAAGAGGTTGCCTGAATACTGGGGAAGGATCTGTGGTTTGTGTCTATTCCCATCAGGTCACCACCACCCACACCCCCCACCCTGGCCCCGCATTGCTGTCAACACCTACTCTTCTAAGATAATACCAGTTCTGCAGAGCCCAATGGCCCACAATTAAGGCCTTTTCTCTACACTAAAGAGCTCCCTCCCCCAAACCACAACTATACCTACCCCAACCCAGGGACCTAGAAAGCCCTTGAAGAGTTGTGGTGACAGAAGGAGCTGACCCAGAGCTGGTTTTAGCTGAGGCAACAGCTACACGAAGGGACATGAAAGGGAGAGGGAGTGCAGAGCCCAGTGGTGTCCTAGAGCTGCCATCACATAGTCGCACAACCAAGTGTCTAACACAACAGAAAACCTCTGCTTTTTGTTTACATTGCCTCCTGTCCTGTGTCCTCTTCTGTCTGTCATGTGGACACCCGTCATTAGATTTAAGCCCATTTCAGTAAGCCAAAACAACCTCATATCAAAAACCCTATCCTCCCTACATCTACAAAGGCCCTTGTGAAAGATAAGGTCAGCTTCAAAGGGTCTAGGATTTAGAACAGAGAGACAATTTACTGATGACACCAGCTACCAAAATGAGCTTCTTGGAACTGTAAGCCTGCTGAGGGCCATTTACTTCAAGAAAAAGCCAGTAGCTGGGACTTGAGGTACCAGGCCCCAGGCTTCTGTATTGTTGACGTTCCCTGAGCCCTGTCTTGGTTTTCTGTCCCCAGATTGTGAGCAGCTCTACTCCTTCCTCTGCCAAAGGCTGAAAATTCTCCCTCATCCTGTCTGGCCAAGGCCATGATCTTCCTTATACAACACAGTACCCAGGCCAGGCCAGTAGGTCTGAAAACTGGCAACTTGACGTTCAAACTCCCTAAATTGACTGACCTTGATGGATCAGGCTGCTGCCTCTCAGTTTCTTATCCTACCCCCACCATACATTCAAGCACATGACATCCCCAAGTGCACACACACACATGCAACACACACACACACACAACATACACACACTTGAAAGTAAGATGTTTCCCCTCTCCCCTGGCAGACAGCCTACTTAGCCTACAGGCCTGCAGTTAAACAGGGTTGTGTGGATGCCTGCTGCCCCCCCCCCAGTCTTTTGTGGTGTGAAGAGTCTAGGCTCAACAAGTAGTAGGTGCCTGTGAATATGAGTCAAGGGAATGACTCAATGAACACATGAATTTTTAAAGCCCCAGGTCACAGGGAACTCTACTGACAGGCAGCCTCAGCACAGTGGTTGATAAATAAATAATTTGCAAGCAACCAGCTAGAGCTAGCAAACCTCTAAGCAAGGTTTTTCCTCTGCCAAGCCACACTGATCACAGAAACCCTCATATACCATCTCTCACCAACATCCCCACATTTCACATCCTCCCCATATCATTCTGATTCCCTAACTCCTTGCTCAGTTGGTAAACTCTCTGAAGGTATAGGCCTGGGCCTCCTATCCAGTCCCAGCAGAACAAAATTAGCTCACCACACACCCTTCCCACAGAGACAGCTAGTACCTGAAAGACTGACTGGCTTACTTCAAGGAGTCAGACTCTAAGGCATAAATACCCAGGTTGAAGCTGAGAGAGGGAGAGAGGCATTCGTGTGTTCAAGGACAGTTGTATCCAGGACTCCAAGCCTATTTCTCAATTCCCACGCACTCCCTGCCTCACACCTCCCAGCAGTCTTTCACCATGGCTGTCCAGGTCTAAAATATCACCCATTCTCACATAGCCTTGCTGGCTTTGTGTCATTCCTTCTTCTCACCACCTGGTGTCCCTTCTCCACAGATTTCTCCTTCCTACCATTAGGACCTGCAACCCATCACCACTCTTTGCCACATTCCTCAGCGCAACCCTCTACAGTAAAGAGCCACCCTTGGCATTTAGATAGCTGACTGCTGACTGCTCAAGCCTCAGCCTGCATATGGTCTCTTCTACTCTGCATCTGAGGGATCTGACAAGCAAGCCTTAGGCTAGAGCAGTGTGGTAATCACACTGGGGTGCACTCAGCCTGGCACCAACCTTGACTGAGAAGATTTCTCTGCTATCTGTGTTGTTCCTTTCCTTGGCCTCTCAAGCTATATTCAAGCCAACATGGGAGGTTGCCTTTATCCCCCTAGAACACTCTATTTGGAGAATGATGAAACTTTCTCTATCCTCCCAGAAGTGGGTACACCACAAGTCTCTCCATTTCTAAGCCACTTTTCAGTGTCTACCCTGTTCTTGCAGAGTGACTACAAACTATTCTATCCTGCTCAGCAAGACTTTTCCCTTCATCAATTCCAATATCTGTTCTCCTGACTCCCTTTCTATAAGACTTCTCAAGCTGAATCTCCCTTTGCCCAGCTCCTGCCTATCAGAGAGTACATGCTTTACTCAATGGTTGCAAAGCCATGGCTAGGCTTGAGCCCTTAGCTTACTAACACACAAGCTAGGCATCCCAAACACATATATCCCCATCTTCATTCCCATTTGTTCTGCCTACCTGAGCATGTACTTGCAGAGCTAGGCTCAGGTCTAGTGCTAGAAACACAGCTGCAACCATGAGCAAACCGTCTCCCCTTCAATAGATTTGTCTCCTCCTTCTCTTCCACCTCCCCCTCCTCTTCCTCCTAAATCCCATTCAACATGGAACAACTTCATCATAGCAGGTTTAATCATGGCCTTTCCCACTTCCAGATAGAAAAATACTACCACAAATTCTAGGCACACATAAGACCATATGTGTGAACAAGTAGAACAGGAGAAGTACGGAAAGCTGAGAACCAGGATGTCCAATAATCATGTGTTCAGAACCCCCAAGAGTCAAGAAGAAGTTTGATTGCTGGAGGTTGAAGAGAGGACAATGAGGGTTATGAATGCTACTGTAAGACCCCCAAAACAGGGTCGCTCCTGTCCCAGGATGAGTTGGCGCCCCAAAGACTAGAGAGAAACCACTTGATGCAAAACCACAAGAGGTTTATTGTCAGCTAGCTGAGGACGAACTCCTTTTGCTGCACAGGGCAGGGGAGT
The DNA here is from genome assembly GCA_902729485.2 of Mus minutoides. Taxonomy (NCBI): domain Eukaryota; kingdom Metazoa; phylum Chordata; class Mammalia; order Rodentia; family Muridae; genus Mus; species Mus minutoides. Next base: position 156,064 of record LR753405.1, read on the forward strand.
TCAACCCTGAGCAGTAACAATAGGAAAGAGTGAGGAATTGGGAGGAGTTGGGAGGAGTTGGGAGTGGGGGTGAGCTATAGCTCTTCTTTGTGAAGTTTATCTCTGAGTCCTTGACACAGGCAGGCAGGCATGCATACCTGGCTAGGTCACCTAAGGTAGAGGAACAAAAGGCTTCTTGCTAGCTTTAGAGAACAAAGAGCTTCTTACTGGCTGTATTCTTAGAGATCAGAGAAACAGGCTTAGGGGAGCATTTAGGGGCTTTACATTTCAGGGGGAAGCGCTTTGGGGTCTCACATTCCCCACTCCTTCTAGTGCATAGTTCTAATCTTAGAACTAGGAAAATTAAAACTCTGACTCAGCACAGCCCATAATGGTAGCCAGGCCCAAGATATTGGTTCTTTTTTAGAAGAAGTATGAATAGTCCAGGTATGGTTGCTCCAGTGCATTTTCTAAGTTTAAAAGTACACCTTTTTACGACCTCACAAAAGCTCGTTATACTATATTAATAAAAACATCATGTAAACATTATGGGGGTAGAAGAAAAACCCATAGTGTGGTGGAGGAACAGCACAGTGGGTGGTTCTGTGTCTCTCCATGTCACGCCCCCTCAGCACTGGCCAGCTCCCTCCTCTTGAGTAGGTCTTCTGGAGCTGCTTCTATGTTTGCTGTGTCACCCACTGGAGCACCTTGAGCCTAGAGAACAAAGGCTGGGAAAGCAGCATGTCAGCACCATGCATAGAGGCTATTTTTATCAGTGGAGGGGGATACCCATAGAGTAATTTATAGGGGGTCAGTCTAAACAGTCTAGGGGTGTTTTTATCCCTGAAGAGCACAAATAATAGGAGAGCTATCTAACCATTAGTGCCAGTCTCCGCTGTCAATTTGTTAGTGGTCTCTTAATGGTTCTATTTTTCTTTTCTACCTGTCCTGAACTTTGGGGCCTGTATGCACAATGTAATTTCTAATCAATCTTTAATATCTTGGCCAGTCCCTGTCTCACCTGGGCAACCAAGATAAAAACAAATAAGTACTTGTTGCCATATCTACCTGGCTTAGATTTTGTAAAATCTACTTTTCAATAGGCTCCAGGCTGGTCGCCCTTGAGCCTCTTCTTAGGAGTATATATGGAGTGTCCAGCATTAGTCATAGCACAGGCCTTGTAGCTTTTGACCATTTCTTCTGCTGAGTCAGAGAGTCCTTTAACATAGTAGTCAGAGGACCTAAGCACACCTTTTAATTTCTTGGCCCCCAAGTGGGTCAAGTAATGTAAGTTGGTAACATACTTGTGTCCTTCTTCCCATGGGAGGACTAGTTTTCTTTTTTTTGTTTCTACTATCTCATACAGGATTTCCTTTACCAGTCCTAATTTGTCCATAACTTGATAGTCCTCAGAGGTGTATCTAAAGCTGGTCTCTCTGACATAATAATAATCTTTAGGCTCCTTGACTACCAGGATCATTGCTCCTTGGGTCGCCTGTTTGGCTGTTAGATCTGCCATCTGATTCTCTTTAGCCACAGCATCTTATGTCTTTCTCTGCAGATGTCAACAGCCCTCTTTGTCTGCATATTGCTCCGTGCAGTGGCAAAAGCATACCTGCTGTCAGTGTAAATGTTAATAGACTTCCCCTTTGCCATTCGTAGAGCTTGTATCAAAGCCACAAGTTCGGCTTTCTGGGCCTATGTCCCTTCAGGGAGGCTGCTGGCCTAGATCACTTGCTTTCTGTCCACCACCACTGCCCCTGCCTTCCGCTTATCTTTAACCACGAAGCTACTGCCATCCCTGTACCAGCTCAGACTCCCAGGCCAAGGCTGACCTTTCAGATCTTTTTGAGTGCCAGTTTCTTCTGCCTGAATGTCAGTGCAGTGATGAGTAGGTGAAGAGTCATCAGTCTTGGGCAGTAGGGTAGCAGGATTGAGACAGCAGGGGATGCAAAGGTCACTCATTCAGTTGGTCATCTATTGGTCAAGGGGCTTTCAGATGATGTTTTCAAGAACATGGGGTGTCACTACAGTTATTTGCTGCCCCAGGGTGAGCTTATCAGCATCCTTGACAAGTAGAGCTATGGCAGCAATCACTTGCAAACAGGAAAGCCACCCGCTGGCAACAGGGTCTAAATTCTTGCATAGGTAAGCCACTGGCCTATTTCAAGGTCCCAAAGTCTGAGTAAGGACTCCTCTGGTGATCCTGGCTCTTTCATCAGGCAAGGTCAAGGCTGGGGCCGTTAGTAGGGCCTTTTTAATTTCTTCAAAGGTTTTCTGGAGATCTGGAGTCCACATAAACATCTTTCCTTTCTTGGTTAGGGGTTACAACAGGGCAGCTAAGGTCGCAAACCCAGGTATGCAGAGCCTGTAGAAGCCAGTGGTGTTTGAGAAGTTTCTTATTTGCCTTGGTGTAGTTGGAGTGGGGATCTGAGTTACAGTCTTTTCTCTGGCTTCTATTAGCCACTGCTCCTGTCTTGAAGGGTGTATCTCAAATAAGTAACTTCAGTCTGACACAGCTGAGACTTTTTAAATAAGGCTCGGTATTCTAACTTACCTAATTCTGTTAAGCACATTGGTCTTCTGTTGCCCAGATTCCTTATCTGTCTAAGTCCTATCTTCTTTATGTGGCCAAGATTCTAGTCAAATTTCTCTCTTTGTCTATGAACCCTCCTGTTCTCTTTCTTTTGCCTCCTGCCTCTCTCTTCTGCCTCTTTCACTAGATCACATAACGCAGCCTCTTGTAACTCTTCTAATCTCTGAAGTTTCTTTCTGATATCCAGGGCCAACTGCCATATGAAGGCCAGGGCCACTGAGGCCTTCTGGGCATCCGAGGTAGGATTAAAGGAAGTGAACTACCTGAAGGCTTCCATAAGCCTTTCAAGGAACACTGAAGAATGTTTAGTAGGCCCCTGCATTATCTCTCTCTAAATTAGTGGGACGTCTTGAGGCACCTCAGAGATCAGAGTCTGATAGATTTTTAAGCTCTCCTTACCTTTAGCCATGTTGTAGATCCAAACAGGACGAGTCAAAGGGAATCTCATATCAATCTCATTTTGTAGCTGTGTATGCTGATGAGAGAACATAAGGGACTCTACCAACCCTGTGAGGCATTGAGGATCCTCTGGGAAAGGGGGGGTGGTTAGTTTTCCAGTTATAGGAAAGTGACCAGTCATAGATTTTGGAGGCTCCAATTTGGGGGAAGCCTTAACTTTTGATTTTTCTTGTAACATCAGAGCACAACCACAATTCTGGGAAGCAAAACTCAATTTTAACAGTGTAAACAATCTTTTTTCTTTAAAAATCAACACCAAAAACATTACTTGTTACAAAGTTTGGCTGCCTGTTCCTGCACACAAACGTAAGAAGGTGCAGCTCCTAATACTTCAAAGAGACACTGTCTCCTTGGGTTGTTTCATGCCGTATATTGTAATTCTAAATTACTTTAACCCTGAGTTACCAGTTTTAATTTATCTTTTCTGTTACCAATGTTACAAATTTTTAATCATAATTAATAATTTATGAGTTAATAATCTATAACGAAGACATATAAAACACATTTATACCTTTAAAACTATTTAAAAACAAAAATGAATTGGCTGCATATATTTGCTTATTTAAACCAAATAAAATTCTTATTTTTTAGCTGTAAAAGAGAGGAGTACCTTGCTACTTGTTGAACCCAATAACCACAAGCACAGAGATTTTTGTCAATATTTTGTGCTTGAGGATTATAAAGAATTCCAGTTTTATGTTCAATTCTAAATTCCTTACAAAACTGTATAAAGTTGTTTCCAGTATAAGTAGGGCCATTATCTGTTTTGATGATTTTATCTTATAATTTTTGACTAACACCACAACAGCTTCATAATAGGATGTTAAAACCTTAATTGGAGATGAAGAAAGATAATTTTAAATTAATGTTTTCTCTTGCCAAAGAATTGCTGTGGGCACATTTAATAACCATAACTACTTATAAACAGCTTTAGTGCAGTAGCTGGATATAGAATTAACTCAAACAAATCGATGGCCTTTCTCTATACAAAGGATGAACTGGCTGAGAAAGAGATCAGGGAAACATCACCCTTCACAATAGTCACTAACAATATAAAATATCTTGGTGTGACTCTTACGAAGGAAGTGAAAGATTTGTATGACAAGAACTTCAAGTNTGGACACGTCACCCCTTCCTAGAATTAAGAACAAAGCACACATTGAAGGAGTTACAGAGATCATGTGTGAAGCTGAATCCAAAGGATGGACCCAATGACTGCAGCTGCCAGGGATCCATCCCACAATCAGCCACCAATCATAGACACTATAGCATATGCCAGCAAGATAGTGCTGAAAGGGCCCGGATATAGCTGTCTCATGGGAGACTATACCAATGCCTGGCAAACATGGAGGTGGAAGCTCACAGTCAGATATTAGATGGAACACAGGGTTCCCAAGGAAGGAGCTAGAGAAAGTACCCAAGGAGCTGAAGGGGTCTTCAATCCTATAGGTGGAAGAATAACATGAACTAACTAGTACCCCCTGAGCTCATGTCTCTAGCTGCATATATAGAAGAGGATGTCCTAGTTGGCCATCATTGGGAAGAGAGGCCCCTTGGTCATACAGACTTTATATGCCCCAGTACGGGGGAACGCCAGGGCCAAGATGTGGGAGCGGGTGGGTAGGGGAGCAGGGCCAGGAGGGGGGAGGGTATAGGGAACTTTCTGCATAACACTTGAAATGTAAATGAAGAAATTATCTAATAAAAAAATGAAAAAAAAATGAAAAAAAAACATAACTAAAATAAGCATAAATAAAATAACCATAACTAAAATAGTTTTCAATTATCATAGATTATAATTGATAACAATCATAAAAGCTTTCTTTATTTTCTGCAAAGCTTTTATAAGTTTTATAGCCTGATTGACCTTTCATATGTCTTAAGTTTAAACTTATTTTGAACAACATCTAAATAGATCTATAATAATGTTATTTTGGCTTAAAAATAATTCCTGGGAGGGAAGGGGAGGTCAGGCTCCCAAAACTTCCCTACCAGGATTTGCAAAACATAGAAATGTCACACAAGCCTCACTAAGGCTGCTCTGAGCTTTGTATTAACTCAAATATAACTTTTTCTTAATCTGAGCATACTGCCAGAGTCCTGGCCCATGGATTATCCCTTCTGCAGTGAGGACAGATTCTAGGGGAACAATTCGACTGTCTATCTATGCCTCTAATTTTTGGACAGTCTTTTTAAAGATTTATACTTAAAACATTTCTTATAGCCTTAGTGCTGGAAGAACAATTATAAGCTAACTTTCTGTTACAAGCAAAAAGCTATTGCCCCCTTTAAGAGATGCTTCTGTAGATAATCAGCCTCCAGCAGGGCTTTTTTTTTTCTGTATTTGACTCCCAGTCACTTATCACCTTCTGCTGTGCAAACTGAGACTGCCTTTTAAACAAGTTTCTTTATCTCCTTCTTCTGGGAATTCTGCCAGAGAAGGGAGAGGACTCACAGTGGTAGCTTCGTCTGGTAGTTGTTTCCCAGTTCCTTGCTTTTCTAACTTTCTTAATTACTTTTTAACTTGTCAAATTCTTTTATTTATATACTTAACATTTGGGAGTGGCACAGGCCTGGGCAAGCGGGATGAAAGCAGCCGACCTGGACCAGTGCCAGAGGGACAGAGCGCAGGCAGAAAACCAAGGCCAGGCGGCGGCACCGGGTGAGGCCTGGCTAGCAACCCACAGCTCTTAGCGCATGGTGCACGGTGACCATGCCAGTTCAGTGTTGGCCATCTCTATGTGTAAACTATCTCTAGTTTTAACTTCAGTCCAATAGTTAAGAGTCAGTCAAAGGGGAAGCATTTAGTGGCTTTACATTTCAGGGGGAAGCACTTTGGGTGTCTCACACTACTGAGGACAGAAAAAGATGCCCTGCACCTAGATTTTGATGATTGATGAAGAACACTGAATATACTTAACCCATTGAATTGTCTGTTATACCATGTGAATTATATCTAAATAAAGCTCCTGTTGTTTTTTTTTTTTTTCTTTTTAGAGGGCTCAAGGCTCTATGAAGACAAGTGAGCTCAGACCTGGGGCATAAACAGGAGTCCAGCTGCAGTGAAAGTGGCACTGCAGAAAAGATCCTATCTGGTAACATCTGCAAAGATCCTTTTGTCAAAATAAGGTCCCATTCACAGAGAGTTATAACCTGATATCCTTGAATTTAAAAACAAAAACAAAAAAACAAAAAAAACAAAACAGACCCAGCCAGGCAGTAAACACAATTTTATTGAAAGGCATTAAAAAATTAAAATGTAAAGCCTCCAAGTTTGTGGATCAAGACTTAATATTGATGGGATGGCAATACTCTCCAAACCAGTGGTTCTCAATCTTCCTAACTCTGAGACCCTTTAATAGTTCCTTATATTGTGGTGATGCCAAACCACAAAATTATTTCATTACTATTACATAACTTTAATTTTACTACTGTTATGAATCATAATGTAAATATCTGTGTTTTCCAATTGTCATAGGTGACCCCTTGCTTGCCAATCAAGCATGAGGACCTGAGTTTGGATCCCTAGCACCTACATAAAAAGCTGAGTTGTCAGTGTGCAACTGTAATCCCAATTCTAGGGCAGGGGAGAGGAATAGCAGAGACAGATAGATCCCAGAAGTTTGCTGGCTAGCCAGTCTAGCCAAATGGTGAGCTCCAGATTCAGGGAAAAACTGTCTCAAATATTAAGGTGGAGAGACAGAGAAAGCTCAGTAGTTAAGAGCACTGGCTGCTCTACCAGATGGACTGGGTTCAGTTCACAGCACTCACACAGCAGCTAATAACAGTGTGTAACTCTGGTCTCAGGGGACCCACCTCCCTCCTTTGGCTTTCATGGGTACTTTATGCATATGGTGAACATATAAGAGAAGCATCCATATACATAAAAGTTTGGACCCTGCTTAGTCTCAAAGATCAGATGTAATGGTATGATAGTATATAACAGTTTTTCTAAGAGTGAAACATTCCATCCTTCAAGAAGCTCTTTAAATACAGCTCAAAATAGCATCAGGAAGTCCCTAAAACAGACCAGATTTACTAGTCTCCTCTCTGCCAGAGTAAACAGTAAAAGCTGGGAGTACCCCTCAGATGGAAGCACAGAAGACTCTCAGGTGAGCTGAGGTGCATAGAATGCTCTCAGAAGAGAAAAGCTGCAAAGAAGACTCTGAGACCAGAGCAGATGACTGGAAGAAGCAGAAACCAGCCGAGCTATCTGGAAGAGGTTTAGATGTACTGAGGTACTGGGAAAGGAGAGCTGCCTGCAGATTGTGCAGTGTGCTCCAGGTCCCCAGCTTTGTGAGATGTCACCCATCGCGGGGTGGGCCTTGGTGATGCAGCTGTCTTTGAGTCCTTTCTGATCCTATAAGTAATCCCTTGTCCAGGCTCCTGTAAGTAATCCTAATGAAATTCATTCATTCACCAAGTTGGAGTTTGGTGTTACTTACACTTTGGTCTGTGTGGTTAGATGTATGTGTTGTATGTCCCCAGGAAAAGTTTTGTCACACAAAATGTGACCAGGATGCTTTGACTGTAGATAAGATTTACATATTTGGATCCTTCATATGATTGACAAGTACAAAATGCCATATAGTATAAGATTCAATTTGTATAAAGGATCCAAATAAGTAAATCCTATCTACTAATCCATCATCCCTATTAGTACTTGGATGGGAGATTAAGTAAATTCTCAGAGTCAGAAAATGAGGAACTGATCCCAGTTTTTGGAGGAGGAGGTAAGGGGAAATGAGAGCTTAATAAGTACAGGGTTTCTCCTAAAGGTAATGAAAATATTCTAGAATAAGAATGATTAACAATGGTGGGGGATGTACAACTCTGAATTCATGGCAGTGTGTGATGTTGCACACCTTTAATTCCAGAACTTAGGGTTAGGGTTAAGGAAGGCAGGCAGATCTCTGTGAGTTCAAGGCCAGCCTGATATACAAAGCAAGTTCCATGACAGCCAAGAAAACCATGTCTTGAAAGTCAAAAACAAAACAAACAAACAAAAGATTAAATTATATGTCTTGTGTGACTTAGAAATGGAATGTGAATTTGGTTTTTTATTTTATTTTTTTGTATTTGTTAATTTAAAAATTTTAATCGATTCTTTCTGAATTTCACATCATGTACCCCTATCCCATTCATCTCCTGTCCCTTTCTTTTCACCTTTCATCCTTGCAATCTCACGCACAAAAAATTTTAAATTAAAAAATTTTAAATCTCATTGAGGAAGCTATAGTGTGTCACTGTGTGTCACACAGTATCCCCTTTTGTCCACATATCTCTACTTGCAATGAGGAATTGGTCTGGCTTGAGGCCTGGGTGGTAGCTGAGTTGGAACACTCACTCTGTAGACCAGGCTGGCCTCGAACTCAGAAATCCACCTGCCTCTGCCTCCCAAGTGCTGGGATTAAAGGCGAGCGCCATCACTGCCCAGTCCTCTACTACTTTCAATACCTTGGAGCAACTTCTTCCACCTGCTGCAGGCAGCAAGGGGGTGGGAGGGCATCTCTTACTTGTCCATGCCCTCACTTGGCAGACTAGTGTCGCAGCCAGTTCCTCCCAAGCTCATGCCCTCAGACTCACTCATCAGTGTGCCACTGCCGCTGCTGTGCCCTCCCCGCACTCCCCCCCAGCACCCACACACCCCACTACCTCCACCACACTAAGACCAGCTCTACTCTGCTGCCCCAGCATGGAACAGGAAGTGCTGCAGCCAGTGTGGAGTAGGAACAGCTCTACACAGCCTTTGGACATCAAAATGATCTCAGGCAGCATAGCTTTTACTGGTAACATAAGCCATGGACATCAATACAGGCCTCTGCTGCTACAGAGCCACTGACCCAGATATGGCCCTCAGTGACAGCATGGGCCAGAACTTCACCATTGCCTCAGGTGGAGGGCCAGGCTACTCACACCAGGCTGTTCCTCACCACCGTTTGGGCTCCTGTTCTGCCTCTCTTCATAGTGCTATAGACCATTTGGTTCTCTTTCTCTCCCATCTCTCTATTACTCTCTGAAAAGTCTCCAGAGTTTCAAATGTCACACATTTTCAGAAACTATCTGCAGGTTGCAAAACTACACCCCATGCAGGAGCACAAGGCAAATCACAGACAGCTGCTGTGGATAATCTGAACCATCTCTTTATCCCACACCTGGGGTTAAAACAAAAGCACATTCCCATAATATTTCTATATTTTTTAAAGAAATCAAAATTCTCACTATGCAAGCTGTGGCTTCTCCTTCCACCCAACATCAAGAAGATGGAGATCCTAGTCTGGTTCTCCATATGATTTATTTTCAAAGACCTCCTAGGGAATTCCAGTGAGTTCTAGCTGCTAGGGTAGTCTGTTCCCTTATCTCTGGCCTGCATGTTAGTTTCATCCTGTCACTAGGGGGCAGAGTTGTCTATACTAAAAGTCACCCAGCTGAGTGTGTGCATGTGTGGTGGGGCACACTAGGCACACACAGTTAGTGTGCTGACTGAGGAATGTTCTCTCCCTCTACCCCCCACCCCTCAGGAAATCACAAGCAGTCCTCTGGCCTGAAAGCTCTAAAAGGGTCCTTGTGCTGGAAATAGAAGAGAAACATCTTCAGAAGAGTTCAGGTAGTGAGGAATGTCCCCAGTGACCCCTAATACATTTTCCCTTGACTATCTGAAAAGGGGATCAGATTGTCCTCTGGAGATATATATGAACCCAGAAATGGCCTTGGAGGTTGGAGGCAGTACTTTAACGCTCTTTGGAGAAAAAGGAAAGCATGCCACTTGTCTCCCTACTCAGGCCCAGCACTCTCAGTGCCATCTCTCCAAAATTGAAATGCATAGCAAAGTACACAAGTAGTGAATAAATGGGCTCAGGTCCCAGAAATTGGCTGCCCTTTCTAAGGGGTAATGGGAATATCCTCTCTGCTTCCTGCTGCCATGGTTTCCTCTCAGCCACCAGGCAGCCTGTTTTGTGGAAGCCATTTTGCATGATGGGATGCAAGTGATGGCCCTGGGTGCAGCTGAGAGCTACCAAAAAGAGGGATGGGGGTAGCAAACTACATGGTCTTAGATCCAACCAAGATCCAGAGAGGAAATGGGAGCCCACACATATTCTTGAGCTCATAGATCAAAGGAAGAGAGGCAGGCTAAAACCAACAAATGTAGAAGCAGAACATGCTATTGGTTTGACCATTGAACATGTTTTTCAGAACTCTGGGGCCCATCTTCTCTTCTGGCCTAGCAGAAGGCTGTCTTCCAGAAAGGTCCCAAGCTAGCTAAGTATAATATATTCAGAAGAGCTAGAAGTTTGCAAATAGGTCTGAGCTTAGCCTGCTGCAGCTTGCCTGTTGGACCCACAGCAGCAGGTCCTCCCCCTGACACCCTCCTAGGAAAGCAAAGCAAGGCGTTGCCATCTAAAGAACTCCTCAGCCCAGTGCTTTCTGTCCACTCTTATCTGTTCCCACCCCACTTCCTAGCCTCCCCTTGCTCATTGGAAATGTCTCCTAGAGTCAGAAGGCCACAAGTCAATACAGCTATTTTGAAAGAAGAGGGCCAGCTAGCCTTTCAAGGAGCGGGGTGAGCCGCTCTGGGATCTGTCCTGACTGGGACTGATGAGAGTGAAGAGAGACCCCCGACGGTGGAAGCTAGGCTCCAGGCTGGCCACCAGAGCTCAGGAGTGAAGGGGGGAGTTACACCTGGGCCAGCCCTCCAGCACTTCCGGACGTTCTGCCGGCCATTCCAGACCTTTCCTGTTGGTGCAGTTCACAGGAGTTTGTTTATGCCGCTCACTGTGTATTCTGCACCTCCCCCCACTCCCGCCCATTAACTTTTCTGGTCTTTTTCAGTGTTAAAATTCAGCCCAGACTCAAATCCCCTGTAAGCCTTCCCCCTCCCCACATCCTCAGAGCTGGAAAGGACTGGAATGGAGAGGGAGGTGGCCTGACCTCCCATCCCTGCTCCTCCCCACCCCCTCCTTAGCTGGGGAAGGCAAGGCTCTTTTTACGCCAAAGTTGAGGGTTGAGGTGAGGAGTGGTATCTTTGTCTGCCCCCTCCTTTGGGACCCTTCTTTGGGTATCACCAGTGCCTGTAGCCCAGTGCCCTCTCCAGACAAGGATTCCTACCCCTCCCAGGCCCCTCTGGCTCCTCTCAGGCTCTAGACCCGTGCTTTTGTTGTACAAAAGCAGAAAAGAGCTGGGATAAGGATGTCTGCTTTTCTTTCCCAGCACCCATCATTAACTTTTCCCAGATAGCCCTTCTGCCTTCAGAAATTCTAGCCGGCTGACAAAGCCTCCATCCAGCAAGTCCAGTCCAGCAAGTCCCCTCATCCCCACACCCAGCTCTTCCAAAGCTTACTCTCTGAGCAATCCCTGGCTGGGGGAGGGGCGGGGGTGGAGACAGTTCTCTTCTAGTGGCTCTCTTTGAACTAACTCTTCATTGAGTTTGGGGGGTTAAACCATTAACAAAATGTTACTTTTAGAGACAATGGAGGACAGAACTAGGAGTCCAGCCTTCAGTTTAGAGGCTTAAGAGAGGTAATGGCAAGGCTAGATGCTGGACAAAGGTCTCACAGAACAGGGCCTGTGCCCTCCAGGCACAAGGAGTGTTGTGAACAGAGCCAGACTAGGCGCCTGGAAAGGGCTCTGATAGTTCCAGGTGCAGCAGACTGTGGTTGTTTCTGCAATAATGCCTTATTTTCTCCCAATTTTTGGTAATTTAACAGATCACAAGGTCACCTCGTCAAATCAGTATTGTGAGGAAGTGAGCTCTTATCTGGGCTTCTGTTCTATGGAATTTAACACAGCTCAGCAGTTTCCAAGCAACTTCGGCTCAGTCTCTGTTCCGGCTAAGGGTCAATTAGTGGCCCAGAGGCCACTCCTGCCACATCCAACCTTTGTCCTCTTCTGTGTTCTATGCTGGAATGTTTAAGAGTTTTTCCTTTGCCTTCCACACAAAAAGGACCTTTATCTAAAAGTGTTCTGTCTTGTGAGTAAATACATTATATGAAGAAATTTTGGATTTTATCATGAGTCATTTAGTTCTGAGCTAGATACAGTCCTTCAGTCTTCTTGTCACTGTGACAGAACCCAGCATGGTGGTAATTCTATCCAGGTGGCCCTAGCCAGGGTGTGGCCATGAAGAGCTCTAGGGCTAAATAGACAGCTCTGTAGAAAGAGCTGTAGAGTAGAGATATAAAAAACATGGTTGCAGCTAGACACATCCACTTTTAAAGGATCAGGAGAAAAGGATCTCCAGAAAAGGATACAGTCCTTGTTGTAGTTGTGATACACAGCCTTGCAATGATGATAGACAGAAGGCCTTTAGTAAATTGGTTTCAAATAACGTTTTTTTTCCAATCAGTAAAATTGATCATTAGAGAACTGATCAAGCAAGAGCAGCTGTTGGAATAAAAGGTGAAATCAACTCCTTCATTTGAATTCCAAATTCAATGGAGGTGACCTGGTAATGAGGTGAACTGGTCATTAGACAAACTGGCTGAAGGTGGCCAGGGCAGCACATGAAGCCGGTGGGCAGCTGTAACCTTCATCTTCTCTCCTCTGAGAGTATGGGTGCTGGGTCTAGATGGATAGAAGAAACCCCAAGAAAATGGTGTCAGGAATGGACCTAGAGCAGGCTTTCTGAGCACCAAGCCTTTGCCTGGCAAGTGAAGGAAGAGGAGCAGATGGGGGAGAAATAGGAGCAGGAATGCTCGGAGATTCTGAGCTTTGGGGAAGCTGCAGTTTGCCAGCAGGCCCTAGAGTATTTTGATGTTCTAGAGTAGGCTGTTCTGCGTAGACTGTTGTGCGTAGACTGTAGCAAGCAGAGCCAGGTCTCGGGATCTCTGTTTCTTCCCTGAGCCTGTTTGTTTGTTTGTTTGTTTGTGTTTGTTTGGTTGATTTTTTTTTTTGAGACAAGGTTTCTCTGTATAGCCCAGGCTGTCCTGGAACTCACTCCGTAGACCAGGCTGGCCTCCAACTCAGAAATCTGCCTGCCTCTGCCTCCCAAGTGCTGGGGTTAAAGGCATGCGCCACCACTGCCAGGCTTCCCTGAGCCTGTTATCTGAGGAGTTGCCACAGCCCAATGAAGACTTTGAGGTCTCTCAGCCACAACAGGACACTGGTGCCCCCATCCATACATAATTCAACACAACTCTTGCTTTGAACTTTTGTCTTTGTCAGATGTTACTGGATAAAATGGAGCACACCTGTAAACCCAGCAGTCTGTAAACTGAAACAGGAAGGTTGCTACAACTTGGAGGCTAACCTAGGCTACACAGTGAGTTCCAGGTCAGTTGGGACTACAGAGTAAAATCCTGTCTCCCAAAACTGTTCTTTTTATTAACTGGTGCAAAAAAGTTACAAAATATTCCTAGAGTATATAAAAGTATAAAGTTCAATACACTGAACCACTGTGTTTTGTGAGGTTGTTATTTGTTGGGGGTGGGGGTTGAGATCCCATGTTGTCATCGAACTTCTGATTCTCCTGTCTACCTGCCTCCTTCTCTACTGGGATTACAGGCATGTATAGCCACAGTCTGCCCCTGTGTTTATCTTTATAATTGCATTCTTCCCCAAACAATATACCTGTATCTTAGTGTTTTGAACTTTGTATGAGCCTAAATATTTTGCCAATATTCTTTGCAACTTAGTTTCTATTGGTTATCTTTCTCCTTATCCAAATGAAATGCCTTACGAGAAGCAACTTAAGGGAGAAAGAAGGTTTATTCTAACTTACTACTGGAGGTGGTACAGTCCATTGTGGCAGGTGAGGCATGACAGGAAAAGTATGAATCAGCAAGTCTTGTTGCTTCTGCATTCAGGAAGCATACAGAGATAAATGTCACTGCTTAACTCCAAGCCAATGTAATGGTCCTGTCCACCTTCAGGATAAAGCTCTCCATATCCATTAAACCTCTCTAGAAATATCCTCACAGAAGCGCCCAGATTTGTGTTTCCATGGTGATTTTAAATTCCATCCTGTTGACAATGGAGATTAACCATCATATGCTTTTTCACTGAATATGGTACTCCTGAGCTTCTACCAGTTTTAAGTGCATCTTGCTAAGAAATGACCAATTGTTTTCCCAAGAGCTGTCCAATTCACGTGCTCTCCTGTGCACTCCACAACCTTGCCAGCACTTGATGTTCTCATATCTCAGATTATTTTGCATATGGTTAACCACTTGTCTCCAAGTTATTTTGTTGAACAAACATGGCCTCCTGACCTTTGAATCTGCTAAAACAATGCTCTCTACCTCTTTCTTCTTTACAAGTGGCTTAGCAGTGGCTCTTTGTCCTTTCAAATAAATTGAAAAGCCCCTCTTTGTCTGCAAAGAGGAAGGTAATGAATACGAGGCAGCCTACAAAGAATATAAACAAAATATTTCTGTTTACATGAAGTTCAAAACAGGTGAAGATTTAAAAATAATTTTAAATTACAATTGCATTCAACCTATAAATCAATTTGGGAAGAATTGGCATGTTCAAAAACATTGATTTGGGGGCATGGAGAATTCTGGGTAGCAAAGGTAATGGCAACAATGTATATTTAGAACTCTCAAAAATTTTTTTAATTAAAGTAAGAATAAGTAAAGTAAAACCATACCCACAGAATAACCATAAGGCAGAGCAAAGCCCAAAACAAAGTCACAAGACTAGGTTCATAGTTGATCCTTAGCAAAATAGAAACAACAGCCCAAACCATGTCATTGGGAGGAAATGAGGATACTGAGGGAATGTTCTTGAAGAGGATATTGGAAGCTGAAAGTATGAGCCCTCAGGCTAAAGACAGAAAGAACCAGAAACAAATAATAAATTCCAGAGATGACTTCATTTCTTCATGGAATCATGAATCAATAATTCTGAGTCAACTTTCTGATGATTCTAGTATTGATCATGGATATAAATACATGGTAGCTGATGAAAACCAACTTTCTCAATGAGAAAAAAAAGTTACACATACGTTAGTGGGAAGAGAGTTGATATGAACTCAGTGTTGTAAAATTAGAATTGGTGATACCAGGACCTGGAGAGATAACTCGGTGGTGAAGAGCACTTGTTCTTGCAAGAGGGCCTGGGTTCAGTTCCCTTCACCCACATGGTGGTTGTCTTAGATAGGGCTTTACTGCTGTGAGCAGACACCATGACCAAGGCAAGTCTTTTTTTTTTTAAGATTTATTTATTTATTATGTGTAAGTACACTGTAGCTATCTTCAGACACACCAGAAGAGGGCATCAGATCTCATTACAGATAGTTGTGAGCCACCACATGGTTGCTGGGATTTGAACTCAGGACCTTCGGAAGAGCAGTCAGTGCTCTTAACCACTGAGCCATCTCTCCAGCCCAAGGCAAGTCATATAAAGGACAACTTTTAATTGGGGCTGGCTTACAGGTTCAGAGGTTCAGTCCACTATCATCAAGGTAGGAACATGGTGACATCCAGACAGACATGGTACAGGCAGAGCTGAGAGTTCTACATCTTCATCTGAAGGCTGCTAGCAGAATACTGACTTCCAGGCAACTAGGCTGATGGTTTTAAAGCCCACACCCACACCTACTCCAACAAGGCCATACCTAGGCTGATGGTTTTAAAGCCCACACCCACACCTACTCCAACAAGGCCCTACCTCCTAATAGTGCCACTCCTTGGACCAAACATACAAACCATCACAGTGGCTCAAGCCATTGTGGTTCCAGTTCCAGAGGATCCAACTCCTTCTTTGGACTTCCAAGGGTTCCAGGCATGCATGTGGTACACATAAATGCATTGTAGGTAAAACACCCATAAACATTTTTTTAAAGCTTTAAAAAAAAAGAATTGGAGATATCAGTATGAACTTGTGGTAAAAAAAATATAATAGATACATAGATAGATATCTGTACGAAGTATAGATACACACGTGTGTGTGAACTTTCCAGTATTATAACAAACATCTGAGATAATCAACTAAAGGTTAAAGGTTGATTTGGGTTTATGGTTGCAGCTTTTCACAGTTCACTAGCCTATTGTCATTAGAGGCCTGTGGTAGCAGTTATATCATAATGGAAGTGGATGGCAGAGCAAAGCTTTTCACCTCATGGCAACCAAGAAACAAAAAAAAAGAGATAAGAAGGAGGCAAGGTGCTTGAGAGGTGGCTCCGCACTTAAGAGCACTTGCTGCTTTTTCAGAGAAATCAGGTTCAATTCCAAGCACCCACATAGCAACTTATAACCAAATGTAACTCCATTTCTAGAGGATTTCTGAAGACTTCTTCGGGCTTCCACGGGTACCTGCATGTACATGGTACACAGACATACATGTAAGGAAAACACTTATAGACAGATACCTGACAAAAAAACAAGTTAAGAGGTAAAGAGTTTGTTTTGGTTTGAAAGGATACAGTCTAGCACAGCAAGAAATCCTTCAAGGCAAGGAGGTTTGCTTGCTCATATCCGAGTGCATCTGGAAGCAGAAAGAAAACAGGAAGGGGACCAGGACTGTGCACTCCAAGTTCCTTCCCTTAGGGATCCACTTCTTCAGCTAAGCCCCACCTCTGAAAGACTCCACAGCCTCCTAAAACAGCACCACCAATTTAGAATTGGGTGTTCAAACACTTGAGCCTGGGGAGAACATTTAATGTTTTAACTAGAGTAGGATTCTAAAATAAATCAATAATTCCAATAATGGAAGATAAGTAAACTCAAGATGAGCATAGAAATAGAAGATTTTGTTCACTGAAAAAGTAAATAGTCTGAAACAGAGAGAAAGGAAGCTCTTCCTCACAGTAGAAGACCAAATAATAAATGCAGAAGGAGTGATGGAGGTAGAAAATTGCCATTTTGCAGCCATGAGAGTAGTGATTGGCTCAGACAAAAATAATCAACTAGTGAGACAAACACTGAGCAGCTGCCACATCATGTTGCCAACAACAACATATGAGGCTTCGGTTTTGCTACATCCTCATCAACTTCCATTATTGCCTGTTTAATTGCCAGCTATCTTAGTTGGTGGGAAGTAGTGTCATTTTGCCTTCCCCTAACAAGTCTTGGGCCTCTTTGTGACTCCTAAACCACTTGGATATCTTATTTGAAAAATTTTAATTAGTTTTAAATAGAAACCTTTTTTCCAATTTAAAAAGGGGATTTATCTTTTTGTGGGTTTTTATTTTCATTTTATTGGTAGTAACATTTGTAGCACATTGAAACTACTTCCTAAACCAAAGCCAGACAGATTTACAGCTACATTTTATTCGAAGAGTTCTGTAATTGTAAGGCTTCCATTTGACTCTTTATTTCACTTTGAGTTATATTTTGTAGGACGTGAGGCTCACAAACTTTGGTCAGAATCAATGGTAACTCAATCATTGGACGCATTAACTAGAATCCTAATCTTGTAAGCAATATTAAATCTAAATCCTCCAGTGGCAAATCCTGGAGGATTCGCCATCTAAGGGCATCTTGTCCTCCTGCTGTCCCTATCCAAAAGCTCATATCTCCCTCCTGTCTCTTCTCTTCCTGGTGGTACACATCTTTACTCCCAGCATTTGAGAGGCAGAGGGGACCAGTTTTCTGTGAGGAGGCAGGCGGATTTCTGAGTTCCAGGCCAGCCTGGTCTACAAAGTGAGTTCCAGGACAGCCAAGGCTACACAGAGAAACCCTGTCTCGAAAAAAAAAAAAAAAATTTGTT
The DNA here is from genome assembly GCA_902729485.2 of Mus minutoides. Classification (NCBI taxonomy): domain Eukaryota; kingdom Metazoa; phylum Chordata; class Mammalia; order Rodentia; family Muridae; genus Mus; species Mus minutoides. The sequence goes on from LR753405.1 coordinate 173,747, forward strand.
CATTAGGATTTTCTACATATTAGATCATGTAACCTTTGAATACAGATAGTTTCACTTCCTGTTTTCCAATCTGTCTGCATTTTACTTTGTTTTCTTAGTTACTTGCTCGAAGTGGCTAAAGTCTCTAGTATGAGGTTGATTTGAAGTAGCATAATGTGGACGTCCTTGTCTGTTTTTTGTTTTTTTTTTTTTTTTAATCTCAGGTAGAAAGCATTCAGTCTTTTACTATTAAGTATGATATTAATCATGAGATTTTTTTTTCATAGATGCTCTTTACTAACTTAAAGATGTTTCCTACCATTTTCTGTTAATTACAAATTATGTTTTAAGCTGGTGGTGGTGGCACATGCCTTTAATCCCAGCACTTGGGAGGCAGAGGCAGGTAGATGTCTGAGTTTGAAGCCAGCCTGGTCTATAGAGTGAGTTCCAGGACAGCCAGGGCTATACAGAGAAACCCTGTCTCAAAAAAATAAGAAGAAGATAATGTTTTATGGGAAAGTTTTTTTTTTAAGATATTGTCTCCCATTAGTTAAGCACAGTACAGTTTATAGTTGTTTGGGTTTTTCTATTTTTAAGTTTTATTGTATATACATGTGTGTATGACTTAATGTATATTTATGTACCATGTACATGCAGAAGACTTCAGAGGTCTGAAGAGGTGCTGGATCCCCTGGAACTGGGGTTACAGATGGTTGTGATCTGCCATGGATGCTGGGAACTGAACCCATGTCCTCTACAAAACAACCGGTGTTCTTAACTGCTGCGCCCTCTTTCCAGTACCTATATATTTTTTAAAATCTGTCCTTAAATATCTTTTAAACTGCTATACTTTTTTGAGACAGGGTCTCTCCATGTAGCCATGACTGCCTTTTTACTATTTGGGGTTCTTCTTTTTCCACCTTTCTCCATCATTTTCGCCCTTTCAACCCTCTTACACTACATAAAAAGTGGGGGGGTGGGTAGAGAAGAAAGGAAAGAGATCACTGGATAAAGTCAGGGATAGGATAGGGAAAAGGTCAGCATTATTGTTAGACTAGTTCCTGCTGATTAGGGGCAAGTTTAATCTTCGAAGTCAGACTATCTACTTCTTTTGCTTGCTTCTTTTGTACATGACTACTTAACAAGTTGCAACAAACACCAACCAACAACCCCACCTCTTGGGCCTCTAGCATTTATATATACCCTCTGAAAATTTCCCAGAATTCCAAATGTCACACAATCACATATACTATCTGCAGCTAGCAAAACCATGCCCCTACTAGAGCATGAGGCAAATTGTAGTCAGCTGTGAAGCAACCCATATCCCCACATCTGAAATTAAAATGGAAACATATTCTTATAATATTTCTGTTTTTTTTTAAGAAACCAAAATTCCAGAATTCTCACTACACCTGGCTGTCTTAGAACTCACTCAGTAGAAGAGGCTGGTCTTGAATTCGGAGATCCACAGCCTCTGCCTCCTGAATGCTGGTATTAAAAGTGTGGACCACCAGGCCGGGTGCGGTGGCACATGCCTTTAATCCCAGCACTTGGGAGGCAGAGGCAGGTGGATTTCTGAGTTCGAGACCAGCCTGGTCTACAGAGTGAGTTCCAGGACAGCCAGAGCTACACAGAGAAACCCTGTCTTGAAAAACCTAAAAGAAAAAAAAAGTGTGGACCACCACTGCCCGGCTTCTACTGAAGCTTTTCATTCATATCCCCTACTCTGTTCAGACATCTAATTACTTATATTGTTTGCTGAACATTATAATCACAAAATTGTAGTGTGTGTGTGTGTGTGTGTGTGTGTGTGTGTGTGTGTGTATGTAAATAAATATCACTTCGGGACAAAAATGATATTATCATTATCCAGAAGTGTATTTCTGGATACATTATCCATTTGTGGGCATTTGCAGGCTACAATAATCCCCACAAAAAGCATGTGGTTCTCACTTGGGAGTACAAACACTTCAGGGGCTGTCAGTCCACCCATGCCAAGCCTGCAAATGAGACATTCTCCTTGAGGCCTGGTACTTACAGAAGTTCTCAGTAGTTCTCTGTGTCTTTGAGAGTGGTTTTGGAGAGGTTTAACTGTGGAGGGAAGAGTTACTCTGAATGCAGGGCCCAGTCCCATGGGCCTGGAGCCAGACTGAATAAAATGGGGAAAGCAAGCTAGGCAGCATCATTCGTTTCTCCCTGCTTCCTGTCTGTGCGAGCAGCTTGTCACAGCACCTAACACTGTGCCTTTTTGCCATACTAGCCTGGATCTCTTTCTAAAACCTGAGTGGAAACAAACCCTTACTTAAGTAGTTTTTGTCAGACATTTTGTCTCAGCAACAAGAAAAGTAACCAATACAGGCTCTCTGATTTTGCAAGCCTTGGGCTCTGCCATATGTCCCCATAGCCATGAGGCTACAAAAATAAAAGCCAAGGTCACCAGTGTCTGCAAATGTCCACAGGGAGAAGGTTAGATGTCTCTGGGTTCTAAGGACTAGGATTTCCTTCCTTTTTGCCATCTTATTGTTGGGTTGAAACTGTTGATTTTAAAATATTTTATTTCACATTTTACACATACATTTAAAAATCAGCTTCATTCTTGGGTTTCTCATTACATTGAGCGTAGATGAATCTCAATTTTTTTGTTCAGCAGTGGCCTTATATTTTCTCTTCACAGATAGTTTTGCAAAAGTAAGGAGAGATTCTGTTGTCATGGCACACACCTTTAATCCCAGCGCCCCAGAGACAGAGACAGGTGGATCTCAACTGGAGACCAGCCTGTCTGTGCATAGCCCAATTCCCCAAATCACCACCCCCCACAGATCTCTGTGACTTAGAAGCCAGCCTGGTCTACAGAGTGAATTCCAGGAAAGCCAGGGTTACAAAGTGAGATTATGCCTCAAAAGAAAATAAACAAACAGAAAAACAATAAAAAACAAAACCCTAATGAGGCATTTACTAACTATATATGTCATTAAATGGCTGCCCTTGCTGGATAATAACAAAGAGACATGGGGACTTTTTACTTCTCCTATGTCAGTTAGAATTCGATTCAGATACATAGATGACAAAATAATGGTTTTGACCAAGATACACATTTATATGTGTTGTGCATAATCCCCAGGCCGTGGTCTTCATTCTTTTGGTCCAAGATGGCAACCAGAACTCCAGGTATTAAATCAGAAAAGAGCTGAGGAAAGGGATTGAGGAAGGAGAAAAGTAAAGGGTTAAGAACAGGACTAGCTATTTTGAAGGAGTTTCCCAAAAGATATTACCCCAAGTTCTAGTAAAATTTCAGCAGCCACATGACCACAATTCAGCAGGAAAGGCAGCTCTAAAAACATTGTCTTACTGAGGCAGACAAAAGAGTTCAAGGTCATCCTTGGCAACATAGCAAATTCTAGGCCAGCCTTGAATACTTTATTGTTTTTCTCAAAGAAAATTAACTTTCCAGTTGCTGAATAGGCAAAGAAAGCAACTTAAGATATTCCTTAAGCTGGGTGGTAATTGTGGCACATGCCTGTAATCCCAGCACTTGGGAGGCAGAGGCAGGCAGTTTTCTGAGTTTGAGGCCAGCCTGGTCTACAGAGTGAGTTCCAGGATAGCCAGAGCTACACAGAGAAACCCTGTATTGGAAAAACAACGACAACAACAGATATTTCTTCGTCAGTTTTTACATAAGGACTGAGTTCTGATTATAACTATATGCTAGAAACGTGCCCACCAACAAAACAGGAATAAAAGAGTTCTAAGGAGCACAAGACTTGAAAAATGAGCACAGTTCTTGAACCTTCATTACGCATGCTGAAGTCAGTCCTGTACAGAAACTCACTGTTGCACACTTAGCAGGGTTATGCAGGCAGATCTTTGTCAGCATCTAGCCAGAGTGAGAACCTATCTCAAAATACAACTTTACTACTGAAAGGTGAGCAATGCATGAGATTGGAAGGAATAATAGAGAACTTGAATAACATTACTCATTTTGTAGGATAAGTACCAAGGTGTCTACACTGCCAGTATGAGGAAATCCTTTTCTTGGAATCTGTGTATTTAAACATGCTAATGTTGTCTTGTGATCTTTTACTATAAAAATCTAATAATTTTAAAAGGGGGTTACAGTAATCAAAACGCACTATATACATGCATGAAATGTTCAAAGAACTAATTGAATAGAAGTGACTTAAAGGTTTTATCTTTTTTGTTGTTGGGGGGGGATTGCTCCATTTTTATTCCTGTCTCTAGTTATCTGCTTTTTTTTTTTTTCATTTTTTATTGAATTTTTGGGAATTTTACATCATACACCCTGATCACACTCACTTCCCAGTCCTCCCAGGTCTGACCCCACCCTTGTGTCCTCCCCATCCTCCCCAAAAAAAGAAGGAGGAAAAAATAAGACCTGCTTTGCCTATATACTCACTAGAACATGATCAAACTCCTAATTGCCAGTCCCTAAAGAAAACCTAGCCCTTCCCCACACCCCAAGAGTAGCCATCAGTTGAGTAGAGCTATACTTCAGCATCCTTATCACAATTTTAAGAGTTCTCTTTGATGGTGTGATGGTTTATATATGGTTGGCCCAGGGAGTGGCACTATTAGGACGTGTAGTCTTGTTGAATTAGGTGTATCGCTGTGAGCATGGGCTTAAGACCCTAGTCTTAGCTGCCTGAAAGTCAGTATTCTACTAGAAGCCTTCAGATGAAGATGTAGAACTCTCAGCTCCTCCTGTGCCATGCATGCCTGGATGCTGCCATGTTCCTGCCTTGATAATGGACTGAACCGCTGAACCTATAAGCTAGCTCCAATTAAATGTTGTCTTTATAAGAGTTGCCTTGGGCATGGTGTCTGTTCATAGCAGTAAAACCCTAACTAAGACAGAAGTTGGTACCAGGAGTGGGGTATTGCTGTGATAGGCCTGACTATGCTTTTGTTTGGAAGAATGTGGATTTGGGGACTTAGGATTTGGAAAGCCCTGGAATGCTTTAAATAGGGATTAGTGGGCTATCCTAGTAAAACTATAGAAGACTTTGTTACTGAGAGTGATTTGAATTGTGCAGACCTTGCCCAAGAGATTTCAGTGGAGAATTTCAACATGTGGCCTAGAAACTGTTTTGTGGTATTTTGGTGGAAAATGTGGCTGCTTTTTTGCCCTTGTCTGAAGAGTCTGCCTGAGGCTAAGGTGAAGAGACTCAAATTAATTGCATTGACAAAGGAAGTGCAGAAACACCCATCATAGACTTTGTTCTTTGATTAAGTCTCAGGAAGAGCATTTTAAACAAGCATAACAAGCTGAGAAAGGAAAAATATAAAATATATGGTTCAAGTATTAAAGGGGTACCAGGAAGTGAAATGGAACTGAATCCTGTGTTCAAGGAGATAACAAATTACAGGAGTGGGACTTTGGGTCAAAATCCTACACAGCTAAGTTTAGATCCAGGCATGGTGGTAGACACTGTTAATCCCAGGAGACTTGCATAGAGATCTCTGAGTTCAAGGTCAATCTACAGAGCAAGATCCAGGACAACCAAGCTTAGGTAGTGAAGGAGTTGGAAAAGAGGAAGATAGTGATAATATAATAGAAAGGGGGAGCCATCTTCCAGATACTGCAAGCAGAAGAACTCAGCAGCTGGTTATAACTCAGAACTCTGGCTTTATAGTCAAGAGGAGAAGGAAACTACTAGGACAATTGATGCTGGTTAGCTGGACCTAAGAAATTAGTAGTGATTAAGAAGAGACCAGCAGCTGGGCGTGGTGGCACACGCCTTTAATCCCAGCAGGCAGATTTCTGAGTTTGAGGCCAGCCTGGTCTACAAAGTGAGCCCAAGACAGTCAGGACAATACAGAGAAACCCTGTCTCGAAAAGCCAAAAAAAGAGAGACCAGCATCACTGAGATGAAATCTTCTGGGAAGTGTTTTCTGAAAGCAAGCACAAAGAAGCTATATTCCAGAGATAACTAATGTTGTACCTCGTGCTGCAGCTGTACTTGGTAATATGTAAGAGTCAACCAGGTGGTACTGGTTTTTAGGCCATGAAGGCGTCATGAAGGACAGCTGAGGCTTGGCACTATTAAATGTCATGGACGGCCATTGGTGAAGGTGCAGCCTCAGTTGCAGTTGATGTCCCAGGACTGAAGGGGTCATGCAACGGATTTGAGCCTTGGCACTATGAAGAGAGCCTATAAGAGGCTATTGGTGAAGCCTAGTTGCAGTGGAAGACTGCAATATATTGGAGGTGCCAGTACCATGGGATGATCACTAAGAACAGGAGCAGCAGTAGAGTGGATCAACCTGAGTTTAGAGTGTTACAAAGGGCAGAGCTGGAGAAGTGACACCAGTCTTTTGGAGGAGCCCAGACATTGTATAGATCCCAGACATTGAAACAAAAAACTAACATTGAAGTAGCCTTGGAGACCCCAAGATGTTTGAGATGCCAGAGCCGTGAGCTATCTGCTGAGGAAAGCTGCTAACAGGAAGTAGAACCAGCCCAGGAGAAAGAAGTTTGTTGCAATCACCAAAGATGAAAAAGGAGTTGGAGATCTGAAGACCACTTTGACATCAGACATGGAGATGCAGAGTTTTGGAGTTTTCCCAGCTGGTTTCCTGTCTTGCTTTAGGGATTACAGTTAAGAGACTGACAGAATCCCAGAAGAGACTTTGAACTTTTGACTTTTAACATTGTTGAGATGATAGACTATGGGGGCTTTGGAAGGTGAACTAAATATATTTTTATTATGTTATGGGGGTATGACCCCCATAGACTCATATGTTTGGACAAGCCTATGGGGGCCAGGGAGTAGAAGGTTTTTATATGCTTGGCCCAGAGAGTAGCACTATTACAAAGTGTGGCTCTGTTGGAGTTGGTATGGCCTTATAGGAATAGGTGTGTCTCTGTGGGCATGGGCATAAGACCCTCACCCTAGCTGCTTGGAAGTCAGTCTTCAACTAGCAGCCTTCAGATACAAATGTTAAACTCTCAGCTCTGCCTGCACCAAGCCTGTCTGGATGCTGCCATGTTCCCGATTTGATGATACTGAACTGAACCTCTGAACCCATAAGTCAGGCCCAATTAAATGTTGTCCTTTATACTTGCCTTCGTCATGGTGTCGATTCACAGCAGTAAAACCCTAACTAAGACAGATGGTTTCCTGTCTAGGCTGTTACTTTTGGAAGGTGTGAGAGGTGAAGGTAGGGGTTGTCACAAAAACCTATGTCCCTCTTTCTCATCAATGAGTCTGCAGTCATTGATTCCATTGCAAAGTAACTTTCTTGCCCTTTATAGTCATAGATCATGAACTTCCACATGGTTTGTTGTGATAGCACAGACTACAGACATCCACATGGTCTCTGGTGCCAGCACATACCACAGACCTCAACATGGTCTGCAGTGGCAGTACCCCATAACATCAACACAGCCTTCTGCTGCAGCATGAGCCACAAACACCATCATAGCTCTCTGTGGCAGCACAGGTTAAGAACAACAACATGGCCTCTGGGACAACACAGATCAAGGACATCAATATGCTCCCTGGACATCAACATGGCTTCAGGGGGCAATATAGACCACATATATCTGCATGGCCTGCAGAGGTAACATAGGCCATAGATATCCACACTGTCCTGAGCTGCAGTAGGACCACAGATCCAGACATGGCCCTTACTGGTACCATGACCATGGACATCAACATGGTCCCAAGTGGCAACATAGGCCATCCATAAAAACATGTCCCCTGGCAGTAGCATGGCCCACAGGCATCAACATAGCTTCAGACAGCAATACAGAACACGGACATCCAGAATAACCCTTGATGATAATATGAGCCATGGACATCAACATGACCCTCAGCCACAGCAGGACCATGGGCCCAAACATTGCCCTCTTTAGTAGCATGGATAAAGGTTTTATCTTAAGGTAGATAGTACACAATAAATATTAAATATGTGGACAGTCTTCTTTAAATCGACATGAATTTATTTTGGTTTCAGTGTAAAATATTAGTATTAATTGTATCATGTACAATCGTGGCAAATTTCTTTTTGTCATAGTCATCATTTGAGATACCCCCCTTGTTCTTGATTCACCTTGGCTGAATAAAATGTCAAGCAAGCAAAGGCAACTTTCATCATTTATGCTTGCTTGCTTGCTTGCTTGCTTGCTTGCTTGCTTGCTTGCTTTTGGGGGGGGGTTGTTTTTTTGAGACAGGGTTTCTCTGTATAGCTCTGGTTGTCCTGGAACTCACTCTGTAGACCAGGCTGGCCTCAAACTCAGAAATCTGCCTGCCTCTGCCTCCCGAGTGCTGGGATTAAAGGCGTGCGCCACCACGCCCGACCTATGCTTTCTTAATATGGAGCTTTTCCTTCATTCATTACCCCTTCTCTATATTTTTTGGTTACAATATCATTAACACTGCAATAGTCAAAATGTCTTCTCCTGAACCACAGTGGTTAGTATAAACTGAATTTATAATTATTTTAGATAACACTTTTAAAAGGAAAGAGGCTACAGAGATGGCTTGGTAGGAAAATGTTTGCTGTAAAAGTATGAGTGCCTGAGTTCAGATATCCAGGACCCAAGTCAAAAGGTGCACTTAAGAGCCTATAATCCAAGCATTGATATGGGCAGAGACAAGTCAGCCAATTTAGCTGAAATTGGTAACCTCTAGGTTTAATGAGATACTGTCTTAAAAAATAAGATGGAGAATAATTGAGAATTGAGGATTTCATCTCTGCCCTAGGTCTGGACACACTTCTCATTCTAATGGCTAGGCTCTAGGTAATACAGAAGTCAGAAGATAACAGAGAGTGGTAGATGACACCACAAGGATGCTGTGAATCACTTGGCTTTTTCAACAATAAAAAGAACAAATTTTAAAAAAAAACAAAACAAAACAAAATAGGAAGCTGGAGGATGTTTCAGCAATTAAGGACAGTGGTTACTTTTCCAGAGAATCTGGGATTGATTCTCGGCATCCAGAAGCTGGCTTATAACCATCTGTAACTCTAGTTCCAGGGATCTGAAGGTCTCTTTGGGCCTCCAGGCACATATACAGTACAAAGACATATAGGCAAAACACCACACACACACACACACACACACACACACACACACACACACACACTTTTAAAATTACTTAAAAGTTTTTACAATTATTCATTTGTAGGAGAGGACACATACCACAGTGCATATGTGGAAGTCAAAGGACAACTTATAAGAGTTTTCACCTTCTACTATGTAGGTTCTAGGGAATCATCATCAGGCTTGGCAGCAAGTACCTTTAACTGCTAAAGTGCACAGATCTTTTAAATGGTTTTATGGTACTAGATAGATATGAAATTCAGAGCTTCATGCATGCTGAGCATGCTTTCTACCTTCTGAGCTTGTTCTAGATTTTTAAGAAGAGAATGGGATGGAGGAAATGGCTCTGTTGATAAAGTGCTCACCATGCAAGAATGAAGACCTGAGTGTGAATCCCCAGCACTCATTTCAAAAGTCAGGCATGGATAAAATAACTGTTTATAATGGAGAACCAGAAGCTGGAGAGGTTGCTCAGGAGTTAAGAGCACTGTCTACTCTTTCAGAGAACCTGATTCGATTCCCATCACCCACATGACAATGAACATCTGTCTATAGCTTCAGTTCCAAGGGATTTGATGTCCTCTTCTTTTTTTTTGGGGGGGGGGGGAGGTGAGACAGGGTTTCTCTGTGTAGCCTGTGTCCTGGAGCTCACTCTGTAGACCAGGCTGGCCTCGAACTCAGAAATTCACCTGCCTCTGCCTCCCAAGTGCTGGGATTGAAGGCATGTGCCACCACCACTGCCTGGCTTGATGTCTTCTTCTGATGTCTTCTTCTGACTTCATAGATACTGCATGTACATAGTACACAGACATGCACAAAGACAAATAAAATGAAGACCAGCAAGATAGCTTGGTAGGTAAAGGCACTTGTTCCCACACTGATGACCTGAGTTCAATACCTAGGATTTATATGGTAAACAGAGAAACAACTCCTACAAGTTTTCCTATAATCTCCACATGAATATCATGACATATGACCCCACAAAAAATAGATAAAAATTAATTAAAACATTTAAAGTCGGATGTGGTCCTATACCTATAATCCCAATAGTTGGGAGGGTAAGATAGGAGGATCCCTGGGGCTTATTGTTCAACTAGCCTAGCCAAATCGTGGAGCTCCAGTTCAGTGAGAAACCCTATCTCAAACAGTAAGGTAAAGGGTGGTAGACGAAGGCATCCAACATTGTCCTCTGGCCTCCACAAACATATACATATACTCATTCATGTATGCGCACTTGTGCATGTAAAAACACATATACACAGCATACACTGTATCAATCACTCCGTATAATAAAAGTGAAAGAAATGTATCATTATATCTTGTCTGAACGAACCAGCTACAATAAGGTTCTCTGAGACAATTAGCAGAAGTGTGCATTGAGTAATATTAAAGAATTATTTTAGATAATGCATGCCAATATTTATTTGTTTGTCTTTCAAGACAGGGTTTCTCTGTGTAGCCCTGCCTGTCCTGGAATTCATTATGTAAACCAGGCTGGCTTCGAACTCACAGAGATCTGCTTGCCTCTGCCTTCTGAGTTTAAAGGCATTCGCAGGCTATCTGATCACTTTTTAACAATTAGATACACTAGCTTTCAACACATGAACCTCTGAATGGCCACTTTAGATTCCAGCCATAACATTGACATTGTATTGATGTTAGTTTCACAATTGTGAAAAATGCACCATGGTAGTGTCAGAGGTTAATAATGAGGGAGACAAGGTGCGGGCCTATGGGAGCTCATTGTGCTATCTTTGTAGCTTCTCTATCAAACTAAAATTGTTTTGCATCAAACATTCATAATTTAAAAATATTCCAGGGAAAGCTTCAAGAATAAATAGAAAGGTCAGGTAAATCAGGACAATTAAAAATGATGCTTAGTGGTGGTGGCACATGCCTTGAATCCCAGCATTTGGGAGGCAGAGGCAGGAAGATCTTTGAGTTCAAGGCCAACCTGGTCTACAGAACAAGTTCCAAGAGAGCCAGGGCTATCTCAAAAAACAAAACCCCAAATAAACAAACAAAGCCCAACAACAACAAAGGCATAAGACATTTTACCAAATAGCTCTGTAAGTAAAAAATATGTGCATAAAATGACACTCGGTATCATTAACCATTAGGGAAATGTAAATCAAAACCATAATGAAGCTGGGCGTGGTGGCGCAAGCCTTTAATCCCAGCACTCGGGAGGCAGAGGCAGGCGGATTTCTGAGTTCGAGGCCAGCCTGGTCTACAAAGTGAGTTCCAGGACAGCCAGGGCTAGACAGAGAAACCCTGTCTTGAAAAACCAAAAAAAAAAAAAAAAAAAAAAAAAAAACCACCCATAATGAAGAATCATGTCACACCTCTCAGAATGGCTAACACAAAACCAGTGGCAGTAGCAAAAGTGGGACGAGATGAGTAACACTTAGTCTTCCATCTACTGCTAGTAGGCATGGAAAATGGGCAGCCACTCCGAGAAAGACTGACAAGAAGTTTCTTATAAAAACAGACATGACATTGCTAGGTGGGATTTGACTCAGTGTCAGAGAGCTCAGCTAGTATGCATAAAGCCCTGGGTTGTGTCCCTGGTACTACATGCTTAAAAGAAAACAGATAGTTATGAAGAAATAGTCCAAAGCTTTTGGGGTGCTGAATAGTTAAACACTTTGATTGCTGTGTTGGTTTAATGAATCTATGCAAATTATGAAATTGCATAGAGCACACCCGAGAAAGTGCCTGAATGACAAGAGGCTCTTGGAGTAGTTCCCCAAGGGTTCTAATACTGTGTTGCCAGATGCTCAGGCTGGTCAACTCCAGGGAGGAGTCACCAGTGTTCTCAATGTTCCTCCAATGAGGTCACACCTGGAATCTGAGAACTCAGGAAACAGGCAGGAAGACCACTGCGCATTCCAGACCAGCATAGTGAGTTCCAGAGCTACATAGTGAGACTCTGCTTCAAAAATACAAAACAAAATAGAAAAACAATAACAAAATTTTTGAGAAAATATTCCACAGAGAAGACCACATTTATGTAAAATGTGAGCAAGCCATTGAAAAGTGTTGACTCTACCTGATTGATCCATGGGCCTTCATTAACTATTCTTCATTTTTGTTTATGTTTGACCTTTTCCATGATAAACTGTTTTATTAAGAGTCACTGCTAAATAAATGTCTGTTGAATAAGTGAAGGATTAATGAATAACCATTGTCCAAACCTGTTCTTTTATAGATAATGGAAGGATCTAGAGGGTAGGTACTACTCAAGGTCACACAGAATACTCAAGGTTCCTCCTGATTGTCAATGTAGATCTTCTAAAATGTAGATCTTAAATTTTACACACGTGGTATGTTTTGTTTTGTTTTGTTTTGTTTTAAATTACTATTAACTGAAGGGTTCTAAAATAGGAGAAGAGTAGGCCTTCCCAGGAGAAGAAGGGAGATACCCAAAATGTTAGCTGCACTCTGGGAAGGGGCAGATGGGCCACTTGGGGCAAGGTCAGAGGCTGCACTGTTAGAGATTTACTCCAGGGTGAAATCACTAGAATGCCTGGTGTGTTTGAATGTCTTAAGGACATTTACACACCCGGAGGAAAGTATAGGGTTGGTAAGTGCGTGGGAAGCTAAGCAAACAGCAGCCCAAAGGCCAATGATTAACTCCTGGGAAAACAAAATGCTGTTCAGGGAGAGAAAGCACCTGGTCTACATGACTCTAGTTTGAATGGCATTTACTGGGCTGCATAATTTTCAAGAAAGGGAGAGCAAGGACACATGCTCCACTATGTTCATAGCAGCCTTATTCATAATAGCCAGAAACTGGAAAGAACCCAGATGTCCCTCAACAGAGGAATGGATACAAAAAATTTGGTATATTTACACAATGGAGTACTACTCAGCTATTAAAAACAATAAATATATGAAATTCCTAGGCAAATGGATGGATCTGGAGGCCATCATCCNCTATAGGTGGAAGAATAACCATGAACTAACTAGTACCCCCTGGGCTCGTGTCTCTAGCTGCATATATAGAAGAGGATGGCCTAGTTGGCCATCAGTGGGAAGAGAGGCCCCTTGGTTATGCAGACTTTATATGCCCCAATACAGGGGAACGCCGGGGCCAGGGGGTGGGAGCGGGTGGGTAGGGCAGCAGGGCCGGGAGTGGGGAGGATATAGGGAACTTTCTGGATAACACTTGAAATGTAAATGAAGAAAATATCTAATAAAAGTTGAAAAAAAAAAAAAAAGAATTAACCAAAAAAAAAAAAAAAAAGAAAGGGAGAGCAAAACTTTTTTCATGAAGAAGAACCTTGGGGGGAGTACACCCTACCTCTCAGTGGGGCCACTGTGAGCAAAAGCTCAGGCCCAGACTGAGGGGTAACCACAAGGAGGCCCTGGTGGAACATATGGCTGGGCCCATTACTCTGTGCACACTAGGTTTACCTGATTTCTCCCTCAGAAAAATCACCAGCACCCCTATCTCTAGCTCACTCACGTTTTAAATGGGCTTTCCAGTGCTTGGTCCTTTAGTCATCCTGAGAAACATCTCAGACCTCAGACAACAACCTGCAGATGTTTCCAGCCACAAACACACCCTATCCACTCTGAGATAGGGACTCTTGCTCAGCCTTTGCTGTCAGAGGCTAAGTGACAGAGAAAGGATATTTGACTTCTTAGGCAATGTGAACAAAGCTGCAAGTTTTGTGACTATGGTGGCCCAGCAAGGAGATGGGAGAGATCTTCACTGTGAGGCCCAGTTTCTTCACAATTCAACTATATTCAGCCACTAATCAACAGCCCACAAAGTTTTTCTAAGAATTGCAGTTCCTACACTGTGTGAGAGACACACAGTGGTAGAAGCAGTAGCTCCTAAAAAATATGTTCATGTCCTAGAGTCTGTGGGTATGGCCACATGAAGACAAAGGGGCTGGAGCCATGGCTCAGGGGTTAAGAGAACTGCCTGCTTTTCTAAAAGACCCAGCTCCATTCTTAGCACCCACATGGTAACTCATAACCAGCTAAAACTCTAGTTATAGAGGATCCAACACCCTCTTCTGGTATCCTCGAGCACTAGGCACACATGTAGTATGCAGACATATCTATAGGCAGAGCATCTATACAGACTTTTTTAAAGGTGGTAACCAGGCACAGTGGCACACACCTTAATCCCAAGACTCAAGAGGCAGAATCAGGTAGATCTCTGCAGGTTGAAGACTAGCCTGGTATACAAAGGAAGTTCCAGGTCAGCCAGGGTTATACAGTGAGACCCTGGCTCAAAATAGGAGGAAAGTCTTTGCAAGTATGATTAAACAAAAGGCATTAAAGTAATATTCCCCAGTTAGGCTTAAATCCAATGACAGATATATGTTCATGAGAAACTGAAGGAAGACAGAAAAAAAGTCCACATGAAGAAGGACTCAGAAATTGTGGTGGTTGGGGCCACAAGCCAAAGGTTGCCTAGACCCTCCCAGGAGCTGACAGAGAAAGGGAAATTTCCCCTCTAATACCTGAAAAGGTAGTATAGCCTCATCTATACCTCAACTTCAGACCTGTGGCCTTCAGTCTAGAGGTGACCATATTGTGACTGCTGTCCAAGGACACCTGTCTAGTGGGAAAGACAGAAAGAGTGGGAACAGCACTGGTGTGCTACATGTCATGGAATGTGGGTCATGAACCACAGTCAACTCCATCCAGTGATCGCTAGCCAAGCAGCACAGGCCCTTACAGAACTGATCCATTCTTCAAGAGCTCCCAAATTAAAGAGCAAACCCTCCAGACATCCCTTTGTGTGAGCATCTGGTACTAACCCCATATATTATTTCACATAGGCCTTCTTCAGTCACTAGAGCCAAGCCAGGCTACAGAGAAAGGGTCTGGGAACACAGCCAAGGTTTGCCTTTCATTTTCCACCAGTCTACTCACAGGCTAATTCTCCAGACAAACTTCAGAAAGAATCATTTCCACAGACTGACCCCACTGACTCACTGCTTTCTCATTAGTTTCCCATTGCCTGGCTCATCCTACACCCTATGACCTTCACTTATTTCCTTCTCTGCTTTGATCCTCCTCCAGGGTTGGTGCAGCTTAAGCTCCCTGATCCCTGACTTTGACTAGGAGACACAGATACCAATAGCCTGCCTCCATCCTTGGAGTTGTCCATGATATAAATACAGAAGGATGGCCCCATAGGCAACATCGAATGCAAAAACCAAGAGAGACCCATACATGGAACCAGAGGTGAAAAGATGGGAAGGCCATGGCTAAGCCAAGATACTGTTGAATGAAGGGCTCCCATCCACCATAGAGAGTGACATTTAACCAGATCCTCAAATCAATCCCTTGGGGGTTGAGTAGCCAGGGAGAAGCCAGAAATTCTAGTCCCTGGGATGGCCTCCAAGTGTGCCAGCAGTGCCATCTAGGGCCTGTTGGATGCCAAGTGAATAGGAAGTTGGCAAGTCAGGAAACTGCCACTCAGAGGGGTTTATAGGCTGTTTGGGCCCAGCTGTACATGGACTCTAGATAGCTTGCCTTTTGCAGCAGTGCCTGGTTCCTGTACTTAAGTGTTATACTGTGGCAACAGACCCTTGATTTTGCTAATTTCTATTACATCACCTGGTAAAACACCAAGCATATGAGAGACCTATGCATTTGCAGCTGAATGAGAGAGTAAACACCTGAAAAAGCCTATACTCACTGTAAAAGGAGAGAGTCAACCCCAGTAGTGCAGCATTGTCACAGAGGTCTGCTGTGCCTCTATCCCCTTTAGTGGTAGCCTAAGGGGCATGGCTGATAGCATATGGGAACAAAGGATCACCCACTCAAAACCAAGCATCCTGAAGCTTGAGTTTCCCTAAGGTCAGACACCATGGGCCTCCATGGGACACGGGACTGTCCTCTAATAATCCTCCTTGTATGTGGAGGATAGATGCAAAGACTAAGGTTGCTATTGAACAGCTGGGAAAGGAGAAATGGAAGGGCAGGTGTGAGATCACAGTCTCCTCCTGGTGGCCCTTGGTGCAGATTGCTACCCAGCTTGCCTGCTGTTCCCCAGATCAGTTCTTCACTTTCCAAGGCTGGCCTCAGAAGGCTGGAAAACATTGCAGTGCAGGGAACCAGTGCTGTTCTGGGCTACTTATAGGACCCACAAGGACTGGAGCACATCGGAGAGTGATGGGTCCTGTGTTTCTTCTTGTTCCACTTGAGTTTGGGGGAACAGGCATTCTCACACATGTACCTACTTTAAAAAGGAGATATTGGAAGGATAAGTTCCAATGTTGAGGATAGAATCATGGAGCATGATATTCATAAGGTCTCCACCTCCACCCTGTCCTGACAGCTCAGAGTGCTCATGTCCCAGCATTGCCTTCCAACCCTGGCTTCTAGGAACTGAGCTGTGTCTTTTCTTATAAAGCTGACCAGGGTCTTCTGTCTTAAGGTGGCCATGAGACCAGGTGGGGCCCAGGGCAAGGAGCCCTCTGCAAGCCTGTGATCCTAGGATAAGGCTGTCACATGTCCCAGGCTTGGGGGGAAAGCTAGGACCCCCGCCCCCCTCCAGCCAAGATGCTCTGGCAGTGAAGAGTGGAGACTGAAGGGGAACAATGGCAAGCACAGCTTAGGAGCCCCTTTCCTGAAACAGGCTTGGGGGACCTCAGGACCCTCAGCTGTGGGTTTCAATGAAAAGATGTCTGCTCACTGGGGCTGTTGGACAGGCATACCCAGGTCTGTGCCCCAGAGTAATGTACACTCCCTGACTCCCAGTGTCTGTGAATGTGGCCACACACAAGAGACAGATTTCTGAGGATGTTGTCCCATTAAAGATGGAGAGATGAGATCACCCTGATCATCCAGGTTGCCCCAAGTCCAGTGACAGAGGTCCAGAAGTACACAGAAGGAAAAGGCAAGGTGGTAGGGGTATGTGGCCACAGCCAAGGGACAGCTGGAACTGCTAGGAGAGGTGGGAAGGGTCCTCCCTCAACCCCTCTGAAGGGGTGCGCACTGACTTTAGCCTCTAGCACTCTAGAGCTGTGGGAGTCAGGTTCCTTCCAGGCTCTGCTCATTTGCTGTGGCCACCCCAAGATACACATCCCTGAGGCGATCAGGGGAACTTAAAAGTATTTTAAGGACAATTTGATCTGGAGGCCTGTGCTCTTTGTGCCTACACTATTAGGATCACTAAACTGGTATGGAGACCAACTTGGCAATGTCTCTCCCTTTGGCTTTGGCCATTCTGAGGAGCCTGGGCAGCCATTCTGGTTTATTCTATTACACGTAAGTCAGCCTCCATTCCAGAGAGCAGAATTAAGCTACAGATCTTGAAACTTGTGTGAGTTAGTTCTCTCCTACTAGGTATATTCCAGGCACCAAACTCAGGTCATCAGGCTTGTCAGAAAGCACCTTAACTTGCTGACCCATCTTGCTGGAAGAGGCTCTTTTTGCCCACATTATCAAGTCACAAAACTGATATGGGAGCCACCCTGTCAAGACCCCTTCTTTTTTTTGGCCTTGGCCATTCCAGAGCCTGGGACATTTTTGACACAGGTAATACTCACCTCCGTAGCCAGAGACAGAACCATTCCATCAACAAATACAGATCCATACCTTCATGTCTCTGTACCTCTTTCCTCCAGAGTTGGAGGCAGGCCCATTCAGCAATGGTGCCCCAAGCTCCCTAACTCTGGCCCTGGTTTCCACATTCTAGGGTCAGCACTGAGTAAATGTTGACAGGAGTTACCTGCAATGGCCATGCAGGGTCCCAGACAGTGCTTGTCCCAGGATTTTGCCTTCACATTAAGGTTTAGGGCACAGTCAGGAGGAAACAAGGTCAAGTGATAGCTGAAAGAAATGGAATGTGTGAACACTGGAAGAAATGGAATGTGTGAACACAGTATGAAGCTTCTACAAATGGAGGAGTTTCAAGGGGTGGGAGAGAGGCCTATGCAACTGGAGATGCCAGGATGGAAATCCTGCCTCCTGAGCCTGAGATGCTATTCCCTATGTCTGAGCAATCTACCCAGTCTAGCTTCCAGCCAGGCCCAGATACAGAAGCCCAACCTCACAGGGATGGAAATTCTCCTGGGTGGCTCAAGTAGGGATCCTCTGTACTATCCTGCTCAAATGTACCTCATTTTTGGGATCCCTATAAACTATAAAGGGGACTATAAACCTTCATCACCCAAAGGCAAACACCCAGCTCCTGATGCTTTATTTCCCTGCCCTTGCTCATGTCACATGTGATTCCAGGTATAAACTTCTTTGTGTAGTTCAGCTGTTTCTTATCTGCACATTTCTCTGTAGCACACACACAGGCTTCCCATCCCTTTCAGCATGTTTCTAGGCTGCTGGCTACTGTGAAGGATAGCAGACTCTGTCTCTTTCTCTTCTAGCAGCTTCAAAAGAGGATGAGTGGGGATTAACAGACACACACACACAAACACACACAGCTCACATATGTACACACCATACACCTGCATGCTTATATACAGTCACATACAAATATGCACACACCTGGCACTCCACACATGTGTATACTGATCCGTACCACTGAAACATTGGCTCCTACCTTCCACATTGTGTGAAAATCATTAATTCCAATGTACATGGGAATAGCAGCTGAACTCTGAGCTGTCTACATAACTAGGTCTTATAAGGGGACAATTCCAGGGAGTGTGTGGCCTACTCAGACTGTCCTCCTATTGTTGCTCAAGGAAGTGTCTAGTCCCAGTGTCAGCATGATAAACAACAAGCACCTAATCCTGGAGAGACTTGATGCCCCAGGGAAGGAGAATAGAACTCTTGGAGGGGGAATCAGAGAGGAAGGCAACATTTGGAATGTAAATAAATAAAACCATTTTAAAATAAAAAATAAACAAGCACTGGGCACATGTGGCTTGGCTATGAATAGTACAGGTCTCTTTCCTTTACTCTACCAGAGTCAGGACTTTTGGGCCTGCCCTATATCAACTACATTCCCACACTTGCCACTTGGAGGTCAGCTTGCAAAGAAAAGGGTGGGGATGGAGGGAGAGGCAATGAAAGGGGATGCCACCAAGAACTGTCATGGCTATCTTTCACTCAGCCCAGGTCCAGAGCTCTGTGTATGGACAGTGTGTGAGTGTGCTCATGTGCACATGTGGCAGCTGTGTAAGTACACAGTCTGAATGCAGGAGAGGCTGTGACTGCATTATGGTAGGCAAGAGAACATCTGTGCCTGGAAGTACAAGGTCTGTGTCTGCCTGTCTATCTGTCTGGCTGTTTGTCCATCCACATATGTGCACATGTGAACAAGCCAGGGAGTAAGCATACTGTGTCCCCGGGCACTCCAGGAGCTGAGCTGGGATTTGGGAAGTATCTTTAGACCTTGAACAAAAAGGGCCTCTCTTCTGACTCCTCCCCCCACACTTGCACAATCCACAGAAGACCTGTGGCACAGTGCACTCCAGCCATACATATATGCCGGATGTTTGCTATCTGCACAGAAACATTCTGAAACCTCCATACTCTTACTAGGCATGGTCTTTCTGCCTGATATGACTTTCTTCCCTGAGGCAGTTAGTTAACTCCTGCTTCAACAGGAAACCAGGTGGACCACCTTCTGGGGCACTTTTCTTGGCCTG
This sequence comes from Mus minutoides, assembly GCA_902729485.2. Taxonomy (NCBI): domain Eukaryota; kingdom Metazoa; phylum Chordata; class Mammalia; order Rodentia; family Muridae; genus Mus; species Mus minutoides. The sequence continues at coordinate 193,382 of LR753405.1, forward strand.
GTGGGAGGAAGTTGTAAGCTACTTGTTGAAACTGGTCATCATCTTCCTGGGTCCTCTTACTACCCAGAAACTACATTCAGACCTAGATTGATAGGAAAGTTGTGATTGAAGCAGCTTTTTTGTTTTGTTTTGTTTTTTCAAAATAGGGTTTCTCTGTGTAGCCCTGGCTGTTATGGAACTCACTCTGTAGACCAGGCTGACCTCGAATTCAGAAATCTTCCTGGCTCTGCCTCTTGAATGCTGGGATTAAAGGTATGTACCACCACAGCACCCCCCCCCCCAGTTTATGCCCAGCTTTTTTAATGGGTTCTGAGATTTAACTTAAACTTTAAAAGGTGAAACAAGCACTTTACTAACTGATACATCTCCTCAGAGCCAATCTCTTTTTTTTTTACAACAATAACTAGACAGAAATCAAACAAAATATAAAATAACAACACCATCAACAAATAGGATCAAAAGTATTTATAAAGATAATTATAAAGTGCAGTGCTCAATAGCAGGATACAAATTGAAAAAGACCATATTCTAGGAAAACTTCAACAAACTTTTTAAATGTCTAAAGTTTATTTATTTATTTATTTATTCACTTTACATCCCAATATCAGCTATCCCTCTTCTCCCAGTCCCCCTCCTCGAAACTTCTCTTCCCACTCCCCACTCCCTTTATCCTCAGAGAAGGAGAAAGCCCCAGTTCCCCTCATCTGGCACCTCCAATCACTGCAGGACTAAGGACATCCTCATCCACTGAAACTAGACAAGGTGGCCCAGCTAAGGGACTGAGCTCCACAGGCAGACATCAGATCCAAGGACAGCCCCCTCTCCAGTTGTTAGGGCACCTGCAGAAAGACAAAGCTGCACTTCTGCTACATATGTGCAGAGGGCCTAGGTCCAGCCCATAGTTGCTCTTCAGCTGGTGATTCAGTTTCTGGGAGCCTCCAAGGGTCCAGGTTAGTTGGCTCTGTTGGTCTTCCTGTGGAGGCCCTGTCCTCTTCAGGTCCCTGAAGCTTCCCCTCAACTCTTCCATAAGACTCCCGAGCTCCATATAATGTTTGGCTGTGGGTCTTTGAATCTGTTTCCACTAGCCTCTTGGTGGAGCCTCTCAGAGGACAATTATGCTAGGTTCCTATCTGCAAACATAATAAAGTATCAGTAATAGTGTCAGGGGTTGGCCCTTGGGATGGGTCTCACATTGGGCCAGACACTGCTTAGTCATTCCTTCCATCTTGCCCCCACCCCACCCCCACCCCACGCAAAAAAAGGAAGGCCCTAGGGAGCCTGGTTGAATCTTTCTCAGAAGGTAAAATAAAATAGATATTGAAGGTGGAAGGGGGAGGGAATTGTGTGGGAGTGACGATAGGGAAGGGAAGGGGGTGAGGGGTCAGATGTAGGGAGAGCAGGGGAGACAGAACAGAAATTAGCAGTGGGCAGAGTGGGGGGTAGAGAATCTCTAGGATGTGCCAGGGACCTGGGATGGGGTGGGGTGAGGGAGAGGTCCCAGGGTAGCTACAGGAATGACTTTAGCTGAAACTCCTAGCAGGGAGGGATATAGATCCTGAAGTGGCCACTTTTTGCAGCCAGGCAGGACTCCCGGTGGAAGGATAAGGATAGTAACCCACCCACAAAACCTTCAACCCAAAATGTGTCCTGCCTAAAAGATGTGGAGGGACACATATGGAGCAAACTTTTATTATTATTATATTATTATTATTATTATTATTATTATTATTTTGTTTCTTTGAGACAGGATTTCTCTGTGTAGCCCTGGCTGTCCTGGAACTCGGTCTGCAGACCAGGCTGGCCTCGAACTCAGAGGTTCTTTTGTCTGCCTCCCATATGCTGCTGAGATTAAAGGCCACCACTGCCCAGCACAAGCTTTTTAAAAACTGAAATCATGGGCTGGAGAGATGGCTCAATGGTTAAGAGCACACTGACCGCTCTTCCGAAGGTCCTGAGTTCAATTCCCAGCAACCACATGGTGGCTCACAACCATCCGTAATGAGATCTGACCTCCCTCTTCTGTAGTATCTGAAGACAGATACAGTGTACTCATATATAATAAATAAATAAATCTTTTTTAAAAAGGAGTTGTGTACTTTAAAAAAAAAAAAACTGAAATCACACAGAGTGTATTCTCCAGTCACAGCACAAAATAGAAATCAATAACAGAAAAATATGTATATACCATGAATCTAAACACACTTCTAAATAATTTACTGTTCAGGCAGTGGATGTGTCTCAATAGTAGAGTGGTTGCTGGCATGCACAAGACCTGAGGTTTGATCCCAAGCATCATAAATAAACAATCCGAGCATCAAGAGTATGGGGACTCTTCTTGTTTGTCAATTTGACTACATCTGGGATTAAGTAAAACCCAAGCATCTGGGTACACCCATGAGGGCTTTTTTTTGTTGTTGTTTTTTTTTTTTGTAATTCAATCATTTGAAATGGGAAGACTTGTCTTTAATCTGGGCCACATCTTCTACTGAGTATAAAGCAGCTTGTATAAAGGACATGGGAGAAGGAAGCTTGCTCTCTTTGACTGATTGCCCTCCCTCTGGCTGGCAAGTTCATTCCTTCACTGGCATTAGAACTTACTTCTATGGGATTCTGGCATATACTAATGACCAGTGGAGACATAAAGTCTCATGGACTGAACAATTACTGAATTCTTGGAACTTCTGTTGGTAGACAGCCATTGTTGGACTAGCAGGATCACAGGCTGTAAGCCATTTTAATAAATCCCCTTTATGTATATGTGTATGTATGTATATATATATATATATATATATATATATATATATATATATATATATAATAGATAAACTCATTCTATAAGTTCTGTCTCTCCAGAGAACCCTAATACAAAGAGAAAGTAAAAGAAGGAAAAAAAAATTAATACACTGAAATGAATGAAAAGAGAGAGACCATGAAAGTTGGGTGGTTTGAATATGCTGTACCCCAACTAACACAGGTGGATAGAGAGTTAATCTGGGAGGAGTTCAGGAGTTGAGCAAATACGATTAAAATACAGTATAAAAATTTCAAGGAATTAATAATAATTTTTTGAAAAATTAGGGGGCCAGCAAGATGTCTTAGCAGGCAAAGGTATTGCTGCCAAGCCTGATGACCTGAGTTTGATTTCTGGGACCCACAAGATGGAAAGAGAAAGCTGAGTCCCAAAAGTTATCCTTGACTTGTACACACATGGAATATACACCCTCATGCACATACATACATAAAAAGTTTTTTAATTCCAGTATAAAATCTGAATATATTGGGAATTGGGAATCTTCAGGTGTTTAGAGCTCTTAAATTTCTCTAGATCTACAATAAGTCTCAAGAGTTGAACTCAGTGGGAGTACCTCAGTCTGATTAAATAACCCTGGCTAAATCACTCTAAAGTCCTGAATCCCAGTGTTTTCACCATAAAAAAAAATTAAGATCATCTACTTCATATAGATATTTTATAATTAAGTGATATATATGAGAAAGCATTTTTGAAATGGTTTTCTAGAGCAATGATAGCAAAATGCCACCCACAAGAAGCCTTAAAACAACAGACATTTATTTATTTTTCCCCTAGTCCAAAGGACAGGAGTCCGAGACATGGGTATTGACAGGACCTTCTGCCCCTGAAGACTCATGGGATGATATGTTTCTGGCCCTGGCTTGGATTCAGCTTTTTGGTCGGTGACCTTTGGTCTGCTTTGTCTTGTAGATCTTTGCCTTCGTCTTCACATCTTCCTGTGTTTGAGTCCAAATTCTCTTCTTTTGTAAGACAGGTCTTAATGGAGCCCACCGCCTTCCAGTCTGACTTCATCCTGCTGACTTTATCTGCAAAGAACTGATTTCCAAATAAAGTCACATTCCCAGGTACTGTACGTCAGGACTTCAGTATATGAAAAACAACCCATGATAAGCTCTCTATGATTGTTATACTAGAGAATTTGGGTCTCTCGCTGTTATTGTTCCCACCTATGGTCAGTTTAACATTCTTGCCCACTTCCCCTTACAATGCTTGTCACTGTTCACTTCCAGCTTCCTGCTGCTCTGTCCCAGGCTTTGTTTCTGGCATTTTCCTTCCCAAAATGCACCCCAAGTGTTCTGACAGATCCCTTCCGTTTTCTCTACCTAGCCCCAACTTCCCTTTCCCACAGCCTCAGTGTTCTCAACTGGCAACCTCTTTGCCAGTATGCCTTAGTGGGACAGGAAGTATATTGTTGTCCCTGAGAAGACCTGTGCCTATACAACAGACATGTATGGTCATGCTGTCATTCTCTGGCTATAGGTCTCATGTTCTTTAGTAAAACACAGCAAGCCCAGAACACTAGACAGGACAAGCCTTATCACAGTATTCTGCTCTATACTTCCTAGGGACCACAGCTCTTGGTGCATGTTTGTGGGTCTGTCTGGTGGGATTCTGTGAAGCCCTCACAGAGACATGCTTTCTCTCTTCCCTGACAACCACTCACTATAGTTTCCTTAGTAACAGAACAGAGGTCTCAGGCTAACTGGTCATGGAACCTGTGATAGAGGTTTCTCAGGGACCACCAATGTAATAATACAGCAGCTTGCCCTCCTTCTACAGTATCTGGGTGTTGGCCAGTTGAAGAGGGAAGGAGAGGCCTGTGGCCAGCAAAGCCTTGACAAGCACACACTTGCCTCTCCAGACAGCCCTAGCCATCTGAAGTGCCCTGAGGTCCCGAAGAGATACCAGGCACCAGCTGAAGGGATAGAAGGTGAAAACACTGGGGAGGAGGAAGCTAGGGCTGGCCTAAAGTGACTGAATATTTTCTGAGAAGGAAAAGGTAAAAGCAAAGACTGGAGTTCTGCTGCTGAGCCTAGCAATGTTAATAACAGGTGAGGGGCAATGGGAAAGGAGCCTGAGGGGAGCCTGGACTGGAAGGACCAAAGAGGCTGGAGCCTCTGAGACTGCCAGGTAGTGCCTTCAGGCTCTGGGGCATACCAGGGAACAGGAGATAGAGATTTGAAGACAACTCTCAGGGCCTACCCCAGAGAGTAGCAATCCTCGCCTGGAGGCAAAATGAGGACACAAGAGTTAATAAGGCAACAAGGTGCCTATTGCATGGGCAGAATTGGTAGCCTCAGGCAAATGACAGCAGCTACTGAAGCCAGCTGCCCTGGGACTGTGACTATACTGGAATTACTATTTATGGATGGAGGTCTCCTGGAGGTGGGCTCCATTCTTGGAGCCCTCCATATTCTGACAGCCTACTTCAGGCCTAGTCATAGAGTACAGTTTTGTGAGTCTACTTTCTTTTCCAGGAATGGTGGTAGAATACAGAGCAACAGCTTGTGGTCCCAGATCCCAGGCCCTGCCTGAAAACAGCTGTTCACTGCCCTGTACAGCTACACACCGCCTATGTGTCCTATAGGGCAGGAGTCTCAAGCTTCCAACTCTTTTCATTCCTGGGCTCTACCCACCTTGTTAGAACGCTTCCAGGATCCAGGCTACTAGAGATACCAGAGACAGAGATGGCCCTTTCCCAAGTTTGGTACAGCTGGAGTTTAAAAAAGAAGTGAACCATTTCCTGGAAGACAGGCAAGCTGTGTGAGGGTAGACAGATTAGATAGGAGGGATGAGGTGAAATAAATCTGTTTTCTACATGCTGTTGATGTGAATTTGAAAGTCAGGAAGAGGAATTACTAAGCTAAACAGCGGCCTCACAAAACATGAGTCCATCTGGAGCCTCAGAATGTGACCTTATGTAGAATAAGGCAAAGGGACACTAAGCATCCCAGTATATTCTGGAAACTGCAAATCAAAGGCTGGAATGTGGGCAGGGAGGAACTGGGAGAAGGGAGGCCAGAGGGGCACAAGGACAAGGTCACGTAGCACCTGCAAACTAGACTTTGTTCTCAAGGCTACAAGGGACCATTAAGGGGCCCAAAAGGGAGGAGTAGCTTAGCATCTGTCTTAAGACAATCCCTCTGGCCTTGGGATGGGAATGGGGGCTGGGAAGAAGCTATGCTGAAGACAGAACAGTATAGGCCAGGAGGCACAGGACTTGACATGGCCAAGGGGATATGTGTATAAAATTTCAAAGTCTGTATGTGGAGGTCATGGAAAAAGAGATCAGGCTGGAGGAGGAATTACCACAGACTCAATTTTGAACAAACATCTGAAGTGCCATGGGGCTTCTAGGTGGCAATAGCCAGCTGGCAGTGAGTGCTAGGGACAAGATATTCAGAGGCAATGATGTCACAGTTTTGACCAAGGAAAGGAGCTGAGATCATCCCATGAGGGCATGTACAGAGACATTAGAAGGTATGGAAAAGGGGAGCAGGGCAGGGATAGGGGAGGGTATAGGGAACTTTCTGGATAACATTTGAAATGTAAATGAAGAAAACATCTAATAAAAATTGAGAAAAAATAAACCAGAAAAAAAAGAAGGCATGGAAAAAGAGACTAGGGCAACTGGCCAGGAGGAGGGAAAGCAAGCCAAAAATCTGGTCAGCTGGGGAAGGCAGGGGAGGATAAGAATCTAGGAGGGAAGAGACACTGCAGCTGAGTATCAATGCAAGTGCAGCTGAAGAGGGCCTGACCACAGAGCTAGGTTGTGGCCATCTTGGCAGGTTGGAGAATGGGTGGCCTTGGGTACAGTGGCTGGAAAACAATTCCATCCAGGCTTCAAAACTGCTGGGAACCAGTGTGAGGCAACATTCAGAAGACTTGGTGAGAGAGGAAAGATGGTATGTGTGTATGGTGGTGGGAAGATAGCAGGGTGGTATGGCCAAAGTAGGGGGCCTGTGCTGGTGGGCTGAAGGGCATGAATGAAGAGACTGACCTAAGACAAGCAAATGGCTCCTGTGAGTCTAAACACCAGGTGGCCAGAAGGCAAACTGTTGCAACGCTCTGTGATATCCAGACCTCCCAACTCCCTCTCCCTCCTGCCCATCCCTTATCAGAGTCATCTACCCCGGGGAAGGATGTGCCGGGGGAGGCGGGGGGGGGGGGGGGGGGGGGGGGGGGGGGGGGGGGGAGTTGGGAGGGGAGCAGAAGCCCAGTCACTAGGAGGAGCAAATCTGGCAGCCAAAGGTAGGGAAGAATACCTCCACCACCCTCCAGTCTCACCACAGGGGAGGAGTCTCAGGCAGAAAGGTAGCTAATGCTGCCTGGCCTGGACTCTGGGGAGATGCGTGCAGAAAAATGTATAGTACCAACAGGAGAACCTTGGAAACCAGAAGTTGAAATAGAGCTACTTGGTAAACATAGATAGATGGCAAGACAGATCCTGAGATGCTGGGCCAAAGACAGTGAACAGAATTCAGGTGAAGTCAATGCTGGTGATCAGTTAGGAGGTAGAAACTAGGTGTGCAGAGAATGGAAGATGAAGCGCACATCAGTAAGGGCTGGGGCAGGGAGGCAAGCTTCTCTAAGACAGAAAGCATATTCTAAACATAAACCTCCCTGCTCTGAAGGCAGGCTTTGGATGCTACTCTTGTGGCCTTCAGAGCCTTTATCAGACAGCCTAGAAGCAGATAGAGCTGTCACTGGGAAACAGTATGTGACATATGCCTCTGAGACATAGAAATTTAAGATATGTTCTGAGTGACCGAAAGAAAGCCACCCAGAGTGTAACTGGGCCCAGTATCTCTGATACATAGACCTTAGGATATGGGTCAGTATGTGGACATTGGTCAATGGTATGGGCAGAGAGGTATCTTTGAGAGTGTGAGCAGGGAAAACTGGCCCTACTCCATGATACTACTAAACAAGGGTGATGACACAAATATGGAAGACATGATTTCTCAACACTACTCCTCCTATAAACATGACTCAATGACCACTTACCAACAGAAGGGACAGGTAATGCCAATCTAAGCTCTGAAGTCACAACATCCAAAGGCCAAGCAAGGGGTTTCCAGAAAGTGGCCAGACTCTCACTGGAACTTGATTATGTGACTAGCTTTGGTGGGCTCTTTGAGGCTCTGGCCAGAAATGTGACATGAAAGAGACATTAAGAATGTGATTGTGAAAATTCAGGTACAGTAGCACATATCAATGATCCAAACTCTAGGGAAAGGGAGGCAGTAGTGTCAGAAGTTCCACATCCTCCTCAGCTACATACAGGTTTGAGGTCAACCTTGCCTACCTGTCTTAAGAAAAGAAAAGCAGCATTGATGTAAATATGTTGGCCTGGAAAAAAATAAGTCAATGAAATGATTCTCAATGATATTCCGTTATACTCAGATGAGTGCCTAGCCCAATTGTCCTCAAAAAGGTTTCACCCAACAACTGATGGAAACATGCAGAGACCCACAGTCAAACATTAAGCAGAGCTCGGGGAATCCTGAGCAAGATGGAGAGGAAAGATTGTAGGAGCCAAAGGAGACAAGGACACCACAAGAAAACCCACAGAATCAACTAACCTGGGCTTACAAAGACTGAACCAACACTCAGGGAGCTTGTATGGGTCTAACCTAGGCCCTCCACATATATGTTACTGTTATCCTAACAGTGCAAGCAGGCACTGTCAGTTGCCTGACTTTGGAACCCTTTCTGACTACCAGGTTGCCTGATCTAGACTTAAGTAGGTGCCTAGTCTTGCTGCAACTTGATAAGCCATGGCTGGTTGATATCCATGGGAAGCCTGTTCTTTTCTCTTCTGAAGAAAAATAGCGGAAGAGTGGATATGATGAAGGGAGAAGAAGTGTGTGTGGGGTGGGACTGGGAGGAAATGAGGGAGGGGAAACTGTACTTGGAATGTATAAATAAATAAATAAATAAATAACAAAAATTTGAAAAGCAAACAAACAAAAAATATATCAGCCTCCCACCAGCCCCAGTAGACCTGGGAATTTTCTACTTCAAAAAGAGTGTGGCTTGGGCAAGAGCAGGGGGTGGGAGAGGTGGGATTAGTAGGTGTATACCAAGCTCCTGAAGAAATATCCACTGAGACCAATAATCCAGGTTCCTATCCATGGCCTGCAGGATGCCCAGCACTTAGACACCAAGAAGCAGCCTTGGTACTAAACCTTCCACTGGTTAACTTGTGCCATTCTTCTGGCCAGCCAATCCAAAACTGGCAGCTCTGACCATTAGGAAGTCCTCCTAGGCTTGTAGCCTTGGAACTTCTGTCCTTGACCCACTTCTTCCTCCACCGAAGCTACAGAGACCAACTACCTCAGGTCATACATATTATAAGACACAGCCCTCATGGCTCTGGCCAGCTACCCAACTACATGACCCCAGAGCTGAGCTTTGAAATTTAAAGACTGGGTCACCCTCACAGTCACATGCCATATTACTCATAACAGCTCTCCGTGGAGGCTTCCACTGCTAGTAAACCAAGTCTCAAGTCTCTGTTCCAGGTAAGACAACCAAGCACACATGGTCAACTGAAAAGATCCTAGAGTCACCATGTTCCTCTTCTTTCTATTAACACAACATAGGCAGCTGCTTAAAAGAAACAGTGCTGCCCACAGCTCAACATCTACAGGTAGGACAGTAAGAACCCCATCACCACCACCACCACAGAAAAAGCTTAGTGACATCATGGCTCCTCACTAGGAAGGCCTGGCCCAGAGCAAGGAGCTCTCCACCTTCAGCATGTCTCAGGCAGGGGCTAATCAACATTTGCCTCTCTGAATTTCACTGTCCCTACCTCACTTTTCACTGTCACTCCCCACCTTCTCACTACCCAAAGCCTAGCCCCAGGACAAGCAGATCATGTGACATGGCATCTGTGTCCTCTTTGTAGGGTTCTCTCAGAACACCAATCTGTTACCAATGTGGGAAGTAGGTACTGAGAGGGAATGATTGGCTTACTAAATTTAGATGGAAAAATCCCCACAGAGTTGGTAAACACCCTGAGCCTTCTTTGTGGCAGGTAGTACATGGAATATGTAACATAGGGAGGAGTAGTGAGGGTGCCAGGCTAGGTTCACATGCAACCTCAGCCTGGGACTCTACCTGGTGGGATGGCCCCACTTTCTTTGCTGATCAGCATTTTGTTTATCTGACTTGCAGCCCCAGTTCTTTGTAGTCAGGAGCAGAGGAAGCAGACTTCTCTATCCTGGTGGCTGGATGAGGCCTTACAGGATGCACTGAGGCCTCAGGCCACTCTGAAGTCAGTGGGAAAAAGTGACCCTAGTCACCAAGTTCAGAGGTCACTTCCCACTATATAGGCTGAGACCCAACTGATGAAGGCTGTCAATTTGGCATTGATTGGTTGTAGTGGAACTAACTCAATCACTACTTTCTGTGCTCTGGGAGCATCTAGGAGCACTAAATGAGAGCACAAACACCCTGTCACTAATAGTCAATGTTATTGCTTACCCTCATGGTCATCATGACTTGAATGAAACCTTCACACAGTCCCCTGAGCTGCTCATTACCCAAAGACCCGTGGAAGAGGACTTCCTACACCCAAGGAGGTTCCTCCTGACATTTCTGAGCTTCAAGGTGGAAAGCTAAGATAGAGGCCATAATGCTTCAAAAGGCAGTCAGGCTAGAGTCAGGACAAGGCCTTACCCAAGTCTTCCTCCTGGATGCCACTTACCTCAACCAGCACTGGATCTTTGCTTAGAAGGTCATTTCTAGTAGCTGAAGCTCAGCCACTGCCCCAAGATATGCCACAGCTCACAACAGGGACTTAAGAAAGTCTCAGGCTGGGAAGGACAGGAGTGCCTGAGTCTTGGTCAGCCTGGGAGTCTGGGAATAAGAAGCCAACTGAGGGGGCTGGTGAGATGGCTCAGTGAGTAAGAGCACCCGACTGCTCTTCCGAAGGTGATAAGTTCAAATCCCAGCAACCACATGGTGGCTCACAACCATCCGTAACAAGATCTGCCTCCCTCTTCTGGAGTGTCTGAGGACAGCTACAGTGTACTTACATATAATAAAATAAAATAAATCTTTAAAAAAGGAAAAGAAAAGGGAGTCCTTTAAAAAAAAAAGAAGAAGCCAACTGAACTTCTGGGAAAGAGGGATAGCTGGAGCCAACAGAAAAGGCAGTTGGGATTCTCAATTCTGCATAGGTCTCCCACAGTCTCCTCAGGAACCCCCCTCCTCCTGCCACTGACATCAGAGCCCTGATCTGGGCTGTCCATGGCTGCCTGCTTCTCATATTATCTTGTTTCTTGTGATGACCAGGCCTAACTGGCAAGGCACGTTCCTGTCAGGAGATGGGAAGGTCATCCAAAGATGTGGCCAGAAAGGCCACTCGCAGAGGCCTTTTTCCTGACCCAGGCAGAAAGCAATGGTTAAAGATGTCTAAAGCAAGGGAGCTGGCATCTGTCTGTGCAGCCTAGTCCTTCTACCCCTGGTAGCTCATCTAGTTGCTGGCCTCCTTTAGTCCTTAACATCCTTTTAATAAGCCTACAGGCCTTCTGCACAAGAGTCACCACTTCTGTTCACCTTTACCTCCCTTTGCCTGCTCAGCCACTTAATGTGGGAGGCTGGTTCTCTCCTGGTAAAAGGATTATATCATCTGTAATGTAGATACAAACACACCCAATACTTTTCTAGAGGACAAGACAAGGGGTGGGAGCACAGAAATTGCCAGAGGAGGGTTAAAACTGAACCTGGCTCCTGAGGTCCTGCCCCAGAAATCAATAAGACTGCAGACTGACTCTATCTCACCTTCTCCCTCTTGTTCTCTCATCTCTCCTGTCCCTGCTTAGAAAGTGTACATCCAGGGACCTACAGCTCTACTATCTGGTTACCCTGCTTTTGACCTTGTCTGCAAGTGCAGCTTGGGGAGATGCTACCAGGGCCATTTTGTTTAACATGTCTAGGTGTTGCCCTAAAGGAAGCCACTAGGCTCAGGAGCTTCTTCTAAATGGGTCTATAATGTGCTTCTGAAAGCATTGTACATGATCAAGGAAGGGGTTGAGCTGAGCACAGAGCTAAGCCTGTTTACTCATAGATGGTGCCATGGTGGACTGGGGCACCTGTAATAGCAGATGGCTTCAGCCACAAGCATTTTTCTCTGTGTGATTCAAAGGTTGCCCAGAAATAAACTGCAGGTAGGTGTGTGTGTGTGTGTGTGTGTGTGTGTGTGTGTGTGTGTGTGTGCACATATATCCAAAGAGTGCCCCAAAATATGAACAGGGTTTTCATGTAAGAAGCCTTCAGTCTGGGCACAGCACTCAGAAAACAATGCCATGAGGCACAGGAGGGACTGTGGAGAGCTAGGAAGAGAATGAAACCCCAGAGAAAACAAGAGCCTTCCTCTCTGCCCAGCTTAGGAGCCCTACACCAGGCCTGAGGCTTCAGTAGGCAATACTTTCACATTCCTCTCCAGCAGTTCCACTAACTTGGAGAGTGGCATAGAATTGGGACTGAAAACAAAAAAGGGTGCCTTAACAGTTACAGTTTGATCTTAGTCAAAGAACTACTGCATCTTAGAGTGGCAGAGCTGGCCCAGACATGGGTGACACTGTCTGGCTGAAAACTTCATCTCAAAGAAAGCCTGCCATCCTAGCTTCTCCACCTTGCTTGGATCTGGAAGTTCCTAGGACTATTTTCAGTTTTGGGGGAGCAGCTGAGAGATTCAAGAGAGCATAGCGTCTGGAAAGGCAATAAGATAGCATCCTCCCACAGGCTGTCCCCAAGGAATGGAAGAGAAAGGAAGGGCATGACATGCTAGTGGTCCTGTGTTAGTACTGGAGTGCTTTGGTCTTTTAGGAAGCAAAGGGACTGGCTTTAGTAAAGTGAGGAGGTGACATAGAGAAGGCAAGGGATAGAGATAAACAATCATCTTATTCTGAGGTTTGTCAGAGACCACAAGGACCTAAGCATGTAAACATGACTGCTACAGAGATGAAAACTAGCTGTGCCCCCAGTTCAGCAATGGGAATCTGCACTCAAGTCTCTGTAGAAAAGGTTATAAGTTTTATTCTGCAACCTCAACAGAGCATAGGCTGAGCTGTGCTACTTGTGATAAATCCCTAGAAATAGAAAGGAGACTCTATTGCCAGAAGCCAAGCAGACCTAAGCCTCTCAGTTTCCCAGACATCTTCAGAACAGCCTGGCCCTTGGATTTCTTATCTTACAACAAAGAGTGGTTCTTGTTGCCTAGAGAGCAGTGACCACTGTAGGAGGTCTGGGCGGGTGCTCTGCAAGGATGGGCCAGCAGAATCAATGCAGATATACTTCCCCCAACCTCTCAGCCCTGAGTCACTGAAATGTGGATGCAGAGGTTGTTTCAAACCTGTCTAGAAACACATCTGAGTCAGTTCATCAGATGAGTGCCCAAGCCACATACAAAGCTGCCCTGTGTCCTCTGTTTACAGAAGCAGTGAATGGCTGTCCTCATCTTTCTTGTTCTGTGTATTGCCCTGTGTTGATAAATAAAAAGAGAAAAGTCCCTTGTGGTACATAACCACTTTCAGCTTCTTCGGTTTCTAAAGAAAGGTCCCATAACCTTGGAATAAGTCACAGTTGGGACTAGCAGAGAGTCCCGGATCCAGATGTAGAAAGGAACCAAGGGCTGGCCTGTGTGCCGCCATTTTGCCAGTTGCAGCAGGATCAAGTCTTGAGCCCATAGACCGATGCTGAAGGGCAAGAGTCCAGAGTGGAGTGGAGTGCTCTAGAGAGCAAGCTAGCAGACAGGCTGGGGTCCCTCTGGCAAGGAGAGGGTGATAATGCTAGCCTCTGCCTAGAAGAGGCTAACCTTTTGCTGAAGCTGAGATGAAGAGGGGCAACCAGGGCCCAAGAGCATGGTGGTCATGAAAGGCTCTGGAATCCACACTCCACTCTGGCTCACCTATCAGTGTCTAATACTGCTGTAAAACTCACCTGGAGATTACAGGATCTTGCTTCCCTTCCCAAATATACAGACCAAGAAACCAAATCTTAGAGATGGGAGACTTGGTTGCTGGAAGCCAAGCTGCTACTTTCCCTCTTCTGCAGGAGTAGTGACTCAGGAGAATTCTGCTGTAGACACAAGCCAACACTCCAACAGCCCAGCAGTCCAGCAGCCAGGCCTCCTTTGGCTGCTCCCTATCCATGAAGCTGCTGGCATCCCAGCTTGCCTGGTCTCACCAGATTCTGCTCCTCATGAGCAAAGAAGCCAGCCCTTGGCAGTGCCTGACCAAAGACTGGTTCTCAGCATCTCCCTGGTATAGAACTTCCTGAGCTCACACATAACTCTCTTGGGATCTCTGGAAAGAACAGGCTTTTCTGAGTCCTTCTCCCCCAAAGCTAGAATTGAGACCTGGAACCAGCTGGTATCCTGTGCAAGTGTTTAACTGTGGCTCTAGACTTCTGACTCAATTAACTTGAGGCTAGTATAGCTTCATCAGATTACTGGGCACCCCTTTCCAACCACTGCCTCAGTTGACCTAGCTATAACATGGGAAATGCCTCCCTTGACTTCTACAAAACTGATATGAGGATAAAATAAAGTCCTAGATGAGAATGTTTGGGACCTATGATGCAAAACAAAGTAAATGGGACCTAGTGCCAACATCCTTGTCCCCACAGGCTCCCAGGTCTTCCCCCAATGTCTTAGCTCCACACTTTCCAGGCACTGGAGCTCACATATTATTCCTATTAGACACATGAGAATGAAGGAAGACAGTGACAGGGTACGTGGAGTAGGGGATTTGCAGCACTGTCAGTCATACCTTTACACCCACTCCATTGTGGGGACTGGAGGTAACCAAGCCATATGTCCTTTCCGTCTTGGGCCCCTTCATTCTGCTAGAAGCAAGGATGCCAGTGTAGACTGTTGTGCAACGTCTGCCTCAACCAAATGCAGACCACTGTCAAATCTCCCCATATACTGTGGCCCAAGCTCGGTTTACAGTGTGCTTTGGGGGGACATGGGACCACACGGCACATCATCAATCAAGTAGAAGTTGAAGAGGACAAGGGCTTGCAGGTAGATGGAAGGTGGGTGGGGTGTAGGAAGCAGGGGGGATGCTGGGCAGGCCTGGGCCCCTCCCTGATCCTTCCCAGTGTGCCCCTGGCAACAGAGCCCCTCCAGGGCAGGGAGCGGAGAAAACCACCACAGGAGGGGAGGAGGCAGCCACAGCAAGGCGGTGGTGGAGGCGGGATTTGGAGTTTCCCTCCGCAGCAGGAGCAGCAACAGTAGGGGGCTTTTAAGGAAAAAGTGAGAAGTTGGGAGGAATTGGGAGGAGTTAGGCTACAGCTCTTCTCTGGGCAGGGGGGTGGGGTAGCCTTGCTGAAGGAACAAAGAGAGGGAGTGAGCTGTCCTTGGAGTTATCTCTGGGTCTCTGACACAGACAGTCAGGCTAGGTCTTCTTGCTAACAAACAGCTGCATTCTCAGAGATTGGGAAACAGGCCTTGGGGGAGCAGTCCAAGGCTGTACATTTCAGGGGGAAACACTTTGGGGTCTTTCAAGGCTTTTTTAGAAGCCTCCCCTGCCTCTCCTTTCATTGTCAGCACTTATCACCCCCATATCTGGTCCAGTGCCTTTGCTAGAACACCCAGGCAAGGAGAGAGAGCCCTGTGTATCTTTCCTGTTCATCACCTGTCCAGTGGGCTGGTTGGAGGCCACCAGCCTTTGTGGACTGAATGGTGCTCTGGAATGGGGCAGGGTGGAGACAAGCTGAAGTTTCAGAAACTGGGACAGTGACTTGTATAGTCATGACCACTAGAAAAGCCAGAAGGAGCATGGGGATGGGGACATATTGCAGTAAAACGACTTCCCTCCACGTGGATCCATCCAGGGGGTTATGGGAAAGAGGCTTTGGGGAGGCGCCCGTCTTCACCTGATAAGAGCACAGTGTCTCCGTTTAGAGTTGGGCGCTCAGAATTCTTGTGTACCTTTAGCTAGGCCTGTACAAATGAAGCCCTGATGGAAATAGCACACCCAGGAGCTGCCTTGTGCCTTCAGTTTTTTAGTGGCATCTCACAGTAGAATACATTAGAAGGCTCTGACTAGCCCATTATACAGATGGGGGCCATCTAGTTCAGATAGTTCAGCATTATTGAGTTGTTTGAGACAGTTTCTGGTTCTGGGGCTCTGGGCTTTTGTCCCCACCCCTCTTCCTGCTTCCAGGGACCAGACTGGCGCCAAGCAGGGGCAACTGCAACATGTCCCCTGCTGGGCCCCCGACCTGCCCTTGGCCTCTGCCCCGACCCTGTCCCGCCTGGGTGGAAGACCTAGCTCAGCCTGCGGCTTGCAACTCCCACCAGGCTATTCCTTAGCACTGGTTGGCTCTCCTGCCCGCTGAGCCTGCCCCACCGCCCCGCCCCGTCCCGCCCCTTTGAGCTGCTACTTAGTCTGTCCGAAGGCAGAGTCTTCCAAGGTGGAATCTGGATTCGGCTGCCAGGAAGCGCCGGCGCACGAGTGGCGCGAGGCTTGGCTTCCACGTGCCTGCCTCTGGATCTCGCTCCAGGTCTCTCCTTTTGTTCTCTTCTGGGGTGGGTAGGAGTGAGGCCGAGTCAGCTCTTACGGGACTCGCCGAGGCCCATAACCTCGGTGACCCTCTTGTTCTCTGGGTCTTCCCGGCTTTAGAGGAGAACCGGGCTTCTCCACACATCCAAAATTGAACTTGGGAAGTGATGGAGATCAGAGCAAATGAGAAAATCAGAAAAGGGGTGTGGAGGGAACTGGTTTTAGTCCTCCTAGCACTTCAAAGACCGGTAGACGCCCAGCTATCTTCTGGGGTATGTCTCACGAAAACTCCATGTAAGCGGGGCAGGGAGCAGCGCCCAAGTGGCGGCAGCCTCGGGTCTTTTTCCAGGGGCGCCTTCCTTGGTGTTCTCACTGTGGGTGGAGCGCGAGGAGAGAAGCAGGCGGTAGAGGAATGTCCCTGCGGGGACACTGAGAGCTTGCCCTCAGGACAGGGGTTGACTTCCCGCCTCAGTAGCCTGATCCACGCTGCAGGAGTAGAGACAAACTTGCCCTCACTCCACGCCTTGCCTCTCTCCATAGCACCCACTGCCCGACGTGCAGGACGCTGCGCGACCATGGAGAGTCTGAGTCGGTCATGCCTGTGGCTGCGTCAGGAGCTGTCGTTCCCGCGTCCACAGCTTCTGCTGCTGGACTGCCGCAGCCGGGAGCTGTATGAGTTGGCGCGCATCCGCGGGGCGCTGAGCGTGGCCCTGCCCTCGCTGATGCTGCGCCGTCTGCGGAGGGGGATCATGTCGGTGCGGTCGCTCTTGCCTGGGCCACCACTGCAGCCTCCCCCACCAGCCCCTGTACTCCTGTACGACCAGGGTAGTAGTGGCCAGTGTCATCGTGAAGCAGCGGAGGCTGAAGCGGAGGCTGAAGCGAAGGCCGAAGCGGAGGCCGAAGCTAAGGCTGAAGCGGAGGCCGAAGCTAAGGCTGAAGCGGAGGCCGAAGCTAAGGCTGAAGCGGAGGCTAAAGTAGAGGCCAAAGCGGAGGCCGAAGAGTGGGATGCTGACTCGGTGTTGGGCGTCCTGCTCCAGAAGCTGCGGGAAGAAGGCTACCCAGCATACTACCTACAGGGTAAGTGAGGGTCAGTGGTCTGAGAGAGAACACTCTGGAGAGGCCTCAGGTCAGGAGAAAAGGTCCTTCTTTCCAAGGGGATTTCATAATTACTTTATCCTTCAGCACTCAATCTTATTTTGTCTAAAATATAGGGTAAGAGCCTCCCTCCTGATAACCTGCCCAACAGCTTTTGGGGAGGCAGAGCTGACCATGACCTTGGGCAAGTCCTTCATCCCTCCAAACCCATTTATAAGTCTGGATAACGGGGGGATTGACCTGAAACAACCTGGTTCACAGGATAATGCCCCAAGACCTAAGGGCTGCATTGGGCACTTACCATCCAAAGAAACAGTAACAAATGCTGAGTGAGGGTGGATGGCTGTCTATAGCACAGCACATGTAGTGCTCCCGTTTAAACAAGTCTGCTGACTTATATGTGTTCCCTTTGGCAATATCTGCAACCCCCACCCCGGAGAGCTATGTAGTGTCAGCTCCCTAGCCCCAGCTAGGGATACTTGGCTGCCCAGAGGCTATATTAAATAGTAAGACTTTGTCCTTCTTTCCTGACAGGTGGCTTCAGCAAGTTCCAGGCCGAGTGTCCTCACCTGTGTGAAACCAGCTTCAGTGGTCGTGCTGGCTCAGGCCTGGGCTCAATGTCTAGCCCAGTGCCTGTGGTGGGGCTAGGTGGCCTGTGCTTGAGCTCTGATTTCTCTGATACAGAATCTGAGGCTGACCGTGACACCTTGAGCTGTGGCCTAGATTCTGAGAGCACCACATCCCCTCCAGCTGGGCTGCTACCACCCTTCCCAGTCCAGATCCTGCCCAATCTCTACCTAGGCAGTGCTCGAGATTCAGCCAATTTGGAGAGTCTGGCCAAGCTTGGCATCTGTTATATCCTCAATGTCACCCCCAACCTTCCTAACCTCTTTGAGAAGAATGGTGACTTCCACTACAAGCAGATCCCCATCTCTGACCATTGGAGCCAGAATCTGTCCCAGTTCTTTCCAGAGGCCATTGCATTCATTGGTAAGTCCTCCCTACTTTGTCCCCCTGCCTCTCCCCCCTCCACTCTCTCCACCCACCAGACTGATTCTTGGCCTCTCCTCCTCCTCACTCCATTCCCAGAGCCCACATGACACTTGGGGAGGTGGGGGTAGAGCTCAGGTCAACTGCCAGTGAGATCTTTCAGATATGGTCTCGGCAGGGTAGGGAGACAGTGATGATGACCCCAGAAATTCGTTTAGCTTTGGTCTCACTCATGGTGACCCTTAGGGGGTGTTTCTGTTTTGTCCTGTTTTACCTAGATGAGGCCTTGTCACAGAACTGTGGAGTGCTCGTTCACTGTCTGGCAGGAGTCAGCCGCTCTGTCACTGTCACAGTGGCCTACCTCATGCAGAAGCTTCACCTCTCACTCAACGATGCCTACGACTTGGTCAAGCGGAAGAAGTCTAACATCTCACCTAACTTCAACTTTATGGGGCAGCTGCTAGACTTTGAACACAGCCTGCGCCTGGGGGGGAAGCGCTCCGGGGGGCGGGGCAGTGGGGGACCAGAGTCCACCGTCTCAGACCCACCTTCCTTCTTTACTACCCCTACCAGCGATGGGGTCTTTGAGCTGGACTCCACATAAAGCTGCATGGAGCTGATGGGCTGGTCCTTACTTATGACCCCTAGTATTAGCAGGGATGGGATGCAGCCATAAGCAGGGAGAGGGAAAAGGGGAAGGGGGGAGGGAAAGCTCAGTACCTCATGTGGGGATGGTGGAGCAAGGCAGGAATAGAGTAGAAACCTGCCCCACCCACTCAAGGCCAGCCCCAGATTCTATTACACGTGCCTACGGGTGGGCCCGGGGCTTCGGGCCTGACCCTCACCGCTCTAGAACGGGACCATGCTCCAGAACCTGCCTCTTCTGTGACTGTTACTTTATTTTTTTCAGGGTGGGAGTGGGGCTTCCTATCCAAGAGACCATTCCAGATTGCTGACTGGGCCCTGGCCCTTCTTGCTGTTTCATCTTCAAGAAGAGTGTATCATTCTTTGCCACAGGAACCTGCTCTTGGTTCCATACCTGTCCCCAAATGTCCACCTGTGGGAGCAGGCCTGACCACTTTGACTCGTGTAGACTCCTTCCTGCTTCTCTCACCTAGGGCTTAGACTTCTTGGAACTGTGGGGTGTGAACCCAGAGACACAATGGCTGCTCTCTGCATCCACAGGGACAGCCTCTCTGGGTGGCTTTTTGCTGGGCAGCGTCACATGGGAGGGCATGGGCCTGGGAGCCAATGGGCAAGATCCCAGCCATACATCTGGTGCCCTGTTTGTTTCTTTCCTCCTCCCCCAGAGTCTTGACAGGATCACTGAGACTCTTTGTGACTGAGGGTGGTCAAACTGCCACTGGAGGAGATGGGGGTCTCAGAGCTAGAGCTGAAGGGGAGGGAGGGAAAGATGAAGGCCTCAATTTTGCTACTGTGAGTCTCACACAGCCACTGTTGGTTTGGGGGGCAGGGAAGGGGCCAAGCTACAGACACACATGGTCATTCATTGCAGTCCACACCCCGTTGTAGAGTGTGTGTGTGTGTGTGTGTGTGTGTGCATACACATACACACACACAGTAGCCCACTCACATACTCAGCCTGGAGCTGGCAATACCTGTGGCAGCAGGACCATCTTGTCTTTGAACCTGGAAAAGGTTGTTGCTTCTTTGTTTTTGTAATCTACATCATAATCACATTCTTTCATTGTTACTCCTGAATAAACAGTTTATTTAAGGTACTGAACAGAGAGGTTGTTGCTTCTTGGACTCCTTTGGGAAGAGAGGAAAAGGAAAGCCTGTCCTTCATCGATTCATCGTATCCCATCTATGTACACTGCCTATTGGCTACCAGGTCTCTCACAACCCATTTGAACTCCTATTCTAGCACACACATCAGGGAGCTGGGTACAACAATGTGTGGCCAGTACCACAGAGTAGGGAATCAAATACTCCAAATTAAGTCATGAAGTTGCAAGTGACCCCCAAGCCGTGAGTCAAAGTTGGTGATCTGCATATTTTGCTGACGGTGCCTAGGACTTGAGGGAATGGACATGGGCTATGCATATCATACAATGTGGAATCAAGGCTACAAAGGCCTGGGTAAAGGTAGGAGGAGCCCTAAGGCAGAGTGTTCACTGGCCCATCAGAAATGTTAGGTAGAGCCTACATCACTGGCTCATCTAATTTTCAGGTAGGGCTCCACTCAACACTCCCAGTGCCTTCTCTGTGGTACAGCTGGAAAGCCTGGCAAGCTGCATTTTCAAAGCTTAGAGATAAAGCAGAAGGGAAGCAGCAGAGGGCGGGCAGAGAGCATGTATAGAGGAGAATGTAATGGAGACTTGGTTGTTTTAGTCAGGTTTCCAGTTAGCACAAAGAATATATGAGAGAGAAGATTGGTTTTTGGCTCTCATTTCAGTGTTCCAGGCCATGCCTGGTTGGCCCCTTCACTCTGGGCCTGTGATGACGCAACACCAAATGGGAAAAGAGGAAGAAAAAGGGACTGGAGTCCCCAAAGACCTTTCAAGACTACACCTCAAACAAACTAAAGACATCTCCCCTCCCACTGGGCTCCGCTTCCCAGTATATATACCACCTGAGGGACTAAGTCCTTAAACATGGATTTTTTTTTTTTTTTTTTTTTTTTTTTGGTTTTTTCGAGACAGGGTTTTTCTCTGTATAGCCCTGGCTGTCCTGGAACTCACTCTGTAGACCAGGCTGGCCTCGAACTCAGAAATTCGCCTGCCTCTGCCTCCGAGTGCTGGGATTAAAGGTGTGTGCCACCATGCCCGGCTTTAAACATGGATTTTTGAGAGACATTCAAGATCCCAACTGCAGCAATGGACTTAGGAATAAGATGTTCAGGTAGCACTCCTTATCCAAAAGCCCTGAAATGTGGGTCAAATTTAAAATCCTGTGGCCAAATGCCTGAGCTGATAAGAAAATAAGAGAAAGGCTGTGAGACAAAAGAGAAAAAAAAAAGCCACCAGTGAGCTCAAAACTGCCTGGGGGCACAGCCTGGAATGTAGCCTCCCATACCTGTTAGTATATAAAACTATGAGATTATTTTTATTTCTCTCCCCTCTCTCTGGCATGGTCAAATGCAACCCCATCTGGCTTCGAATTTACTTAATCCACTGAGGCTGAGGATACCTTTGAATTTCTGATTCTCTTGCCTCCACCTCTCAAGTGCCAGAATGACAGGAAAGTACTACCACCATAGCAGTCAAAGTGCTAAGTCACTAAATTTATGGTAATTTGTGACAGCAGCAAATGTAGTAGATGACATTGAAAAATACACCTACAGAAACATACACCTACTTATCTTGAACTTAGATTTGGGTCAAAGTTGAATGAAAATAAAAATAGCACTCCCTAATTACCAGGAGAAAGGAATCACTACAAGTGTCCTGTAGTGTAGTACTGAAGTGGCAGGGAGAGGCCATGTTCTATAGTGCTCTGTCTTGGAGAGCCTATGCCTCTGGCCTGTGCTTCTCAGATTCTTTCTCCCCAAAGGTGAGGGAGGATGACCACAGAGGATTCCCTTCCCCCATCCACCCACCCCTGCCACAAAAGCTTTGATAAAGCCCAGCAGGGGCAGAACTTGCCTCGGCAGCTTTTTTTTTTTTTTTTTTTTTTTTTTTTTTGAGGGCAGGGCTTGTTAAGAAAAGAATGCCTAGGTTCTCTTCCCCGCCCCTCACACCCCACCCCCACACCCCACCCCCCAACCTGCCAAAAGCATGAGCTTGTTCTTTATGGGAGCTCTACTAAGCTTATAAAGAAAAAGTTCCTAAGTACATACAAAACTTCAAGTTTTAATTATCTGGCCTTTCTACTCTGAGCCTCTGAAATTCAGCAATTTCGGTGGAGCACATCTTCAATTGTCCTGGGTGAAACATGAGTTCCTTGGGTTCCTATGTGTGCCTGCCCCATTCCAACCTGATGAAGATGGTTGATGGGTTTGGAAGAGTGCTTCGTTTTCAGCTGCTTTGCCTTTGTATAGCATGGTATTAACTTCTCAACTCCTTCTGCAATGGACCACACACTAGTTTTCTAAGGCAACCTCTAGAAAGAATATAGAGTACACTAATTCCAGACTAGGAGAGGAAAGCATGAATGATGAAGGAAAACCCTTTATTAATGCAGAAGTCAAGAGAGAAATAAAGAAATAGAAACACCGAAATAAAAAGTATAACTTGACCCATGAGACAGCATTAAACATCCAAGGTATGTAATTGGAGATATAAAGAATAAGAAAGAGAAACAAGCTGCTGATAACTCTTCCTAGGGGAGATGGGAATAAACATGTATTCATCCCCCAACAGCATATCAAATAATCAATTTACCCAACTCTAGCTTAGTGAACCAATGAGTTTATTGAGGGGTACTTAAAGGGATATTGTTAAGGGGGTTATTTACAAGAGCTCCCTGAACAACTTGCAGGCTGCTTGGCCTACTGGAGAGTCTCTACTCAGACAACGGTTTGCTGCAGAGGACCTGGGTTAAGTTCCCAGGCAGCTCACAACCACCTATAACTTCAGGAACCCAATGGACTCTTCTGGTCTCTATGGGGCATTTTATGCACATTGTGCACATACATGCATGCACTCAAGCCCACACACTTGCACATAAAATAAAAATAACAAAATAAATTTTGGCTGGGTGGTTTTGGCACATGCTTTTAATCCAGCACATGGAAGGCAGAGAGACAGATGGATCTCTGAATTGGAGGCCAGCCTGGTGTACAGAGGGAGTTCCAGGACATCCAGGGTTACACAGAGAAACCCTGTCTCAAACAAAACAGAACCAAACAAAACAAAAAACAAAAGTCTTGGGGGTGGAGAAATTGATCACTGCTTATATAATCTTGGGGAGGAGCCTTGTGAACCTTATTTTAAGAACTTCCTGAGCCTTCTAAGTTATCTTAGTCTTCTTGGAAGGAGTGTTTCTATTGGGAGGAAATAACTACATTACACGAGCAAAATAAATACTTTTTTAAAAAAAAAGCGCCGGGCGTGGTGGCGCACGCCTTTAATCCCAGCACTCGGGAGGCAGAGGCAGGCGGATTTCTGAGTTTGAGGCCAGCCTGGTCTACAAAGTGAGTTCCAGGACAGCCAGGGCTACACAGAGAAACCCTGTCTTGGAAAAAAAAAAAAGCAAATCCAAAGTTTTATGAAAAATAATCAGGTGGAAGAAATTTAATAAAACCTACTAAGAAAAACTGGTTATCAATCAATGTTTCACTATAAAGACATATCCACAGGTTAATAATGAGGGGAAGAGGTGAATTTAGGTCATAGTTTAAAAAATTTAAAGTAGGCCGGACGTGGTGGCGCACGCCTTTAATCCCAGCACTCGGGAGGCAGAGACACGTGGATTTCTGAGTTAGAGGCCAACCTGGTCTACGGAGTGAGTTCCAGGACAGCCAGGGCTATACAGAGAAACCCTGTCTTGGAAAAAAAAAATAAAGTAAAAAGAGCATAAAGAAGACTCTGAGTCAAGGGCCACCACTAAGCTGCATCAGCTCAGAGCAGAGATAGCCATAGCACAAGTGACTATCCCATATCAAGACAAGAACAGAGAGACTATGGGGGCCTTTCTCATTTTATAACAACAGCCCATCCTAGATCTCAAGAGGTCACACTGAACAACTTCCCAGAAGCACATCCCAAATAACCTAAGGACCTCTAGCAGGCTCCATCTCTTAAAGGCTCTACCACCTTCTAGTTCTGCCACCCTGGAGTCCAAGTCTTTTATCACATAAACCTTTGATGGGTACACAATTAAACTATATCCCAATCATAGCAAACATAAAGAGAGTCACTAATAGATACTTCACAATCACTGTTTAAAGACAAAGATACAGGGCTGGAGAGATGGCTCAGCAGTTAAGAGCACTGACTGCTCCTCCAAAGGTCCTGAGCTCAATTCCCAGTAACCACATGGTGGCTGACAACCATCCGTAATGAAATCCGACGCCCTCTTCTGGGGTGTCTGAAGACAGCTACAGTGTACTTACATATAATAAATAAATAAATAAATAAATAAATAAATAAATAAATAAATAAATCTTTTAAAGAAAAAGACAAAGGTACACAAATTGAGAAAGTATTGAAGAGACCCCCGTGTGGGGAGACCCTTATCCAGTCCCCGGAGAGAACGTCCCCCAGGAAGACACCAGAGCCGAACTTGATGCAAACAGCAGGAGGTTTATTCTAAGCTAGCAAGCTAGGGTGAGACTCATATTCCACACAGGGATAGAGGAGTCTGACCCCGATTCTAATTTTCTTAGCATTTTTAAGGGCTAAAACCACAAGTTTGGGGAGGGGGTACTGGGAGGGGGGTTTGTTGGAGTAGAAAATATTTTGAAGGTCACGGTGAACTGTTGGGCAGCTGTCCAAGACATCTGTGACCAAACTGTTTTTGAAAAGGGGAGATAAATCAGACTGTTTTCAGAAAATGGAAGACAAACATGTTTTCCTCAGAAATAGATGGGGCAGGGTGATATCAAGTAAAAGTTCAGGTTCCCATAAGAAAATTGTCTTTTAAGTGCATTATAGGAATAACTCTATCTTGGAGTTATCTCTGGGTCTCTGACACAGACAGTCAGGCTAGGTCTTCTTGCTAACAAAGAGCTTCTCACTGGCTGCATTCTCAGAGATTGGGAAACAGGCCTTGGGGAGCATTTAAAGGCTGTACATTTCAGGGGGAAACATTTTGGGGGTCTTTCAGTACCAAGAGAAAAGGGACCGATAAAGACAATTTAACACCTGATTTTTGGTCAGAAACAATGTACATCAGAAGGCAATAGAGTGATATATTCAGAGTACAGAAAGACAAACAATATTATCAACTAAAAAGTCCACACTTGGCTTTAAAAAGTAATGGCTCGAGGCTGCAGATGTAGCTTAGTTGATAGAGTGCTTGTCCAGCAAGCACAAAGCTCTGAGTTTCACTCCCAACCCTGCATAAAACCATTCTCTAAAATATATTTTCCATTTTTCCAAAGATTTTATTTTACTCTTATTTATATATATGTGTGGAAACATATATGTGAATGCCCATGGGATCAGCAGAGGATGTCGGATTCCCTGGAGTCAATTGTGATTTCAGCACTTGTACTGGCTGGTTTTGTGTGTCAACTTGACACAAGCTAGAGTTATCACAGAGAAAGGAACTTCAGTTGAGGAAATGCCTCCATGAGATCCAGCTGTGGGGTATTTTCTCAATTAGTGATCAAGGAGAAAGTCCCCTTGTGGGTGGGACCATCTCTGGGCTGGCAGTCTTGGGTTCTATAAGAGAGCAGGCTGAGCAAGCCAGGGGAAGCAATCCAGTAAAGAACATCTCTCCATGGCCTCTGCATCAGCTCCTGCTTCCTGACCTGCTTGAGTTCCAGTCCTGACTTCCTTGGTGATGAACAGCTGTATGGAAGTGTAAGCTGAATTAAACCCTTTCCATCCCAACTTGCTTCTTGGTCATGATGTTTGTGCAGGAATAGAAACTCTGACTAAGACAGAACTCCAAGTTATTTCACTATAACAAGTCTCCCTTCCCATCTTCTTGGGCTCAAATCAGCGTTCCAGCTAGTTAGTTCAGGGGTTGGCAAGGACACTACACTGTTCATGACTTGTTGCCATCAGCTTCTCATTGTGTCCTCACCTGGCATCTCTTCATTATGTGCCTGTGGAGAAAAACAGCAAGTGAGCTCTCTGGTGTTTGTTATAAGGACACTAATAGTATCAGCCATCCTGATGGCTTCATTAATTACTTCCTTAAACGCCCAGTTTCCAAGTATTAGAATTCTAGTGAGAAATGGGATTTCAACACATGAATTGAGAACGAACCCATTTAGTCCATCACAATTTGCAGATTATCAGAAGAAATTGACAAACTAATGCAAGAAACATACAATAGTAAGAACAATTTTGAAAAGAACAAAATTGGAGGACTTGTGCATCCTGATTTCAAAACTTATCACATAACTACAACAATCAAGACACTATGATACTGGCACATGGATAAATGGAATAGAATTGACACTCAAGAAAGAGAGACCTAGCAGGGCATGATGAATGATGCCCTTAATTTCAGAACTCAGGAGGTAGAGTTAGGCAGATTTGAGCATTTGAGGCCAATGTGGTCTGCATGGTGAGGTACAGGACTGCCAGGACTAACTACATTGTAAGACCCTGTCTCGAAAAATAAATTAATAATAATAAGAATGATTCTAGGACAACTAGACAACCTATGTAAAAGAAGAAAGTTGAGAAGATGGTTCTGTGGGTAAGGGTGCTTGCTCTGGATGTACAAAGACCTGAACTCATATTAAATGCCTGGAATGACTGCATGTACCTGTTACTCCATTGGTAGATGAGCAGAGACATGTAGATTCTCAGGATTTGATGGCCAGCCAGCCTAGCCAAAATGGTGAGCATTTGGTTCAAAAAGAAATCCATTCCTGGCTGGGCGTGGTGGCGCATGCCTTTAGTCCCAGCACTCGGGAGGCAGAAGCAGGCAGATTTCTGAGTTCAAGGCCAGCCTGGTCTACAAAGTGAGTTCCAGGACAGCCAGGGCTACACAGAGAAACCCTGTGTCAAAAAAACAAAACAAAACAAAACAAAACAAAACAAAACAAAAAAACAAAAATCCATTCCCAAAGCTATAAGATAGACAACGATATAGGAAAACACACAAAATACTGTCTTGACCACCTACCTATACATTGACATACAAGCAACAGAGAGAGAGAGAGAGAGAGAGAGAGAGAGAGAGTTCTGTAGCAATTTATCTTATATAAGCAATAAGAGGAGTGCTGAGGAGAAATTCTCTGAACTGTTGAGCTACCTGAAACATGTAGAGATGTCCAGAATTCCCACTTTCATCAATTGTCACTCATGCTGCAGTGGCTTTTGGTGATGCAGTTGTCTTTGAGTTCTCCATGTTCCTATAAATGACCTTTCACCCATAGTTTTATAAGTAACACCAATAAACTCATTAGTTCGTTAAGTTGAACTTTTGCTTTGGTCTGTCAGCAGTTCCTTGTCTTGGGTGAGTAGACATTTGTTCACATGTCCCAAGGAAAAAGTGTCACACAACATAAGCATATGTGTACATGCATATGCACACATGCACATACATACAATAAATTGGACCCTAGCATCAAGTGATATACAAAAGTCAACTCAAAATATATTTAAAACCCAAATGCAAAAGTTAAACTCTGGTTTAAAGCACTGGCTGCTCTTTGAGAGGTCCTAAATTCAATTCCCAGCAACCACATGGTGGCTTACAATAGGTAATGGGATCCAATGCCCTCTTTTGGTGTGTCTGAAGACAGCTACAGTGTACTCACATATATAAAATAAATAAATCATTTTAAAAACTACTGTTTTGGGGTGATGGCCTCAGTAAGATGTGAGTATTACTCTCTTGAAATCATAGCAGCTGTGATTACAGCAAGGAAGTCTCATGATTGGGCTTCCCAACATTCCCTCTTGGAAGTGGGGATCTGACTCATGGGACCTCTAAGGTTCGACCCTTCTGTGAGGATATACAAAAGGTTCACAATTTCTAAAGGAGGAAAAGTTCTTCAGTAGTGTAGCTGCTGGCCAGTTACCCATGATCCTTGTCGGTAACCCCTCACCTATTCTCCTGTAAGCAGCCCTAATTAAACATACTTGCCCCATTGGTAGAAGAATTCCTTCAGTCTGTTAGTGCCTTATTGGGAGTAAATATACATTTATCCATATATTCTCAAAAAGTTAATACAACAACCACTTAAAAGAAAATATGAGCATCAACTTTGTGATCAGGATTAGATAATAGTTCTTTATATATGACACTACTGTATAGCTATGTCCTCCAAATTAAAATATTACCTCCTGAAGAGAGGAGGAAAGCTCATGTAACATATTAGGTTGGGGAAAATAAGGAAATTTCTAAAGCTTTGAGAACTCAAAAACTTACAAAACTCTTTCCCTACAGTTAGAAAGGCAGTAAACAACTGTAGGCTGAGCTGCCAGCAGATTGTGCAGGAAGCTCCAGGATTGTAGCTTTCATGAGTCATCCATAATCCATGCTTGGATGGGCTTTGCAGAGATACAGCTGCCTTTGAGTCACCCATGCTCCTGTAAGTAACCCTTCACCTGTGATCCTGTAAGAAACACCAGTAAACTCAGCAGTTCATTGAGCTATGGTTAGTGGAATCATTTCTTTAGTCTGTCATCAGTGTCTTATCCAAGATAAACAGACATTTGCTCATATCTCCTCAGGAAAAGTCAGCCAACATACATCACAAGCACTGGAAACTAAAGAAAATTATTGGAGTTTATCACAAGGTTAAAACATTTGTGCATCGACGAGTGAAAAGACAGCCCTACGAGTAGGAGAAAAGACTTACAAATTGCATATTTGATAAAGATCTACTAACTAGAAAATATAAAGAACTCATTAACAAAAAGACAAATGACCCAAAAAAATGAACAAAGGTAGGTAAGCTCAGCCACATAACAAGTTTTGGACAATTTGACTGACATAAACACACACACACACACACACACACACACACACACACACACACACTGACTAATAAGTACATGAAAAGATGTATAACATCATTGATCACCAAAGAAATGCAAATCAAAGCCATGAAATGCCCTTGAATGACTGGGGAGGCATGACTACTAATGAGTACGGGGTTTCCTTTTGTAGTTATTAGACAGGAGTAATTGTTGTGAAACTCATTGAATTGTACATGATATTGGAGCTGAGAGTGAAGCAATATCTCATGCATCCCAGGATAAGTGCTGGGATTACAGGCCTATGACACCATTCCTAACCAAATTTTACACTTTAAATGGTGAATTTTATACTGAAGTCTATCCCAATAAAATGTAATTTTTATTTCCAGACAGAGTCTCAACGTATAGATCTGGTTGGCTAGAACCCCTATGTAGCCCAGTCTGGCCCAGAGCTCTCAGACTTCTGCCTACCTCTATCGCCCAGGGAGTGGGGGACCTGTGCTACCACATTCAGCTTTTTTGTAAAGATTTATTTCAGTTTAAGTATGAGTAGTTTGCCCTCATTTATGTATGTGCACCACATACAAGCCTAGGGCTCTAGGATGCCAGAAGAGGGAGTGTTAGATCCCCTGAAACTGGAGCTATTGATGGTTGTGGATCAGCTGTGGATGCTAGAAATTGAGCCTGTATCCTCTGCTAGGGCAACAAGTTCTCTTAAGTGCTAAGCAATCTCTTCAGCCCCATAACAAATTTTAATCTTGGAATAGGATTTTTTTTAACTAGTAGGAAAACATTAACAAAAAGTAGTAGTTGCTATATGAATATTGACAAAGTGGATTTTAAGACAAAGTTAATCCTAGTACTACATTTTTAATAAAGCATTGGACCAACCTGAAATTCAGAACTGAAAAGTACATAAAGCAGCATGCCAAAAAAATTGCAAGAACAGTCTGGGAAGATGGCTCAGTGGTTAAGAGCACTGACTGCTACTGTTGTTCCGGAGAACCTGGGATTAATTCTCAGTGCCCAAATGATGGCTAATAACCATCTATAATTCTAGTTCATTGGATCTGTTGCTCTCTCCTGGCCTCTGAGAGCACCAGGTATACACATGGTGTACAGATATGCATGCTGGCAAATATTTATACACATAAATTAATTTTTAAGTATTTATAAAAGTTCTGCAAGGAGAATCTAGAAAAACACACTTGGGCTTCTGCTCAAAGGATCATTCAAGGTAAGTAAGATACAGCTCCCTAGGCAAGGGGAGCTGTCAAAATCTCCTTAGATAGTGAGGGAGGACACCTGAAGGTGAGGTTTTAGTACAATCAGAATGGCCAGATAGGGCTGAAAATATTGAGAAGTACTTTAAAGAAAAGTACTTTTGTTAGGCTGGTAACTTTGTGAAACTTGCTCAATTTGCTCAGTTTGTGAAAGCACTAGCCATCAAAGTCTGACAACCTGAGTCTGATCCCCATACCGCACATAAAGTTCCCACCTGAGGTTAGGAATGGAGATAGGAGGCCTGGATAAAGCTAGGCTTGGGTAGAGAATGTGGTTGCAATACACTCTTTGGACATATATGCCTGGCAGGAAGGAACTTGTGGCTGTGTTGCCAACTCAGTCACTGTCCAAGGGACCTTCATCCTTAGCTCTTTCCTGGGCTCTTGGCTACATTCTTGACTTACTCATGATCCACTCCTGCCCTTCTCCTGACAGCCCACCTACACTGAACCCCACTTCAGGTAAAGGTTCTCTGTATCATGTGCCTTGTTTCTCGTATGAACCCAGAAGTATCCATCTCCCAGTCACCATTCCTATTCCACTTCTGGGCCACTCTTCACTTATAAGGTCCAGATCTTATCACTACCTCTACCACAATCAGACGATTTCCCAGGTTTCATTTAAGGGACATTAAATGAAGCCACAGAAGATGGTGACAGTTACACAAAATCCTTTAAAGTCAAAACTGAATTTTAGACTTCTCCTTGAGAACAATAAGAGGGGGCTAGAGAGAACTCTCCTTTTCTTCCATTACCCAAGCAAACCTTCTTCCTCCCACAGAAGCTTCAGGATGATTCAGGGTGAGAGAATGATTTTTACATTCTCACTTTGCCACAAGTTGAGCTTCTCTGAAAGCCCTGCCACTCACATTTGTATAAGTCCTGTTTGGTCAACATCTGGTGAGGCAATGTACTCTTGTGACACACACAAGAGGTACTCCCTGAATTCCTGCTTGTCCCTGAAGGACTGGACTCTGCTCCTGATTTACACCACCTGACTTTTTTTTTAAATGAATTTGCCTTTATTTTATGTGCATTGGTGTTTTGCCTGCATGGATGTCTGTGTGAGAGTATCAGATCTTAGAGTTACAGACAGTTGCGAGCTGCCATGTGAGTGCTGGAATTTGAACCTTGGTCCTCTGGAGGAGCAGTGAGTACCCTTAACACTGAGTTATCTCTTCAGCCTCAGCACCTGACTTTTACAGCCAGCTCTCTCCCCAAACTGAACAAGAATGCTGCTTTTGGAAAACACATCAGTAGCACCTTTGCTCACAGGCTGTCCCTCTCCAGATTTTGGTGTGGCTCCTTCCTCTGTTGACCAGCATTTGCAATGCTGTCTCAGTACCCCTGCCTTCCAGTAACACGCAGAGGAGACAGTCTCTCTGCTAGGTGATCCAAAGCCCTATTGTCTCAAACTGCCCTCCTACAATAGGAAGATCTGGAAAGGATAAAATACACGCTTTTATCCAAGAGGATAAAAGAGGAACACTCATCCATTCCTGGTAGGATTGCAAGCTTGTACAACCACTCTGGAAGTCAGTCTGGCGGTTCCTCAGAAAATTGGACATAGTACTACTGGAGGATCCAGCAATACCTCTCGTGGGCATATATCCAGAAGATGTTCCAACTGGTAATAATAACACATGCTCCACTATGTTCATAGCAGCCTTATTTATAATAGCCAGAAGCTGGAAAGAACCCAGATGTCCCTCAACAGAGAAATGGATACAGAAAATGTGGTACATTTACACAATGGAGTAGTACTCTGCTATAAAAAAAAGTGAATTTATGAAATTCTTGGGCAAATTGATGTATCTGGAGGATATCATACTGAGAGAGGTAACCCAGTCACAAAAGAAGTCACTAGATATGCACTCACTAATAAGCAGATATTAGCCCAGAAACTTAGAATACTCAAGATACAATTTGCAAAACACAAGAAAATCAAGAAGAAGCTGGGTGTGGTGGCGCACGCCTTTAATCCCAGCACTTGGGAGGCAGAGGCAGGCGGATTTCTGAGTTCGAGGCCAGCCTGGTCTACAGAGTGAGTTTCACGACATCCAGAGCTATACAGAGAAACCCTGTCTCAAAAAACCAAAAAGAAAAAAGAAAAAAAAAAAGAAAAGAAAATTAAGAAGAAGGAAGACCAGCATGTGGATACTTCATTCCTCCTTAGAATAGGGAACAAAATACCCATGAAAGGAGTTACAGAGACAAAGTTTGGAGCTAGGTCGAAAGGATGGACTATCCAGAGACTACCCCACCTGGGGATCCATCCCATAATCAGTCACTAAACCCAGACATTATTGCATAGGACAGCAAGAGTTTGCTGAAGGGACTCTGATATAACTGTCTCGAGTGAGGCTATGCCAGTGCCTAGCAAATATAGAAGTGGATGCTCACAGTCATCTATATGATAGAACACAAGGCCCCCAATGGAGAAGAAAGTACCCCAGGAGCTGAAGGGGTCTGCAACCCTAAAAGAGGAACAACAATATAAACTAACCAGTACCCCCAGAGCTCGTGTCTCTAGCTGCAAATGTAGCAGAAGATGGCCTAGTTGGCCATCATTGAGAAGAGAGGCCCCTTGGTCTTGCAAACTTTATATGCCCCAGTACAGGGGAACGGCAGGGCCAAGAAGTGGGAGTGGGTAGGTAGGGGAGCAGGGCGGAGGGAGGGTATAGGGAACTTTCGGGATAGCATTTGAAATATAAATTAAGAAAATATCTAATAAAAAAAATACACGCTGCTTCTGTATGACCCAGGGTTGTCCCTGCCACTTCACTCCAAAATAAGTAGGATGGACCTCTCTCCCCAGCTAAAACTTATCTAGGGTAAGATTTGGGGGCCCAGTGGGCAAGGAATGTATTTGAGCTGCTGCCTCAGGTACTAAAGGATTAAGAAGTGACTCACAGATGCCTAAACATGTGTCTGTAGCATCACCTGCTGGTGGTGATGCCATACTGCACCCTGTGTCAAGACCAATCTGTATCAAGGGGTCAGAAGTGATCTGGCCCTATGCTTGGTCTGAAAGAGCTGGTGGTCTAGACTGAGTGATAATTCTTTCTGGAAATCTGGCTCTGATGCTCATATTTAAGGCTGCCAGAGAATCTAGGAGAATTATTTCCTGTTCATATTGTTCCCATAAAACTACCCCCATCACTCACTAAGAGCCTCCCCTTGCAGAGT
Organism: Mus minutoides; assembly: GCA_902729485.2. Lineage (NCBI taxonomy): Eukaryota > Metazoa > Chordata > Mammalia > Rodentia > Muridae > Mus > Mus minutoides. The sequence continues at coordinate 226,797 of LR753405.1, forward strand.
AGAAGTTCAATCAGTACTGCTTCAACAAAATAAGAATGGATAAGTGTCCTATGTGACTGAAGGAAAAGATGACGTACATAGGGCATCCAAAAAGAGACTGGAAAAGGTGACCAAAAGACAATGAGGTCCAAGGACAGGTCACTGAAGGTGAGTAAGTCAACAGGCTGAGCCCATTTTTGGTACCAGGTGTCTAAGGTTTCCCTCCAATGACCCCATAGGGTCAGGACACTGGGAAAACATGTCAGGATACATGGCCCAAAGCCTGAAGCACAGGATGGCCTGAGGTGACCATGAGGACAGAGGAGGAAGCTGTCCAGTTGCTTCCAGACCTCCTGGCTCCAATCCTGAAACCCAGAGCACTCTCTGCCCCAGAAACCCAGGAGAGCACTCTCTTGGGGTCTCAGTGCCTCCCTTTGGATCCCAAAATTTGACAAAATGAGACTTCTTACACACACAGCCCAATCAGGCTCTGTCATCCACCTCACATACTAGAAGCTAGAGCAAGGGAGAAAGAGGAAGAAAAGCCTCCTTTAAACTCTGGCTGAGGCATACCCCTGACTGAGCCCAGCAAGACAGGCTTCTGGAATCCTGGCCTACTGGTGGTAAATAGGGCCACTGGAACTAGATGATAGCTCACAACTCATCATACCAGAAGTAGCAGTGGAGGAAAATATCCCAAACTCTGGTCACTTTCAAGACCCTTCCAGCCCAGGATGGGGACTCAGGAGCAGATTGCCATTGCCCCCTGCTGGCAGCCCAGTAGACCTTGCTGGTGTCCATTTTCTCTCAGACCCAGAGCAACCAGCCAGGCAGTCTCTTGCTGGCAGCACTCTGAGGGTCAGAATCAGGAAGTCCTTGAATAATCCAGAGTACCTGTGCCATGATCCCAGCAAGGAGAGGTACAAGAAGCAGAGCACAAGACGCAGTGCAAACCGACTGGCAGTGGACTTGCTTCCTTCATATCCTTCCTTGAGGTGGCCCAGAACCCCATCCATGCTCATCCCACACCCAGTTCAGCACCAGAGCATTGTTCTGTTTGTCTTTATTGGCTGGGAAAAGGAGGAACTAAAGGGCCACAACACAAGCAGGACCACCCACAGTCAGCAAAGCACAGAATAGCCACACAATGCATGTGTGCGTGCAAGGTGCAGGAAGGATGGCTCCCAAATCCACTTTTGAATACCTTCTCAGTTTCCACAGAGGGTGGCAGCAACATGGGAAAGGGAGCCTCCACCATAGGTAAGGATAGAGGCTGGGGGACATACTGGGGAAGCCCCGTACCCTAGTGCCATGCATCACACCCAGTCTCAGACTTTCTAGCAGAGGCCAGTCTGGAGGACAAGGATCCAGGAAGGAGACCAAAAGGGCTGGAGGAAAGAAAAACCGGGAATCTGTCCACTTGGCCTTCCTTGGCATCTACCTGGGGTGGTGAGGAAGAGAAAGAAGCAGAGGAAGACAGGTTCAAGAGGTGCCCAGATTTCCCAGGTCCTTCATAGCATCTTACTCAAGCTTTCACTTTCCTTTCATAGAGACTCCATAGGGTTATGCCCCTATCCTACTAGCATAAGAGGCCTGATGTACCCCTCTGCCTAGCTTCTCCTTCTCCGATACTCTGCCCTTGTCTCTCCAGACCATACTTAGTTCATTGCCACCCACTAGGCTCCCTAAAAAGCTAGTTCCCAGAGGGTGCAGGGTTCGCACACCTGGTTGTCACCACTTGGGGGACTGGCTAGTCCCAAGGCCTGGGTGGCTATGACGGGTCATACACTGCTTGGAGGCCTCCTCACCCTCTGGGCTTTGTCCCAGCTTACGGATGTGACGTAGGAATGATGTGGCGTTGAATGCACGCTATGGGAAAAGAACAGGGTCAGGCCAAGCTGGACCCAGCACCAAGACCAATTCTAAGATCACCATCATGACTACTAAGCTCTTTTTCCATGCTCACCTTCCAGTGGGTCCTGGCAAAATTCTTCTGGATCTGCTCACTGACAGAACCCAGGATGTCCCTATCCAAGGCTGCATCCCCAGAGATCCTAGAGGACAGTTGGGAGTCAGCACAGGTGTTTCTCCTGCCCCTATGCCACATACCAGGTATCCCACTCACCAAAGATGCTGTAGGGCCTGTTGGCAAGTGAACCTCTTCTGGGGATCACGTTCAAGAAGGTGACGAATGAAGTCTTTGGCTGGAGCAGTGGGCAAGGTTACTCTGCCCTGTCCCTGGTCCCCTTTGTCCATCCCCAGCATAGGGCCCGCCTTGCACTCACCTGATTCTGAGATGTCATCCCAAAAGGGGGAGTCAAACTCATAGCTGGCCCTCAGAATCTGGCTGAAGAGTTCAGGATCGCTCTCATCATAGAAGGGGGGGTACCCACACAGCCTGGCACCCACAGATGAATCACCCAGTTGTCCACCCCTCCCCAACCCAGCAGGGACAGGCAGGTAGGAGTTGAGCCGTCACAGTGGTCACTCACAGGATGTAGGAGATGACACCCAGGGCCCACACATCTACGGCCTTCCCGTAGGGTTTCTGCTCCAGGAGCTCTGGGGCTGGCGGCCAGAGGCAGACAGACAGACAAACATGTCTGCACAAGCACACACACATGGCATGCCCTTGAGGGCCACCTAGTGTACCTATTCAACCCCAGGAATAGACTGCCATAGGCAGCAGCTGCCCCAGGTCCTGGAGCCTTGGCATCCCCTGGGTCACCAGCTCCCTCCCCACCACAGTGAGCCTTAGAGCACTTCCCTCTTACCCACATATCCTGGGGTCCCACAAGCTGTGCCTAGCATGTTGCCAGCTTGTATTTTGGACAGGCCAAAGTCAGAGACCATGATCTTGGAGTCTTCAAAAGGTGTGGCATAGAGGAGGTTTTCAGGCTGTTGACACATGGGACCAGGGAAAAGTCCTATGAGTCTGAGAATGGCTTGGGCATTGGGATAGGGTGGGCCTCAGCACCCTTAATTTCCTGGGATCCAGACTGCAGTGAGCATTGAGAAAAATGACACTCAAGTCCAAATGTAAGTGGGATAGGGTGGAGGCGTAGCCAGACACCTTGAGGTCCCGGTGCACGATGCCCAGGCTATGAAGGTAGGAGACAGCGCCAAGGACCTGCCCTACAAGGTGGCTGGCGTCCTTCTCTGTGTAGGAGCCCCGCTCCATGATGCGGTCAAACAGTTCACCACCTGTTACCCTGGAGGTGGAAGGAACAAGGTAGGAGGTCAAGTGACGCAGGGATAGATTTGGACATTGCACCCCTTCTGCCCAGCCCCCAAGAAGCCCTCCTCACAGCTCCATGGCCAAGTAGAGATGGGAAGGACTCTCATGGACATCCTCCAGAGCCACAATGTTGGGATGGCTGATTCTGAAACAGAGAAAATGCTCCTGATGGATCACTGGAGCTTCTTCATCTGGAAGAGCTCTGTCCTGAGACTGTTCCTCTTCTCTTCCTTCACCTAGCCCCCCATTCCCTACCAAACCCTGCCCTGACTAGCTTGGGCCTTCCTAGAACACATATTTCTGTGGGCCATATATACAGCACAGATGGATAGGGTGTCTCTAAGGTTGCCATGGAGACATGCAGCCACAAAGGGGAAGAGACACCTAAGCCCCACCCACACCCCACACCCCACCCCTACCCCCACCCACACCCCCACCCCCACCCCCGCAGATTAGCAACCAGGCCTAATGAGTCCAGAGGACTCAGCCTGGCTGGCCACAGGTCTCCCCAGCCCAAGGGGGAAGTGGGCACACCTGCGGAGTACCGCGATCTCATTCTCCACCAGGGCCTCCTTGCCCCGAAGTGCTTTCTTGGGAATGCACTTGAGGGCCACAAGATGAGCAGAGCCCCTTTCCTGGGCCAGCATCACCTCAGAGAAGGCACCCCTGCCGCAGAGCCAGATGGTGGAAGGCAAGAAAAGAGGGAGAAGGTGCCAGTAAGAGGAGGATGAAGAGCAAAATGGAGGAGGTGCTCAAGCCATACCACCCACCCTAACACACACCCACACAAGTGTGCACACACATATCCCCACACCACCTCACATAGGTTCACATACACTGACACATTCACACACCACCTCCCACACAGACAACAGCCTACCTCACAATTTACCCCCATGTTCACACTCATACCACACAAACACATACCATTCACAAGCTCCTTCGCACATTTGCTTACATGCGCATATGCCACACATACACAAGCACTCACGCCCACAGCCCAGTGTGCACACTCACGAGCCCAGCTTCTCCCGGATCTCATAGACACTGCTGATGTCCTCCGTCTGTTTCTTGAGCAGCAGCATGTCTGGGGGTGGGGGGGGGGGTGGAGCGAGGCCCCTTGGCAACGAGCAGCTCCCTTGCCCACCAAGCCAAATAGTCCCCCAACTCAAGATGGAGTCACCCACTCCCAAGCCCAAGTACACCTTCTCCTCCCGCCCAAGGCCACACACACACTCCCACTGAGGCAGACCACTGCATGCGGGCTTCCCACCCAGGTATCCTGCTGCCAACCTGTGTTTCCCACCCCCAACCCCACCCCTGCACTCCAGCATCCGGAACACACGTAATGTTGGCCACCAACACTATGACACCCCCTTTCTGCCTCCACACATCAACCCAGAACTGCCGGCTATTTTCCAGAAGGCTCCATACACTCATATCCTGGTTCATTAGGCCCACCTCCACCCATAAGGCCCGTGCCCCTCCCCCAGCAGACCTTCCACGGTGGCTCAGCTCAAACACACAGCGCGTAAGCCACCAACCCGCTCGAATGCACCTGCGACCCTGCTTGCAGCCACCTGTCACGACCACAGTCACCCACGCAGCCACCTAATCGCTGCTTGGCCCCTGGCGCCTGGGGAGTGGAGGGACTCTGCAACCTCGGCCGCCTGTGTCCAGAGCTGCGTGGGCCGCGCGCGTGCGGGCAGGGGGCGCGCCGGGCGTCACAGGTGTGCGTGAGGGGGGGGGGGGGGCTATGGAGCTAAGGTGCCTGTTGGCCTGGGCCCTGTACGCCCCAGCCCACCCGCCCCGGTCCTCTGCTTGCCCCTAGTCCAGAGCGGGGGCGGGGGGCGGGTGGTGCGAACCTGCAGCTGCTGCCACCACCGCTGCCGCAGCCGCTGCAATGTCTCCTAATGCAGTAGCTGTTGTGTCGCCGCTGAGCCCCCCGCCCGCGCCCCTCCGGCCCCGCCCCCTCCGTGCGCGGCCCCGTGAGCCCTGGGCAGCCGAGCACGCGGTGGCTGTGGCTGCAGCACTGCAGAGAGCCTTGTAAGGCAATTCCCAGGTTCTGGCCACCACTGTCCAACTCCTTAGTTATGCTTGCTGATTACTGGGTGCTCCAGTGCTCTGGTAGCCAAGTGAGTGGTCCCAGGGCCTTTGCAACAATGGTGACTTTGTCCAGAAATATTGCCATGCATAGGCCTGGGTGTCTGCCTTCCTTGTTCTAATATGATGTCCACAAACAGATTATCCAGGCCATTGCTACGCAGCAGTCTCTTCCTAGTCCCTGCCAGCCCCTGAAACCTTGATGTCAGCACATCCAAGTCTCTACCAGCTGGCTCCCATTGCTTCCAGCCTCACCTCCTGGCCCTCCTCTTTTGCACATCATTCTCTTCGCTGGGGTTATGTGGCTCCTGGAGGCACATATGCCACTCCCTGGCAAAGTAGGAGTGTTTGGCAGAGTAGGAGTCTGATGACTCTCTGGCCTTTTTCTCCAACTCTCTTCCTGTCTTCAACCTCCTCTGCACCTGCCTTTGCATCCACTGACCATCTTTGCCCAGATGTGTACTCAGTTTAGCCGTCATTCCATTAATTAGTCTGGCATACTGCCTCCTCAGACAGGCCTCTGTTGCCTCTGCCTGCCAGTTCTTTTAGGTCATGACTCTGTCCCCTCTTCAGAGCACCTGCCACTACAAATCACCTTGCCAGGTCTTCTTCCCTAAAGCAACTGACACAGCCCAGGTGAGGCATTCAGGAAATACTGAGGTCAACTTTCACCCAAAATTTTGAGGATTCCTCCACACCACCCTCACCTCCATCCAGCCCTATTACAGCTCTGTGTCTTTCCTGCAAGGAGGGTCTACTGACTGTCACAGGGGCACAATCCAGACAAGGCTGGGTTGCAAGGCCTCTGCCAAATCACAGAGACTAAAGGTAGCTTGTTGACTCTAGTGTTCTGAGCTCCTGCCTCCTGACCTTTTCCAGTTGTCTCTCTCTGTTAACTGAGCCTAGATACAATCCTGTCCACCTGATCAGGTGTCATGAAAAAGAGGGGAACAACAGGACATGCAGCTCTTGTGCAGATCCCTGCAGGTCTCCAAAGCCCCAGAATGTCTCACACCCTGATGATGATTAAGACAGAGAGTCATGAAAAGCAAAAAAGTAAAATAACTGCTATTTTGCAAATATTATATTTCACAAATATATCACACACATATACTTGTTTCTGAGTAACTGGAAACTGTCCACATTGAGCAAGATAAGAAGGTTCAGAGACTCCTGGGGAGCAGCAAATGCCAACTAAAGGTCCTATTTACTGCTCTAAGGATGAGTATCTGCACATGATGTGATTTTGTTTCTTTGGGGTTTAATTTTTTCTTTTTTTGTTGTTGTGTGGTATGCTGGCTAGTTTTATGTCAGCTTGACACAAGCTACAGTTATCTAAAAGGAGAGAAACTCGGTTGAGAAAATGCCTCCATAACATCCTGCTGTAGGGCATTTTCTTAATTAGTAAATGATGAGGCAGGGCTCAGCCCTTTGTGGGTGGTATGATCCCTGAACTGGTGGTCTTGGGTGCTATAAGAAAGCAGGCTAAACAAGCCATGGGGAGCAGGCCAGTAAGCAGCATGCCTCCATGGCCTCTGCAGCAGCTTCTGCCTTCAGGTTCCTATCCTGCTTGAATTGCTGTTCTGTGGGCTTCCTTCAGTGATGAACTTTTACCTGGAAGTATAAGCCAAATAAACCCTTTCCTTCCCAAGTTGCTTTGATGATGCTGTTGTTTTGTTTTGTTTTAAGATTTACTATATGTAAGAACACTGTAGCTGTCTTCAGAAACCCCAAAAGAGGGCATCAGATCTCATTACAGATGGTTGTGAGCCACCATGTGGTTGCTGGATTTGAACTCAGGACCTTTGGAAAAGCAGTCAGTGCTCTTAACCTCTGAGCCATCTCTCCAGCCCCCTAGATGATGGTGTTTTGTTGCAGCAATAGAAATCCTAACTAGGATATGGGGGTTTTGTTTGTTATTGACACAGGATGTCATGTATTCCAAGCTGGCCTCAAACTCAGTATATAACTGAAGATGACATTGAACCTCTGGTCCTCCTACTTCTGCCTCCAAGTGCTGGGATTATATAGTCCTGTATCATCAGGCCCCTTCTTATGCAGTGCTGGGGTTGTAACCCAGGGGTTTGTATATGTTAGGCTTGAACTCTGCCAACTGAGTTCCATTCTTAGTCCTCATGAACCAATTTGTATATGTTCAAACTCATGTGAAAAATACCACATGCAAGTGCAGGTGGCCTGTAGTCCTGGCTACCTGGAAGACTGAAGAGGAGAATCACTTCAGCCCAGGATTTCAAGGGCTGCCTAAGCAACATACTGAGACTCCAATATACAGAAATGATGTCATAGGTTAGGTGTGATGATGCATTCCTGCAATCCCAACACTTGGGTAGTGGAGGCTAGAGTTCCAGGTCAGCTTCAGTTAAATGACACCCTATAAAAAATGGTATCCTAGTTTTTGGTTGACACCAGTTGTCTTGTGTACTTTTGTATTGCTGTAATAAAGCACCATGACCAAGCTAACTTATAAAAGAGTTTAATTAACTTAGGACTTATGGTTTCAGAGGGTTAGAGTCCATGACCGTTATGTTGGGAATCGTAACAGCAGAGGGGCAGGCATGGAACTGATGCACTAGCTCAGAGCGCAGATCTTGATCCACAAATAGGAGGCAAAAAGAGGGAGAGATGCTGGGAATGATGATGTGAGTCTTTTGAAACCTCAAAGTCCTGCCCCCTTAACACACCTCCTCCAACAACATCAACTTCTAACCCTTTCCAAACAGAAAATGGGACCGAAGTATTCAAATTGGAACCTATGGGGACCATTCTCATCTAAAATTTGTAGTTATGCATTCAGTAATTGTGACCTTTGCAAACATTTAGATAATCATTGAAGTACTGTTTATGTCAATTTCAAGATACATATGTGTGTAGTGGCAGTGAATAGAGAACTTTGAAAATTAACTGAAGTTGTTGGAGAGATGACTTAGCTATTTTTAAGGCTTGTTGCTCTTCCAGAGGACCTGAGCTTTTCTCCCAGTATTCACATAGGGTAGCTCATAACTGCTTATCTATTCTAGCTCTAGATGATACAATGCCCTCTTGTGGTCTCTACAGGCACTTAAAAGCAGCACAACCCAACACCCCTCCATTTACATAATTAAAAACAAGATAAATATTTTAAATCATATTTTTATGAATTCTTTGGAAATGTAATACATTTTGAATATACTCACCCTGCCCCCAAAGTTTTTCCAAATCTACCCAATATTATTCAAAGTACACAGAGAACTCAAATAAGAAAATGAACAATCCAATTTTTAAAAACAAGCCAAACCTCTGAAGAGACAACTCACCAAAGAAATACAACGGGCAAATACACATTTAAAAAGGTGCTTACCACCATATCTCATTACCAAATTTCACGATGTTCTTAGATACCTCTTAAAATGGCCAAAAACCCAGAACACTGATAACAGGTAATGTTGGCAAGGGACAGTGAGACAGTCATCCAATGCCAATTGGAATGAAAACTGTAACAGCCACTTTGGAAGTTTCTTTCTTTCTTTCTTTCTTTCTTTCTTTCTTTCTTTCTTCCTTCCTTCCTTCCTTCCTTCCTTTCTTTCTTTCTTCCTTCCTTCCTTCCTTCCTTCTTTCCTTTCTTTTTTTCTTTTCTTAATTTCTTTATTTTTTTCAATCAATTTCATCTTGTTTGGTGCCACTCCACCTGGCTTGACAATTTTTTTGTTTGTTTTTTCTAGACAGGGTTTCTCTGTGTAGCCCTGGCTGTCCTATAACTCACTCTGTAGACCAGGTTGGCCTCGAACTCAGAAATCTACCTGCCTCTGCCTCCCAAGTGCTGGGATTCACACCTGGCTAAGACAGGGTTTCTCTATGTAGCCCTGGTTATCCTGGAACTTGTGATATAGAACAGGCTGGCCTTGAACTCAAGCGACCCTTCTATCTTTGCCTTCAAAGTGATGGTATTAAAGGCATGTGCCACCACTGCCTGGAAGAGGCTTGACAATTTCTAATGAAGCTAAACTTGCTTTTCACCATATGACCCAGTGATGATACTCCTTGGTGTTTATGACACATATGTGAAATCTTATGTCCACATAAAACCCAGCAGCTTTATTCACAATTAGTGAAGACTGGAAGCAAGCAGGATAGGCTTTAGTAGCTCAAAGGAAAACTTGTCAGTGAGGAAGAAGAAAGAACAATACAACAACACAGAGGAACTAATAAGTCTTCAAAATGTTTTGCTGAGCCAGGCATGGTATCACACACAGTGAGGAAATAGAAGCAAGAAGACTAGTTCAAGGTAATCCTCAGGTACACAGCAAGTTTGAGGTCAGCCTAGGATACCTTGCCCCCACCCACAAACAGGCAAATAACATACTGTTAGGTGAAATAAACAAACTACATACAATAGGCTCCATTTATAGAACATGTCAGAAAGGGCAAAACTATTGAGACAAGAAACAAATCAGAAGTCATCAGGGAGTGAGAAAGGACAGTGTTTTACTAGGAAAAGCAAAGGGGATTTTGAAAGCAGCAAAACCATTCTGTCTGGTGATGTCATGGTAGAGGGTTGACATTCAGCAGAAATGTCTTGACAGTGGAAGATAGAACTGCAGTGTATACAAGTCCTGATGATCTTCTAGGAGGTAGAGGGGTCACAATATAAAGTGAAAATTGTAACAAAAAGAGCTTATTTGTGTCACACATGTATATACATATCTGAAGCAGAGGAAAGGATTGATTTATGTCACTGTACACAAGAATAGGTGCATAAGACTAAGTGCAGGCTGTGTAACAAGCAGACGACCCTGGCTTCCAACTCCAGCAATGCAAATGATGGGGAAAGCTGAAGGGAAGAAAGGGGACGGGAAGGAAGTGATGTAATCATATTTTAACTAAAATGAATTCTAAAAGACTAAAATAAATAAATACAGGTATTTAAGACTAAAGATGGAGAGATTGGTGAATCAGTAAAGTGCTTGTCACCCAATCATGAGGACCTGAGTTCAGGTCCCCAGAACTCACATAAAAAGTCAGTGCATGTCTGTAATCTCAGTTCTGGGAAGGCAAAAACAGGAAGATCTGTGGGACTTGGTGACCATAAAGTAGGCACAAGTTCAGGGAGAAAATCTGCCTCAAAAAAATAAATAAATAAAATAAAGTGGAGGGCCAGCAAGATGGTTCAGCAGGTGCTTGATACCAAGTCCAATGACCTGACTTTCATCCCCACATGTTAGAGAGAGAACCAATTGTTCTATGCCTTCCATATATTTGACATGGCATACACAGACACACAATAAATAAATAAATAAATAAATAAATAAATGTATTTAAGAACTGTAAATAAATAAGGTGGGATTGATTTTTGACACATGCACGCGCGCATGTGCACGCACACACACACACACACACACACACACGCACACACACACAAACTTGTAACTACACATTAGGAAAAACCTAAAAGCAGATGGGAATGGTGGCACATGCTCATCTTTAATTCACACACTCAGGAAACAGAAGCAAGCAGATCTTTTAAGAGTTTGAGACTAGCCTGATTTATATAGTCTTTAAAAATACTAAAGACAGTTGAGGTGCAGTGTGAGAGTATGAGTTAATTTTAAAACCACTGGGCAGTGGTGGTACACGCCTTTAATCCCAGCACTTGGGAAACAGAGGCAGGAGGATTTCTGAGTTCGAGGCCAGCCTGGTCTACAGAGTGAGCTCCAGGACAGCCAGGGCTACACACAGAAACCCTATCTCAAAGAAAACAAAACAAACAAACAAACAAAAAACAATTCTAAGACCACTAGATCTATATAGTGCAGTTAGAGAAACAAAGAGACAAGGCTAGGTTGATCCACATGGTAATGGATTAAAGTCAGAGACATCACTTTGAATTCCTGCTTAATGCAGACACTAATGCATGTCTATTTATATAGTGTACAGAGTAATGACTTTTGCAAGTCTTTTTGCTTTGTCTACTGAGAAGGCCCAGAAACACCACTCCATAGCAATGAGCATTTCCAATGAATGACTCCTTGGAGAAATGGCTCATTCAAAATCCACAACAGGAAATGCATAAGCTGGGCATACAGCAAGAAAGCAAGTACTCAAACAGGCGCGTACATGCACACAAGTGCATGATACAGAAGTGGGTTGGGAAAAAATATAAGTGGTATAGCACATGCCTAGTATGCATCAACCCATGGCTTTCCCCCTACAGAGCCAAGAAGCTTTTTTTAAAGGCCCTATGTTGGCTCACAGCTATCTGTAGCTCCAGTTCCAGAGGATTAGACATCCTCTTCTGGCCTCAATCACACAAGTGGTGCACAGACCTAACACCCATACATATAAAAATAATAAAACTTAAAAGGGATCATGATAATTAACATTGGTTGTCAACTTGACATGATCTAGAACCACTGGGAAAAAACAAGTCTCTAGGCATGTTTATGAGGTATTATCTAGATTAGGTTAATTAATATTTCAAAGCACGAACAGTCCATGGGCTGGGATTCCAGACTGAAAACGAGAAAAAAGAAAAACAGAGGAAGCATTCAAAGATTGAAGCTTGAGACCAACCTGGTCTACATGTCAAGTTCCAGATCAGCTAGGGATGTATAGTTAAGACCCTGTTTCAAAATAACAAGTGAGAGCCAGATGTGGTGGCACACACCTTTAATCACAGTGCTGGGGAGGCAGAGATAGGAAGATCTCTGTGAGTTTGAGGCCAGCCTGGTTTATATAGTAAGTTCCAGGACAGCCAAAGCTACACAGCAAGGCCCTATATCAAAACAGCACCAACAACAATAGACTGTAATAAATAATTTATTAACTAATAAATAAATATTAGAGAATAAGTAAAACTGCTGTGAGAAAGAATGCAACATAATCACCAGAGCGGGCTCCTGTCTGTTACAGTTTGTGTTAACTGTCTATCAAATGCTATGGATTAAAGACTTGGTCCTAGTCTATAGTGTTCTGGACAGGGGTGGAACCCTTAGAAGGTAGGGTTTAGTGAGAGGAAGCAAGGTCTTTGAGCTGTATCATTGAAGACAATGTTGGGGACCTCTTCTTGTGGCTTTCTGGCCAAAATGGAGTTGCCATGTTCTCTTGCCATGGTGTTCTGCCTCACTGCATGGTAAGTGACTGAAATAGCCCCAGGGAGAAGGACATGATATTTTCCTTGTAAAGAGTGCAGTGTGGAAAGAGAAGAGGTCCCTTTGATGAGTGAGAATCTGACACATCTCCATAAGATAGCCATTGTCAACATTGGTCAATGGTGCTATAAGTACTGATACCCCAAAGGATGGATGAGCATGGTCTTACAAACACCTAAGGCCAGCTAGTATTCTACCTCCATCAGCTTTCCTCTGAAATGTCAGAGTCATAAAACAAAGCACTCCTCATAGTCACGGTGATCATGATAGACAAAGTCAATGTTGTATCCTGGATGGGATCTTGGGACAACAAAGACACTTTAGAGAAATGCTGCAGAAAGCTAAATAAACTGGACTATACTTGATAGCGGACCTCTATTGACTCACTAATTGGGACAAGTGTACCATAAGAATTTTTGTGATATTTTGACTTCTTCCTTTCCAATTTGTATCCCCTTGATCTCCTTTTGTTGTCGAATTGTTCTGGCTAGGACTTCAAGTACTATATTGAATAGGTAGGGAAAAAGTGGGCAGCCTTGTCTAGTCCCTGATTTTAGTGGGATTGCTTCCAGCTTCTCTCCATTTAGTTTGATGTTAGCTACTGGTTTGCTGTATACTGCTTTTACTATGTTTAGGTATGGGCCTTGAATTACTGATCTTTCTAAGACTTTTAACATGAAAGGATGTTGAATTTTGTCAAACGCTTTTTCAGCATCTAACGAGATGATCATGTGGTTTTTGTCTTTGAGTTTGTTTACATAGTGTTTTACTTTGATGAATTTCTGTACATTGAACCATCCCTGCATCTCTGGGATGCTATTGTGGATGCCTGGAAGTGCTTGCTGATGGAAGCCTGATATGGCTGTCTTCTAAGAAACTGCTGAGCTTGACATACAGAGGCAGAAGCTCACAACTGGACTGAGCTCAGGAGTCCCTGATGGAGGAGTTGGAGAAGGGATTGAAGGAGCTGAGGGGGTTACAGCCCCATGGAGTGATCAACAGTGTCAACAGGCCAGACACCCCCCCCCCGAGCTTCCGGGGACTGGACCACCAAACAAAGGGTACACATGGAGGGACCCATGGCACTGGCCACATATGTGGCAGAGGATGGCCTTGTTGAACATCGGTGGGAGGAGAAACCCTTGGGCCTGAGGGTGTTTAATGCCCCAGTGGAGGGGAATGCCAGGGCAGGAAGATTGGAATGGGTGGGTGGATGGGGAAGCACCTTTATAGAGGCAGGGGGAGGGGGGATGGCATATGGGGTTTCCAAAGGGGAGACCTGGAAAGGGGAAAGCATTTGAAATGTAAATAAAGAAAATATCCAATCCAAAAAAAATAGTTTTCCTGATATGGCAGAAGGGATGTTGGAATGCTTACTACTATCTCAGCCATTTTTCTGCAAATCTATAAATATTCCGCATCTGGAATCCTAGCATTCTAGAGATGAAGACAGTAATATCAAAAGAACAAAGTCACCCTCGGCTATTTACTGGGTTTAAGATAGCCTGGATTAAGATCTTGTCTCAAAACACTGGAAATTTTTTTCTCTAAGCCTGAATGTGGTGATTCTCACCTGTAATCTCAGCACTCAGGAAGTTCTATCTAAATTCAAGGCCAGCCACAATCCCACCATGTGCTCTCCCAAAAAGGAAAACTAAGTCTTCAATAACAAAATGTAGTCTAATATAAAAAGTTTATATGACAGCATAAAACATTAATCCTTCCAGATTGTCTGTGTGGATGTAGTCTGTGCTGGGGAGAGGACTTCTGCATTTCAGCAGTCCCCAGGCTTCTGCTACTGCACCCCAGCTCCATGAATCTTGACCCCACCCCATTTGTTCCCCTTACCTGCTGGCTCAGGAGTTGAAAGTACAAAGCCCTGCCCAGCTTTCCCTTTGTTCCCAGCTCATTCTAATTCTAAAGCTCCCCAGAAGAGGAGGTGTTCCAGCCAAGCCTTCAGCTGCCTAGCTTCTTACAGAATCATTGTAGATGGTGATGACCTCCATCCAGCCTTCTCCCAGTCCATAACTACCTCAGGCCTGGGCAGACACTGGGTCCAACCTTAGTCTTGCTTGCTTAGTCCTCCATCACCATGGGTCCTGTGGCAGCACTCTTCCAGCTTGCTGCCTCCATTCCAGCCTGTTCTCAGTTTCCACCCCAACTCCTAGATGGATGTTCTCAGCACAGTTTAATATCTTCATGAGTGCTAGTTGGGAAGAGCCAATAGCTATCAGCTGAGATCCTGGGGAGTCCCAGCATGCTCCTCCCTAGCAACTACACTTTCTCTGACACCCCAGCAGGAGCACGCCCTAGAGAGAGCCTGCCCAGCATCGGAAAGTCCAATGCCTTTGTTCCCCCTAGTGCTCCACATCTCCTAGGAACTCTCCCTAGACACACAAACTGTCCCCATCAGTGCACACACTTCCACAGGTATCTGGGTTGGAACACACACCACAGCCACAGAGGCTGTTTGACTTTGTTTTTTAGCTTCTTGGGAAATGGGTCATGGGTACCTATTAGGGCAGTCGTTTACAGTACCCCCTTCTTTAGCCTCCTGACCATCAACTGAAAGTCAGTAAAGAAATAGAATCAACACAAATTCAGGATGTCGATGGGCAAGTGCAATGTCTTAGTTAGGGTTTTACTGCTGTGAACAGACTTCATGACCAAGGCAACTCTTATAAGGACAACATTTAATTGGGGCTGGCTTACAGATTCAGAAGCTCAGTCCATTATCATCAAGGTGGGAGTATGGCAGCATCTAGGCAGACATGGTGCAGGAGGAGCTGAGAGTTCTACATCTTCATGTGAAGGCTGTTAGTGAAGTACTGACTTCCAGGATGAGGCTCTTAAAGCCCATGCCCACAGTGACACACCTACTCCTATAAGGCCACACCTTCTAATAGTGCCACTCTCTTGACAGAGCATATACAAACCATACATGCAACCTAAGCCTGGGCTAGTCATTAGAGTATGGAGAGGTTCAGGCCCTAAGAAGATGAGGTAAGTAAGAAAACTGCTGCAAGAAAGACTGGCTGCAGGGAATCTAGGGTAACCCACAGACTGGGGAGGAGGGAGGGGTGGAGCTGGAAGGTGGTGTCATTACCAGGCAAGAGATAAGTGGGATCCCATGGAATCAGGTCTTGAGACCTGTCAAACTTATGCCCCTGAGATGTAAAGGCCCAGGAATCCTCAAGGTCACATTGGTTATCCTCAATGACCTGTCATTTCTGTTTCCCAGTTGCCTCCACCCTGGCTACCTTCTGAGCCCAGAAAAGCAGTGGCAGTCCCAGGTGCCTAAGTGTGGGTGACTGGTACCTTAAAGTGCCTCTTTATGCCTATATGGAGATGATACTACTTCCTTATGTCCCTGAACCTGGGGTTGGCACATGCCTCTTCATCCAGATGCTCATCACAGGCCCAGGATGGAGGGATACCCTCATTCTTTCACCAGTCTTGACTTCTTGAACTCCAAACCTCCCCCCACACAGCAGTTACCATCTCCTCAAAGTGCCATCAGCTCACCCACATGTTTCTCAGGCTACTATGTTCTTTGTTTCCCATTCCAGCTCCCTAGACAAGCAG
Organism: Mus minutoides; assembly: GCA_902729485.2. NCBI lineage: Eukaryota > Metazoa > Chordata > Mammalia > Rodentia > Muridae > Mus > Mus minutoides. Next base: position 242,847 of record LR753405.1, read on the forward strand.
GATCTTAAATTCCCAATAGTACCCATACCCAGTTCCCACTTCTACAGTCTGATTTTCCTGTTATTGACTGGTCTCTGCCCAACCTCATCCAGATAACTGTTACAGCAGCTCCTTTTCCTTTGCAGATCTTTTTTTTTTTTTCAAGACAGGGTTTCTCTGTGTAACCTTGGCTGTCCTGGAACTCACTCTGTAGACCAGGCTGGCCTCGAACTCAGAAATCCGCCTGTCTCTGCCTCCCAAGTGCTGGGATTAAAGGTGTGCATCACCACGCCCGGCTCCTTTGCAGATCTTTATACTTCAGTGGAGTCCTCTGTGCCCATTCCTTGGGAACCTCTTCTTTCTTTCTTCTTCTTTTTCTTCTTCTTTTTCTTCTTCTTTTTCTTCTTCTTTTTCTTCTTCTTTTTCTTCTTCTTTTTCTTCTTCTTCTTCTTCTTCTTCTTCTTCTTCTTCTTCTTCTTCTTCTTCCTCCTCTCTCTCTCTCTCTCTCTCTCTCTCTCTCTCTCTCTCTCTCTTTCTCTCTCTCTTTGGTTTTTTGTGAGACAGGGTTTCTCTGTGCAGCCCCGGCTGTCCTGGAACTCACTTTGTAAACCAATCTGACCTCGAACTCAGAAATCCGCCTGCCTCTACCTCCCGAGTGCTGGGATTAAAGGTGTGTGCCACCACCTTTCTTCTCTTAAATGACCCTTTTCCTTGGATGGCTCCAGATCTTCCAGGATATATGTGCTATGAGTAACTATGAGTAACTCTTCTATGGCCTTTGTTTCTCCAGGAGGACTTTGGTCCCATCCCATGCTGGAACAAAGATGGCCCAAGTTAGGGTTCTGTGATGAGCAAGCAAACACACACACACACACACACACACACAGAGAGAGAGAGAGAGAGAGAGAGAGAGAGAGAGAGAGAGAGAGAGAGGTCTTCCTGATAGCCTGGGTGGAGATGCTGCCCTTCCTTCTTCCCTCACCTATCAGGCTCAATCTGGCTCTGGCTGGAACTGCTTTTCTTTCTAAAGCAGCCGGATGGCTGCGGCTTAGCATGATGGGATGAACCATCTGGGGACTTTGGTGTCTGATCAGATAAGGAGTTTGGGATTGAAATGGGCATGCCTCACCTTTCTAGTCCACCCCAGGCTAGTGTTGGCCTTGGAAAATTCCCAAGAAGCTGCTCTGCTGATGGAAAGGCCTAGAAGTCCCTGAGCAGGCAGGTTACTGAGCTTAGAGGGAGGGTCTGTACATCCACCAGGCACCAGGGGGCAGCCTCACCCTATTCTTACCCCAGTATCTATAGATCACAAGCCCTACCCACCCCCACGTCAGGCAAAAGGTGGACTGACTGGAGTTATCATGGAGTCCCCTTCTGTACCTTGGTGACAAATTGAAACTCTGATCTTTGACCAAGCAAGCTACCCTTTGCCCACTCTGGAGACAAACAGAAATTGATCACACCCAAAGCTGATACCATGACCCTCAGCCTCCAGGCTGTATCTTTGAGGAGGCCTAAATGTCTTGAGACAGCTCAGTGCTTCTGGCAAAGTTCCACAGAACTCCTGGAGGACGATCTCCCCACTCCAGGCCAGCGCAGGGACAGTCCTTCAGAAGACAATCGCACAGGGCGCTTACTTCGGTGCAGGGACCAAGAAACTTTGCACCTGGATATACAACTCTCCCTAGGTCCTAATTGGAAAGTGAAGAGGAAACATTAGGCAGGCTGGACGAACCATGGTGAAGGATGGTCCACCGGGAAACAAGATTCCAGGCTAGAAAGAGTGGAGAGAAGGGAGAAGGACTAAGGATGTCTGGAGGTCAACTAGAGACTCCTTTTTCCTGGTGGTTCAGAAAAGCCTGAGAGGACTTTGACCCGACCTGAGCCAGGTAATCCTGGAACGAATGGCGGCTCGGCCCACGAAAAGAAAGTGCTGGCCAGAGCCCCAGGTAGCAGCCATCCAGCTCCCAAATGGAGCAGCGTCTCCTCTAGAGAAGGAGGTAGGCGGAGTGACAGGGAGGGTGGAATGGAGGGGGAGGGGGGGAGCAGTCGGGTCGTGGGGGTGGGGCGACAGTGACATCACCGGGAGTTGGTTCTTAAGCAGCAGCGGGTCGCGTCGGGAGAGAGAGAAGGACAGTTGGAGTGCCAAGGCGAGTCTTTGAGTCCGCCGCGGCCTGGAGAGCGCCGCGGCCAGGAAGGAGGGGGCTAGTCCTACCCAGGACCACCGGAGCCGCCAGTGCCAGGAGAGCCGCGGGCGAACAGGACAGCCACTTGGGGCTGGGCCGGGGCTGCGGGCCTCAGGCCCCTTGCTCCGGCCGCCGCTTGCAGACAGTGGGCTTCCAATGCCACCCGCGACGCGCTAGGGTGAACCTCAGGCAGGGCGAGCAGTTCTCTCTGCAGGCGCCACCGCCGCCCGAGCCGCGGGCAGGAGTCTCGGGAGCCGCCGCCGCCCGGCCAGGCTCCACCGCCGCCCGCGCGCTCCCGGGCCCCCGACACACATGAGATTCTTCAGGCTCACTTTCAAGTGCTTCGTGGACTGCTTCTGACTGCGCTGCCCCTGCCGTCCCGCACCCCTCCCGCCCACCCGTCGCCCCGTCCCCTGGCCCGGCCGCCCCCGAGGCCCCCGGGCGGGCCCGCGCTTTCGGGGCCCTCTCTCCAGGTGCCACCGGAGCCCCCTTGCCCGCCCGCCACCCTCGAGGCGCCGCGACCCCCGGCCCGGCCTCACGGCCCCGCTGGGGCCATGGCGAAAAAGAGCGCTGAAAACGGTATCTATAGCGTGTCTGGTGACGAGAAGAAGGGTCCTCTCATCGTGTCCGGGCCCGACGGTGCCCCAGCCAAGGGCGATGGCCCTGCGGGCCTGGGGGCGCCTGGCGGCCGCCTTGCAGTTCCGCCGCGAGAGACTTGGACACGCCAGATGGACTTCATCATGTCGTGCGTGGGCTTCGCCGTGGGCCTCGGTAACGTGTGGCGCTTCCCCTACCTGTGCTACAAGAACGGTGGAGGTGAGTGCCCTGCCCCTGAGCATCCTGGCTTTTCATCAGCAGCCAGTTCCCAAACCCAGCCTGCCACAGGCCCACCAGAGCAGTGGGGCAAAGTCCAGAGGGTAGGGAGGCCCGCCCAAAGCGGGTGGAGGCCATGGTGCCCCCTCACCAACCAAGCGTTCTGTGACCCAGCACAGCAGCCTCCACCACCCCCCCTCACTGGTCATGTGCCTGGCAGTGTGGAAGGGAGGCAATCAAAGGTAGCTTCCAGATGAACTGAGGGGCTGCCTCCCAGACTTGCAGTCCAAACTGGGAGCGATTGGCCACTGAGGTGGGAAGGGAAGGCCTACCCCGAAATGGAGGGGGCTCTAGGAGGTGAGGAGCCCTACTTGCCCTCATGGGTCAGGCACACAAGTGACACATTGTGTGGACTCCCCCACGTGTACACATAGGAATACGTGTACACACACACACACAATGGGCCACTCTGTCCCTCCCCCACACTCTCCTCTACCCTCCCTCTTTTCCCTTTTCTCCTCTCCCCTCCCCTCTGGCCCAGGCTTGGAACACTGGGTGCTTGAGCCAGGCTTGGGAAGTCTGCGGCCTGGCCCGCCTGGCGCCGCCACTAGACAGGCTGCATGCACATCCCATGCTCAGTTGCCTAAGCCCAGCTTAGCAACAGTAGTGGGTGCTTGCCTGTCCTGGGACTACAAAGCAGCACTGGATTTTTGGAGAACTGAAGCAGCTGGGTGATGGGTGGGAAACTGAGTCCCAGAGTGGAGGCCTCTGTCCAAGGTCACACACAGGAAGGATGCTGGGAGCAGGAGCCCAATAAACTGCAATTAACTCTGTCACTGAGTAGCAGAGAAAGCTGATCCTGTGCAGATAGGGTCCTAGAGAGCAGTAAAGAGGAATAGGTCAGAACTGCAGCTGCTCTGCTCTCCCCTCCTTCCTACCACTCCACATAATTGCTGGAATACTGTCTCAGCCCCTTTCCTTGATTTGTCTCTCTTTGTCCTACACCAATACCCCCATAAGCAGAGAATTGCCACCCACCCAGCTTCCTCCTGGGACTCTCATGATTACAAAGTACAGGGTAGTTGGGCTCACTGCCTTTTGACAAGCCCCCAAGCCTGAGCACCCAGCCTGGCACATATGAACAAACCCTGGCCATTCCTTCCTGTTCTGCCTGCCAAAAAGAACTGTGGCACAAGAGACAGCCTGTATGCATAAGTCTGTGTGTTTTCAATACCTGCTATGTCACCCTGGGTGTCTATAGGCTCAGAACTCAGTGAGCCAAGGGCTCCCCATGGTATAGGGAACACTGGCTAGACACTGCTGCTGTGCCTCCTCTCAACAGACCTAGAGCTCATCTCCTGGGATTGTTCATGTTGAGCCTCTGAGTCAGTGGCCACCCTTGTGCTGATTCACTCAGTGGGAAGTCATGGGACTGGGGTGCAAGCTGAAGCTGGGGCTCTGTCTGGGCCTTCTAGGACTTCTGGAGTCTGGGCTGGTGTGAGGCCTAGACAGCTTGGCTGATGGGTTTGGGTTAAGTCCCCTCCTGCTGCAGGAGGTGATTTGGAGGCATCCTGAGCCCACTCCACGCTTCCTCCTCCAGGTGTGTTCCTTATTCCCTATGTCCTGATTGCCCTGGTTGGAGGAATCCCCATTTTCTTCCTTGAAATCTCTTTGGGCCAGTTCATGAAGGCCGGCAGCATCAATGTCTGGAACATCTGTCCCCTATTCAAAGGTGAGCCGCCATGGGCCAACTCTCAATTCTCCATTTTTCAATTATTGGGATGAGGGCCAGGGAACACAGTATGGCTGTGACCCACTTGAAGAAGTCTTTTGATTTCTTCAATGAGCACTAGACTTGGGGGGTAGGTAATACCCCCCTGAGCTTAGGAGAGAGTCTGCAGGATACTAGATCACACAATTAATTTGAAGAGTCAGGAACTAGGGGACAGGCTTGCTTAAAAGGGAAAGAATGGAACAGAAACAGCTTAGGGACAGGACCTGTTGTACACAGTTGACTCACCTCAGAGGTCCTACTACTGTCCTTGAAAAAGCTGGACACACAAGGGTGAAGCAATTTGCCAAGGTTGCCCTCTGAGGGGATGAGTATTTTCCACACTTCTCTGGTTACTAGAAAGCTCTCTCAGCTTATGTATAATAGAGGCTACTGGGTAACATGGGGTGGAGACTTGCCTTCTGTGACTGCATGGTGGTACTGGAACCTGGGAAGGAGCAAGCATTTGAAGCTGGGCAATCAACAGGATATAGTAACTATATAGGTAGGAAAGAACTGTCTTTAGCTCTGGGCTTGGTGGAGGAGCTAAAGCACAGAGATAGTGGAGGAACATGGCAAATCTTAGCCAGAGACAGACAGACAGGAAAGGTAGCCTAGAGTTGGAACACAGAATTGGGCTTTAAAAGCTTGGAGAAGCCTTTGGCAGGATGAAAAGCGGGAGAAGATACAGGGAGGGATGGAGACATACAGAGAACATGCTGTCAGGAACTCATCAAGGATCGATGTCAGCTCTGGAAGGGGAGATAATGGGGGTGGTAGGAAAATGGCCACAAAGGAGCCCAGAAGGAGCAAAAACTACTCATTCATCCTCAGGTCTGGGCTATGCCTCCATGGTGATTGTCTTCTACTGCAACACTTACTACATCATGGTGCTGGCCTGGGGCTTCTATTACCTGGTCAAGTCCTTTACTACCACTTTGCCATGGGCTACATGTGGCCACACCTGGAACACTCCTGACTGTGTGGAGATCTTTCGCCACGAAGACTGTGCCAATGCCAGCCTGGCCAACCTCACATGTGACCAGCTTGCTGACCGCCGGTCCCCTGTCATCGAGTTCTGGGAGTGAGTCAGGTGCCTGTGGGCCAAGCCCATCCTCTCTCATCCCTTGGTCTTTCCATATGTGGTCAAGCCCTGGGTGCACATGGCCAAGGATGCAAAACAACCACTCCTGGGTTTTGTCTGTCCCCATCCTCCAGGAGTGCCTAGGCCAGTCTTGGGGCTTGAATAGACACTGCTCCTATAGCAACATGACATTTGCTATTGTCTTGTCATGTTGACCTCATTACATAGCTGAGAATGCATATTTGTAGAAGGTTGGGGTAAATATGATGACCCCAGGGTACTCCTCCAGACACCTGATGGTAGGGACTGTGATAAGGGAGGACCTGCCAACTCCAAATCAAATCCCAGTCACTGTGCCCTTTGCTGACATGACCCTCAGGTGCCTTCCTTTCTTCTCTACCTTAGGAACAAAGTATTGAGGCTCTCCACGGGGTTGGAGGTTCCAGGAGCCCTCAACTGGGAGGTGACTTTGTGCCTGCTGGCCTGCTGGGTGCTGGTCTACTTCTGTGTGTGGAAGGGGGTCAAGTCAACAGGAAAGGTACAAGTGGGGGTATGTAGGATGGGGGCAGCATTACCTGGGAGGTGTACTTGTCTGCAAGGGACACAATGACAATAGGAGGTGACTAGACTAAGGCTCAAACCTACAGAGGAGACAGGTTCCTAAACTCACACCTTTTGCTCTCACCTGTTGGTGGGCATTCTTCCTCAATCTTCACACCTCCAGGAACAATAACCTTCAGCCACTGGGAGAGTGAAAGGTCCAGACAGTAACTACCCTTCCCCGTGTCTACTGCCCATCCTGGCCCTTTCCATTTCCTCCTCTTCTACTGCCTCGCCTTCTGTTTCTTCCTACTCCTTGCTAGATGCTTAAGTTAATTTTGTCACTTTGGGTGAACCTGACCTGTGGGGGACTCTCACCTCTGTGATCCTCAGACCCCCAAGGAAGACTCCTTCAGAGGTTTCCTCAGGTTACAGAGACAGATGAACCAACACATTAAAATTGCTAAACCAGGGGACATGGTCAGGTCCCTGGAGGATCAAACTCCAGTGCATCAAGGTTCCTTCACAGCAGGGTCCTCAAATGCTGAGTGTCTCCCTCCCTCCCTCCCTCCCTCCCTCCCTCCCTCCCTCCCTTTTTAGCAATAACACCAAGCTGCAAACCCAACTCTGTCTTTCTCTTGCCCAGCTAGACTCCCTAACTGCTAAGGAGCCCAGCAGCCTACCAAGAATGATCTGGAGTTTGGGACCACAGGGCTCTGAGGGATATGTGCTTATTATAATTCATGTAACATTGCCATGGGTTTTCTATGTCCATACTCCCCATACCTTCCTACCCCCGTATAGGCATGCCCCATAGGAACAAACTTTCCTTCATTGGATGTTAGATATACCTAGGGACCCTCACCTTGGAATGCTATGGTCCTGTTTCTTCCCTCCTTTTATAGCTAACTAGAGCCTTCTATGAGGCTGCCTGGGGTCCAGCCTGGCTCCTAGCTTCCCTGGGGGTAGTTCCTCACTCAGGAATAGAATGAGTGCTACTGGCTTTCCTAATCCAAATTCTGAGCATGACTGCAATTTGGAGAGATGACTGTTGCCCATTTTATGAGCTCACAGTATAGCACTGGGAACCAGCCACCAAGCTTAGGCAGGAGGCATCTTAAGGGGGAGCAGGGATCCAGAGCCTCTCTGAGCACCCTGGCCCCCCAGATCGTGTACTTCACTGCTACATTCCCCTACGTGGTCCTCGTTGTGCTGCTGGTGCGAGGGGTGCTGCTGCCTGGAGCCCTGGATGGTATCATCTACTATCTCAAGCCTGACTGGTCAAAGCTAGGGTCCCCTCAGGTGAGGAAAGGTAGTTTGTGGCAACAGGGTTGGGAGATGCCACCTGTTGAACAGGGTCCCTTGTGACTCTTCTCTTGACCCATCCCTTCCAGGTATGGATAGATGCTGGGACCCAGATTTTCTTCTCTTATGCCATCGGCCTGGGGGCCCTTACAGCCCTAGGCAGCTACAATCGCTTCAACAACAACTGCTACAAGTAGGAACCCGCCCCTGCTCTGCTTGCCCTGTCTTGCCCTGCCCTGGAGCAGTGGAACTGCTTAAACCAGAATATTCTGTCCCTCCACCCTCAGGGATGCCATCATCCTGGCACTCATCAACAGCGGGACCAGCTTCTTTGCTGGCTTTGTGGTCTTCTCCATCCTGGGCTTCATGGCCACAGAGCAGGGTGTGCATATCTCCAAGGTAGCAGAATCAGGTGAGCTGCCTGACCTTGGCCAACCTCCAGAACAGAACTACTCTGATGTAGGGGGGGGGGGCACATGAGTTCAGCTAGCTCCATGCAGCTAAGATGCAGGGCTCTATGCAGCTGTGGGGGTCTGGAGCTGGGGACCCCCTGTCATCCACTCCCAGAACTGCAGCATGTATACTATTTGTTGAGTGCTACAGATTAGGAATAAAGGAGATGCTCCTTCAGATCTGTTGTGTCACCCCAGGACAGCCAGCAACTGTCATGGCTGCTGGAGCCCAGGGAGGGTAGTGTGAGTCAGGAATCCTGCTAATACAGGGTGGGGCTGCCAAGGACCACAGCCTTTCAGAACTCTGATGTGAGATGCCTATAGGACCTCAATGGGTTTAGCCATGCTAAGGCACAAACAGTCCTCAGATTTTTATTATTTTATTATCTGGGGGTCAGGGAGGACCTTGAGCATTAGGATACTCAGGATGGTGCTGAGGGCCAGTCTCACCCTGCATCTTTCCACTCAGGGCCTGGTCTAGCCTTTATTGCCTACCCACGGGCTGTCACACTGATGCCTGTGGCCCCACTCTGGGCTGCCTTGTTCTTCTTCATGCTGCTGCTGCTCGGTCTGGACAGCCAGGTTTGCAGGAGCTCTAGGGCAGGAATGGGGTAGGGGATGGTGGTGGTCAGGGGACTTGGCACATTGGGCAAGAGGTGCATGGGGACATGGGGGACCGGGGCCTGAGCTACCCTGGCCACAGTTTGTAGGTGTGGAGGGCTTCATCACCGGGCTCCTGGATCTCCTCCCGGCCTCCTACTACTTCCGTTTCCAAAGGGAGATCTCCGTTGCTCTCTGCTGCGCCCTCTGCTTTGTCATCGATCTCTCCATGGTGACTGATGTGAGTGGGGGTAAGGTGGGTTATTGTCAGTTTCCAACCATGGGCTATCTTCTCTGACCTGACTCTGTTCCTCAGGGTGGGATGTACGTCTTCCAGCTATTTGACTACTACTCAGCTAGTGGCACTACACTGCTTTGGCAAGCCTTTTGGGAGTGTGTAGTTGTGGCTTGGGTTTATGGTAAGTCAAAATGAAGGGCTGGGTTAGAAATTGTGGGGTGGAATGGGGATAAATGATCTCCAATTCTAGCCTTCCTGCCCACCTCATCCTGTTCCAGGAGCTGACCGCTTCATGGATGACATTGCCTGTATGATTGGGTACCGACCTTGCCCCTGGATGAAATGGTGCTGGTCCTTCTTCACCCCACTGGTCTGCATGGTAAGGCTGGGGAAATAGGCAAGTGGTGTGGTGTAATGAGGCACCAGTGACCGCAGGCATCTATGTCCACAGGGCATCTTCATCTTCAACGTTGTGTACTACAAGCCACTGGTCTACAACAACACCTACGTGTACCCATGGTGGGGTGAAGCTATAGGCTGGGCCTTTGCACTCTCTTCTATGCTATGTGTACCCCTCCACCTCCTGAGTTGTCTCCTCAGGGCAAAAGGAACCATGGCAGAGGTAAGGTCTCTAACTTGTTCCTCAAAGGAACAGACCATTGCTCACAAGCATGGCCAGCTCAGACTGGAGGGGGCAATAGATGGAAGGAAAGCTAACCCAATATGACCTCATGTGGCAGCAAGGAGGCAAGACCCACCTCTCACTTCCCTGGCTCTACACAAGGACAATTTAACCTACTATAGGGAGCAGATCCTGAAAGAGTACCCTAAGGGAAGCACTTGGTGGTAGATAGTAGGAGCTAGAGAGTGAAAGTAGTTGCATGTGACGCATGGGAAGTTCAACATGCCCTCCTCCCTCCTTTCCCACAGCGATGGCAGCACCTGACCCAGCCTATCTGGGGCCTCCATCACTTGGAATACAGAGCTCAGGATGCAGATGTCAGGGGCCTGACCACCCTGACTCCCGTGTCCGAGAGCAGCAAGGTCGTCGTGGTGGAGAGTGTCATGTAACAGGCACCCCCAGCTCACATCACCAGCTCATCCTTTGGTAGCCATAGCAGCCCCAACTTTAGCCCCCACTCATCCCTCCGGGGGCTTGCCTTTCCTTGACAGTTTGGGGGTCTGCCTGGGGAGAGGGGAGGGAGCACCATGAGTGCTAACAAAAATAACTTTTTCCATTTTTAATAAAACGCCAAAAATATCACAACCCACCAAAAATAGATGCCTCTACTCCCCACCCCACAACCAAGCTGGTATTTGCATTGCTTCCAGGCCCTACCTCCTCTCCTTCCCAGTGCCCAGGACCCATCCATTTCCTAGCCTTGCCAAGCCTACCTGCCTGCCTCCCAAGCTCTGCTCTGTAACATACCTTTGCCCTAGAAACAACAGTGGCAGCTTGGGTAACAGGAGAGGAGGGAAAATAAGGTAGGACAGAAGAGAGGGACAGTGGAACCAATGTGAATATTGCAGCTGAATTAGACCCTTCCTACCCCTATTCTAGAAGCTAGAGAGCCAGTCAGCAATGGAACCTTGTGTTCCTGCGCCAATTGCCACCAATATTAATTGTGTGAGCTTGGGTCTGAGTGCATATCTCTCTCTCTCTCTCTCTCTCTCTCTCTCTCTCTCTCTGTGTGTGTGTGTGTGTGTGTGTGTGTGTGTGTGTGTATATCTGTAGATCTCTTATCTCTTAGTGAAGGTGAATACCAGAAGTAAACACAGCCTCTGGGCAAAGGAGGTTTATATTTTGCACATTTTATAAGAAAAACTTGAGAGTGAGACTTCTGCTTGTATATTTCTAAAAAGCCCCCACCATCTCCACATTTCCACTCCTTTCCTTCACATCCTCACCTTTCTTCTCTGACCCTAGCCAAGGAGTGTGAATTTACAGACTTAATTTTCATAGGCAAAACAAAAGCTTCGGGCTGTTGAGTATATATATATATATATATATATGAGTCTGTTGTATGGATGTTCTGTATGGTCTCCAGAGACTGGAGTGGGAAAGTGGGAGCCTCAACGGTGTCCCCACACTCTTCCTTTGCCTCTAAGTCTGTGGGATAGAAGGCTGTAACACTGTTCCAGGGAATCTGGGTCTGCTCACCTGACATGCTCAGACTTGCCTACACCCAGCTCCCTGGGCATGATTACAGAGATTTCCCATGGACAAAGCCCGGGGAAGGGATCCTGGGCATGGCTCCCACCTCCAAGCTAAAGGCTGATGTACTTTCGACATCTCAAGTCTTCCGTGTAGCAGCTTAAACCTACATCTGTGTCCCATCAAGCCTGAAACAGCCAAGTAACCCTTAGAAAGGCTTCCTTCACACAGAGTTGGACTAAGCCAGAGAGGTGGGGCTGGGTAAGGGTGCAAGCCTTTGGGGACATTCTTACTGTGCTAAAAAAGCCACTGCAAACATAGCAATAAAAACACTTCATTTTCCAAAGCTGGCTCCTGTTTCTGCTTCTCTGGAAGAGGAATTAGGTGGGGATGCAGGTGTGGGAAACTTCCTCCAGCTCCAACCTTGCATTCACTAAAGCCCCATTCTGAGGGGTTCTGCACCTAGTACCATGTCAGAAACTGGAAATAGAGGAGGAAAGGAAGCCTCAATCCCATAGACTGAAGAGCATGGGGTGACAGTAAGTTCAATAGGAACAAACGCAGCAGAGTGAGGCTGTAGCTATGAATTATTCCAAAAATTTTTCTAAACCAACCACCATGGCTCATGCCTATAAGCCCCGAACTTGAGATACTGAGGCAGGTGGATCAAGAGAGAATTGTTTGTGAGCAAGTGGCCTTCCAAGATCTAAAAGTAAATGGCACACTAGGATCACAGATAATAAGAGGTAAGCCGGGGCAATGAACCAGGGACTAGGCATCAGCATCAGGACCTGTCCAGTGACACTGGAGCTGGGTTGGGGAGGTTCTTTGGATTGGGGTCTTCTTTCCTGGCATGACCAGAAGGGGCTGTGGATGACTACATGATGCATGATTGAGGAGTCAAAATGAAAATACCAGAGATTTAGTTTGAGCCACAGGAAGATCGGTGCTGCCAGGTCCTGTAATGGGGACAATTGGGAGTTGGCTTTGGGCATGTCATCTGGGAAATGTCATCCAAGTAAAGATCTCTGGTTGGCAAATGGACACAGCACTTTGCCGTTCTAGAAAGTCTGACCTGGAGCTAAAACTTCTCAAGTACTTACCACATGAGTCCTAAGTCTGGAAGGGCTGAGAGTGGAGCTTAAGTGGTACAGAGGAAGACTCAGCAACATATAACATCCTGGGCCCTGACTGGCCTTCAAGGGTCAAAGATGATGGTGCTATATATAGTTCACTGTGTGGCAGAGATTATAGGGACCCAGATAAGAGTGGCCTTGGGCAACATGCAAAAGCCTCATTTAGAAAATGGGAATTCGGGCTGGTGAGATGGCTCAGCGGTTAAGAGCACCCGACTGCTCTTCCGAAGGTGATAAGTTCAAATCCCAGCATCCACATGGTGGCTCACAACCATCCGTAATGAGATCTGGCACCCTCTTCTGGAGTGTCTAAAGACAGCTACAGTGTACTTACATATAATAAATAAAATAAATCTTTAAAAAAAAAAAAAGAAAATGGGAATTCAAAAAGTCAGCTAGGCCAGGTAGCAAAGGCCTGTCAAACCAGCTACTTAGGTGGTTGAAGCAGGAGGATCAAAAGTACAAGGCTGCATGTGCTGCAGAGTGAGTTCAAGGCTTTCCTTACACTGAAGATACAATCAATGACAGAGCAGCTACTTAGCTATACAAGGCCCTGGGTTTAACTCCCAGAATTGCCAAAGGCACCAGCTGAGGTGAAGGTAGAGTTAGCTGAGTCTGGCCACCCCAGCTATTTGGGGGGCTATAGCAAGGGGGAATTGCAAAATCAATGTCTTCCTGGGCTACAGAGCAAGTTTAAAGCCATCTTGGACAACCTATGAATATTGTCTCAAAACACATAAAGAGCAGGAGATACAGCTCAAAAGTAAAACACTTGCCTAGCATGTAGAACACACTAGGTTCAATGCCCAATGGAGGAAGGGAGAGACCCAAGTATGTACATGAATGAATGATCAAGTTATGGCTTATTCACAGAATGTAATTTTAGTTAGCCTGAAAAAGGAGCTGAGTTTTATGTTGTATGGATGACCCTGAAGGACATGACGATTGGTGAAATAAGCTACTTCTGTAAGAACATTGTATGACTCTACTCACAAGAAACTCCTGAACAGTCAAATCTAGAGACTAAGTAGAATGATGAGGGTTTAAATACATGATACCAAGTTCTACATGTGTAAATGCTTAATGGCATCAAAACTATGTGCTTTAAAATGGTGAAGATGTTTTAGGATGTATTATAAGTATATACATTTACGCTTTACCACAATATAAAAAGTTATAGAGGACAGGTCTTGGAAGGGTGGGGCCTAGTGCAGAGGGCAGTCTCTGATGAGTATGTGGAGCCACAGGAGGGATGGTAACCAGATAACACTAGTTCTGTTCTGTGCAAAGTGGTCCATGCAGAGCAGGAAGCAGTCATCACCTGGGACAGACTGTACCCTCCCTGCCCTCTTCTCAGCACTCATCTTCAGTTTGTCTCTCTTTACAGGCCTCTGCTCTTGCCCAAACTCCTGTTTGCTCTTATCCTTAAATCTCAGCATGTTATCTTCAGCTGCAGAAGATCTTCCTCAGGTCTACTACAATACCCACCTGGCCTCACACCACCCTTTCTCTCAACTAACTCCACCCATGAAAAAGGAGGTCACAGCATCAGGCTCTGTTCAGGATGAGAGCTCTCACCTCTCATTCAGGCTAAAGGCCTTCTCAGCAACCAGTCAACTTCAGAGACAGAAAATGGTGACACCATAGAAGGCAACTTCACAGAAATGTGCTATTTAACTAGGTGCTACAATAGATTCCTATTTGCTCAGGACACCTGCTCCTATACAAAGGTTTAAGAAACTCAGATTAGAGCCGGGCGTGGTGGAGCACGCCTTTAACCCCAGCACTCGGGAGGCAGAGGCAGGCGGATTTCTGAGTTCGAGGCCAGCCTGGTCTACAAAGTGAGTTCCAGGACAGCCAGAGCTACACAGAGAAACCCTGTCTCGAAAAAGAAAAAAAAAAAAAAGCAAAAAAAGAAACTGAGATCAAAAAGTCCAAGTAGATTGAAAAAATGGAGTGGCAAACAATCAGACAGGATACCCCAGAAGCTGGGCCAGAAAGGGTAGTGGCCAGGGTCAGAGTGGAAAGGCAGGAGAGGTGATCTGGACTTTGGCCTTCCAAAGCACAGACAAGCAAGCTCAGAGAAGCCCAAAGAACACTTCCTGGAAAAGTGGACTAGTCCTAAGCCTTGGCATAGCAACCAGAGGGTGTTACCTGCCCCCCATAGGCACCACCTCTAAACTGCTGGGAAGGGGGTGTACTCATCACAGGGCAGCCATGCTTTGAGGGTGGGGAAGAGTGACAGAATGTTTGAGAAGGCAACTGCTTGGCCTAGTCCCATACAGGTCAGACAGGAGGAGGAACATAGCTGACAACCATCTATCCAACACTCCAATTCCAATTCCACTTCTAACCTGCTCCCATAATCCCTCCACCCCGTCTTCACAGGGCAGGGGTGATAAGCACCTGATCAAGGGTAGACCCTTTCTTATGCCCAGCTACAGGCTGATCTTGCTCTAAGGAAGTAAGAGGTGAGGGCATGGACCTGTCAGCAAAGTAAGCCAGTGCAGAGGCAAAACCTTATCTAGTAACTCTTCAGGGCTGGTGAGTAGCAAAGACCCAAGTACTATGCAGTCCTTTCTTTACTGCCTTAAAGCCCCTCTCCACTGCCTTGTTCTGCAGTAGCAAGCTCTAGGTCACTGCCAAGGACAGTCTCCTTTCCCAGTCAGCATTAGTCAGAGGTCATGCTGTAAACCTTCAGGAGGGGGTTGGGCAGGGAGTGACTGGTGGCACTCTGCCACATTCTATCTGTCCTGAATGTGATGAATAGGAACTCAGAGAAGGCACCAGGAAGTCCTGCTGGTTTACCAGGCTTCCCAGACAGTTGCCAACTCCCAGGGAGACTGACAAGACAGACACTCCCCAAGAGCCATAAAGCAGAGTTGTCCTGACTTGAAGGGTGGAGGCAGAGAGCAGGAGCTTTGACAGCAGTGTGAGTCTGGTCTTCAGGGAATAAGAAGAAGCTCAAGGTAAGAAAAGTGCCACACTGAGCATCTGCAGCCTTCCTGGGCACTCTTTAACTTTGAGAGAAGAGCAGCAGAATCATTCAAAGCTTCAGTTAGACACAAACACCTTATAACATAACAACATTTATTCCCCTCAGGATAAAACAGTTGACCTGCTTCACAGCAGCCTCCTTTAGGATACATTGCAAAATAAAAAGGGGTTCAACTGCAGGCCAGGTCACCAGTGCTTTTCTACACTTCCAGGAGTGGAAAGTGCCCTAGCCAGGCAGAACAGTGGCAAAAGTACTCTGAATAAACAACAATCAGGTCCCTTTTGGTATAAGAGCAGTATGTGTAATGGTGCCAAAATGATGATCTATAAGCCATGGAAGAAAATTGGGGAAGTAGGGAATAAACCCAAGTACTTAGAGGGATAGGCTGGGCTCCAAGGAAGCAGTAAGCATGGGTCAGGTAGAAGCCAGCAGCAGGCAGGGAAACACCAAGCCTTTACTCCTCCTTCTTGTCTGAGGGACCACGTACTGATGCCTGGAAAAGGAAAGAAACCCCCCCCCAAAAAAATGAAGTTAGCAGGGCCTGGGAAGACTGGCAGTTGGAGGAGTCCCCTGCAGCTCTCTTTTACTACAATGGGAACAGAACCAAGACCACCTCTAGAGCACACAGTAGGCTAGTCTTTAAGTCCCAATTTAGGGCCTTTTCACAATTGTGTACCTTCCAGTTAAAACCCAAATCCTTGGGAGTTGGGAGATAGCATCTGCCATAAAAGCATGAGGACCTGGGTTCAATCTCAAAGCACATAAAAAGTCAGATGTAGTAGAGCATACCTGCAATCTCAGAGCTGGAGATTGCTATAGCTAGGTAACAAGTCTACATTGTAAGCATGAGATACCTGGTCTTATAAAATAAAATGGATAGCTCTTGAGGAGTGATAACCCAAGGTTATCCTCTCGTGTCCATTATGTATGGACATGTGCATGGACACACAGACCCAACCCCTAAGTCCTGCCCAGATAGCCTGGTATATTCTGAGGGATCAGGCACTCCCTGTGGGGCTGGGCCCTTCCTCCTACCCACTACCTGATGTAAACCAAACAAATCTAGGGATCTTTACTTGGCTCCTTCTACTCACCTTCCTGACCATCTGAGCTTCCAGCCAGATCTGGAGTTGTGAGCCTAGCCTGAAAACTCAGATCAACAACTAGTACTTAGCAGGTAGGATGACCTTTGAGTCTTTCTCCTCACTTACTTCAGATTTTGCCAAACATTACCCTTCCTCCTGCCCCATCCCACAGGAGAGGTGGACAAAAGCAGGTCTCTACATTATTGAGGGGTTTTGTTTTCTGAGGCAGGGTCTTAGTATGTAGCCTAGGCTGACCTGGAATTTTCTCAACTTTCCAGTCTCAGCTTCCTAAAGTACTAGCATTTTGGGTGTGGCCACCACACTCAGCTTTCCCATGTATACTCCTAATGAAATAGCACACCATAGCTGGGATGTCTTAGAATGTTAAATTACCCTTCTTTAGGGGCTTGAGACTGGATTTAAGGTAAGAAAGGCTCATAGCAGAGAGTCAATCTACTGACAAGGGCTGCCCTTGAACTTTGCAGGGTTTAGCCCACCATGTAGTACCATGAAGGGTACCTCTTACACACGAAGGGTTCTGACAGCTGGGTCTGCTCTAAGCATACACACAACAACAAAGGAGGCAACAGGCTCCTTAGTACCCTAGAACTGTGCTGTAGGACCCTGACCCTAACTTGCACCTACAGAAAGGGAAACACTGACCTGCAGTTTGGCATGCTCTTCTAGCAGACGGTCATATTCTTTGGTAAGGCCCTCAGACTGCTTCTGCATAGCCAGAGCCTCGTTTTCAGCTTTCTCAAGTTCTAACAACAATACAAATGAATACAGGAAGAGATCAAAAGATTATCTAAGGAAAAAAAAACCCTACCTGCTTAAAACATGGGAAACTTCTGTAAATCTGTCACAAAAGAAGTTATACAGATAAGGTTCCAATGTATGTCAATGTTTCTGCCTTTACAAACCACTTGTGGAGAGTTGTAAGGATGGATAACCCAACAGCTAGATGGAATAAAAAGTCAGCATTAGCCCCTTTAGTTCTTTAAATGGAAGGACACTAACAGTTCCCAGAAGGGGTAACCTTTTAACTGGCTGGCAGTGAGAGGCAATGAACAAAATCACACCATTAAGACCCCTAGTGACATTGGCCAACACCTACAGTCTGAATGAGTCTGAAATTAATCTAGAAGTGAGGAAGGATGGATCACACAAATTCTTTCTGACACTTTTTTGTTCTTGGCTTCAAGGCATCTTGGGCCTCCCCCCTGCCTGCCTGTCTTAATGGGAAACCGCTAGTGAGCACTACTAAAGCATGTACAGCAGTTGTTAGGGCTTCTCCAAGGCCTACTCAAAGATGCTCTAGCAGTGAATTTGTTTGATCACATTTGGGTGTGAAAGAGCAGAGTGCTATGTGTTTGTTTCCACCCAACTCTTGAGCTTTCACGTGAGGTGT
This sequence comes from Mus minutoides, assembly GCA_902729485.2. Classification (NCBI taxonomy): domain Eukaryota; kingdom Metazoa; phylum Chordata; class Mammalia; order Rodentia; family Muridae; genus Mus; species Mus minutoides. The sequence goes on from LR753405.1 coordinate 260,600, forward strand.
GCTATTAATACTTGATCCATGGGGGCATCAATGGACAGTGAAGCTTCTGGGTGTAATAGGACAGCTATTCTCACTTTTCTTGGTGCTGGCTAGCTCATCTTTTAGATTCCTCAGGTCATTCTTCAGGCTCTTGTTCTCCTCTAACTTCATTTCAGTATTCCCAACATCCAACTTGTCTCCATCCTCGGCAGCTCCCTAGGGAAAGTGCCAAGAACCTGGGTTATTCAGAAGGAAGTGAAGGTGAAGGTCCAGAAAGAAGCAAGTTCATTTACAGGCTATACACTCTGCCTACCCCAGTCCCTAGTCCTATTTTCCCACCAATAAAGTTCAATGGCTCTATGTTTACCCATCTAACCAGTAACTCAACTTGCTGTCACCCGGAGCTCTCAGCCCAGATAACCTAAAGAACCACTCCTATTCCTTCTCTTCCCTGACTCTTGCAGCTTCACTACAGGCAATGACTCCAAAATTTGTTTATATTCAACTGCACTCCACCAATCTCTAAACAATCACTCTCCTTCCCAGCCTGCTTATACTATAGATCCTCTGATAAACCAACAAATTAGTCTCTGATTCTTCCCTAATACCAAGGGATCCATCAGCCCCATGTTCATAAAAGGTTGCAAATGACAACTAACTTCTAAAGAATAAGGGCCTTCTTCAACACAGGTCTCTGTTCCTAGAGTCATTCTCATAAAAAACAAAACAATACAAAACAACTGCCACTGGAACCAGCATATGGAGACAACAATGGTAATACCCTCTTCCTCTGCTGTGTCCTCATGAATGAAAAGAAGGCACTAGAGTCATCCTGGATCGTTCCAATAGGCACACCCTACCCACTAAAAACTCCTTCAGGGACCAGTATTATCACACAGGCCCTAGCCTAATAGTAACTACTGTGGATTCTAGTGGAGATGAGCCACTAGCACTGTGGTTCTGGACATCCCACTCAGGTTGTAGGGGCAGACTTACCTTCTTTAGCTGATCATTCTCCTCCATGTATTTCTTGGCCGCCTCACTGGCACTTTCTGCCTGCTTTTTAAAGGCTTCATTGGAGGCCAGCAGTGTGGCCTGCTGGGAGATGAGAGTCACCAGGCGTCTAAGCAGGCTGCCATTGTTTACAAAAAGAAGGGAAAAGTGAGAAGCATGAGAGCAAAGGGCCTGGCAAGAACTCTTCTTGGCTGCTACCTGCCTACCCTGCCTCCAGCCTGGACCTGGCAACACAAAGTGGGGCCCAGGAACTGGCCTCTGTCATCACCTCCCCCCCAAAAAAAAACAGCTGCATTGAGCTCTGGGAAGTATCTCAGGCAGTGATCAGAAGCTAGAGCACACAACCTAGCTATATAGCAATAGGTCTTGGAACACCAGCACTTTCCGAAAAGGTGAGGGCCTAGATCAAGCCTCAGCCCTGTTTTCCTTCTTGCGAGGCCAGGCTTGCCTCCCTAGGAGAACAATGTTAAGAAAATAAATTTGGACACTTCCAACATTCCAAGTGAATTCATCATAGCTACTTCATGAGGTAATTACTACTGCCACTCTCATTTGACAAACAACAACAACAAAACAAAACAAAGTTGAGCAGGGTGAAGCAATGTATCTAAGTTAAAGAAATGTCTAGAAGCCAGAAATATGCATAGCTATAATTCCAACTCCCATCTACTGGACTCCAAAACCTACATTGGGAAACATACTCTCTCAGCTTCCAGGTCCCAACATGAGCAGAAAAAAACCCTTCTCCAAATATCCTTCCCAAACATATTTTAACTAGGTGGGACAATGTATCTATTATATAATAGCACTCAAAAACTGAGGCTGTCATTAACTACTTGGGACACAGAAAAAAAGAATCAAGACACAGGTACCTGTTGCCTATCTCAAACAGCTGTAAAGGTAAACAGGTAAGTGGGTAGGGATAAGCACTGGACCTGAACAATAAACTAAATGAGCAGAGAGGAGAGAAGGACTTGCTACAGCCTTGAGAAAGTCACTGCTCAGGCAGCCAAGAAGGGGGAGTACTTGCCCACATGCCTTGGAAAATCTAGCCACAGTACTTGGAGTCAGGCAAAGTACATGCAGAGGCCTGGGAAAACATGCTTGATGCCTCTTCCAGGTCACTTCAACAGAAGTGCTTGCTTAGAAGAGTGGCAGTAGTCTTGGCCTGCTCGAGGGCTGGCCTCTCTGGTCCTATCATGCATTGTTAGACTCTTGTCATTCCCATCTGCAGCCTGGGCAGGCAAGGGAACCAAAAGCACAGAACAGGTGAGCTTTCTTCTCAGCTTCAGTCCAGGCTCTGAAGGGCTCTAAGTAGAACGCTTTTGGGGAATGCACATGTGGAATAGAGGGACTCTATGGGTCCTGCTTTGGGAGAAGCACCCAGGGGTCCCTGGTGGCACAAAGAGAGCCAAGCTGTTGATTCCTGGCACGAGAGGAGAGTTTCCAGCGACATGTGCTCTCTAAAATTAGCGGCCTAGACCTCGTGGCCTAGAGCTCAGGTTTCCCTGCCTCAGCCCAGAGCTGCCCACCAGCCTGCTCCCCACTGGGCTGGAGCCCTGAAAGTAGAAGCTACCAAGCACCCAAGCAGCCAGCAAGAAGTCATGAGCATGACAGACAGTGACCAGAAATTAGAAAGACACCAGTAAGAAAGGCAAGTGTGACTAGCCCCAACTCCCAGCACAGAAGCTTCCTGGTTCCTGAACAGGTTCCTGTAAAGAGGGAGGAGCATGTGTGCCACCTAGTGGTAGAGATGGGACCCATGGGCACTGCTGGGTCCTAGCAAAGATGAGTGAATTAAACCAAGGCTTGCCACCCCTACCTGGCCAGGCAAATGGCTGCTAGGGAGTGTCCACAGCTGTTACCCCAGTTACTAAGGGAAGCCAGCCAGCTGATAAATGACTGCCACAACTAGAAAGGCAGTCCCATTAGGAACGACAGTCTCAGTACAACTCTGTTCTGTGCTTTTGTAAGCCTTCCTCAGATATTGTGAACTAAGGTTTCCTGGATAGTCCATGAATACTCACAGAATACAGCATCCACAAAAACCAAAGTCTGAACAGTGTCTGCTCACAATTCTGGCATTTGATTTACAGCCATTAACAAGATAATCACATTGCCAACCTGGCCCTGATTTTTCTTCCTCTAGCCAACTGTCATGGACATTTTCTCCACCTCTGTCCCAGGGCACCCTAGCTGGCCACCAATGGCAAACACTCTAATTGCACCCCCAACACATACACTGACAGTTCTTTCATAGGCCTCTAATCCATCCAGGGTTGATTGTGGGTCATTTTCTTACCATTTCCTCTTAAGTCCGTCTTCTTTCCTTCCCTGCCTTTGCTCTCTAACTGCTTCATCCTTCAACCACTTGAGTTTTCAGATGATGTGCACTCTGTAACATATGCTGCTACTGACAAGTTGGTTTTAAGAGGTCTCCCATTTGGTAAACTCCTCCTCAGGTGTCTACTTTGTAGTCTGTATTTTCTTCCAGCTAGCTTTATTCCCTAAAGGGTTTATCTGCCACCAGACTCATAACAACCTACTAAACATCAGATTCTGATGTTACACAAACACTCCAAACATAGCCCGTCAAGACAGGTCTTCCCTTACTCCATCAGAACCTGCTATCAAGTGTGTTTCTGTGGTAGAGGCTCTGTCCTCCCTGTCCCTTACTCCAAGTCACTATCAATACTTTCCTTGTCAAGTTTAGAGAGGGTGCTCTCTAGCCATCCCATGGTCACTGCCTGGTGCTTCTTCCCATCCACTCCAGAGCTGACAAATTTGACTAGTTGCTCCTCTGGTTGAGCCACTGTGTTAAAAGTAATGCCTCAACCATCACCTCCCTCCGGAAAGCCTTTCCTATTGGGGAGGTAACCTGTAGTGTTCCCACAGCAGCCCCCAATACACAACAGGCTCTTGTATTCACTGTCTCAGGATATTCAGTCATCTGATTGTCCTATCAGGCTATAAACACCTTTAGTCTGGGCCCTATACTTGTCATCTCTACTCCTCCAGACTAGGTACAATGAAAAGAAACTTTCCAGGTGACCTAATTTCACTCCTGGAACAGGGAACACTCCCTGACAAGTGAAGGAGTATGTTTGAGGCTGTTTGTCAGGTCCAAGCCTTTTTCTTGTTAAACCCATGTCTACCTGACAGCCTGGCACTAAGGGCTGGGGTGGGGCATAAACTGATATAGCACTCATCCTCCTATCAATAGATAAAAGACAGCAGCAGGAGGGTGCTGGTTCAGACTCTGTCAATGAGCAAGCTGGGCTTGTTGCTGAAGTGGCAGCTGAGAAGCCACATGGGACACTTGATTCACTACCTCAAGCTGATGAGACCCAAGCTCTGGTCTCCACCCCAAACTTTAGGGACCTGGCAGGACAGATTAGGCCCTTCCTAGTGTGATGGCCAGCATTTGCCAGCCCAAGAAACCAGTCTCCTGGAACATTTTACTGCTTTCCCACTTAATAGTCTCTCAAGCACTGTCTCCATTGTTCTCTATATGGCATTTGTCAAGCCTCTAAAACTGAGTGAGGCATATGGTAAACAGGAACAAACTTCAGAAGTGCATACTCTAATCCAAGAACATAACAGCCTTACAGAAATCAGAAATGACCACTTCATTCCTGCATAGATTCCTGCATAGAGAGCATCAATCTCTGTTTTATCTCCTGAAGACTTACCTAGATTAACTGTTTATACCTATTCAGTTAAAAAGCATAGGTGAGGCCGGATGGTGGTGACGCATACCTGTAATTTCAGCACTCTTGAGTTCAAGACCAGCCTGGTCTACAGAGCGAGTTCCAGGACAATCAGGACTACACAGAGAAACCCTGACTTGAATACAAACAAAACAAACACTAACAAAGCATAGGTGAAAACCTAAGAGCCAAAAAAAGGTCCTCAAGATCTAGAGTAGTCACTGATACAACAGCTCAGGGTTCATATTAACTGAATCAAAGCAGAGATACAAAGCCCAGAAAACAAAACTTAACATAAAACAGATGTGTCCTTGGCAGACAAATATCTGAACTCAACTTGGAATTCCTGGTAAAAATGTTCTTGGATGCTAAGTAGAGCTATCATGCTTTTATAAAAAGGCTGAGTACACAAGAGAAGACAGGAGAAACTGAATCTCTCTCTCTGGCCTCTAAGAAAGAGGTCAAGCACATTAAGTAAAGAGCAAAGGCTTCACAGGCACTTTTCACCTATGTGCCCCAGTTAGCATACAGGAGAAAAACATGAACAAATGGGAAAAAGCAGCAAGTCCCAACTGAAAGATTCTATGGTATGATCCAGAACAGCCTCAGCTGAGAAACCACCCCTGCAGACATTAAGTTGGATACACTAGCTCCGCTATACTTCTGCCCCATGTCAAGTAGGACTTTGGTGTCAGAGTGCTACCTGCTGATTTCATGCTGTCACAGTCTAAGAAAGTCCTACAGTGTGGTCATAAACTTGGGACTCTGTGAATATGCCTCAACTATTGGAAGAAAAGATGAGGTGGCCACCCTGTCAAAGAACCACAACTAGGAGATGTCCAGGTAAGGCTTCAGATAATAAAAAGTAGTAGTACCAGGGGTTCCACTGCCCCACCCTGAGTAGTCATTAAAATAAAGACGAGCCAGACATGCTCAAGAAAAGGGGGTGTAAACACTCAAGGTTATCCAAAGAGACCTACACGGCTGACTCATGACAGAGAGTAAGGCAGAGATGGGATCACAACATCAAGGATCTATGTCAAGTCTCTATGCCCAAAGAGAAATGTCATAAAGATCCCATGCCCAGAACACAGTAAACAAACTAGATAGAACAGTAGAAGAGGCTTTTCTGTCAGTGGACACAAAGGGTAACAGTGACTCTTCTGTGGTAATGGTCCTAAGGGTACAGGAAGAGAGGCTTAGAGAAGAGTAATACCCACAGGCTATATCACGGGTACAGTTTCAGATTTGAAAAGGAGAGTTCTAGAGGCTACTGAGGAAGAATATGAAAGTTTCTTAACACTACTTAAGATGGTGACAATGATAACTGTGCAATTCTGTGTTTTCCATTAAAATTGCACAAGACACAAAGGATAAAGCAGGACACTGTACCACACTCAGTTCCTAGGTTAATGTAGTGGTTTTCAAGCATAGTATATATCACAGGGAAAAAAACCCAAGAAATAGGAAAGTGGTGGTTCAAGTCTCATATAAACAGATGGCAGGAGCAGGCTAACCCTATGGGTTCTGAATTTGGCCTAGCAGAAATCATACCCCACGGGCAAGTTGTACCTGGCGCGCGCTCTCTCTCTCTCTCTCTCTCTCTCTCTCTCTCTCTCTCTCTCTCTCTCTCTCTCTCTCTCTCTCTTTGGTTTTTCGAGACAGGGTTTCTCTGTGTAGCCCTGGCTGTCCTGGAACTCACTTTGTAGACCAGGCTGGCCTCGAACTCAGAAATCCACCTGCCTCTGCCTCCTGAGTGCTGGGATTAAAGGCGTGTGCCACCACGCCCGGCTGTACCTGGCTCTCTAACACTAGCATTCTATCTTCCCAGCTTCCCTCTTTCTCTCTTTTACAGCTTCTCTGCTTTCACCCAGTCCTGTCTGTGCCCAATCCAGCTTGCCTGCCCTGTCTTCTCAGGCATAGCCCCCTCAGTGTACTCTGCTGCCCCTTATCTATTGGTTCTTCCCTTAGAAGCCTCCTAAACAATCTGTCCACAAAGCTTTCTCCCTACCCCAACCCCTTATTTCATTTTTTTTGAGACAGGATTTCTATGTGTAGCCCTGGATGTCCTGGAACTAGCTGTAGACCAAGCTGGCCTTGAATTCACAGAGATCCATCTGCCACTGCTTCCCAAGTTCTGGGATCAAAGGTGTGCACTACTACCACCCAGCCAGAGCTTCCTTTCTAGTTGGCAACCAGATTCTCATGTTCAGTATGCTCAGAGCAGAACATCCTAGCCACCAGCACCTTTCACACCACCCCTACACCCAAATCCTGCTATTAATACTTTGGTTCAGGATACCAACATTTCTCATGATGACTTTTTATTCCTAGAATCTCCTGCTTTCCTTCAAAATACTCTTTAAAAATCTTAATCCACAATATTAAGCAGACATAGTACTTCTTAAATAAATGTCCAACCATCAAGAGATCTTGTTCTTTGTCTCTTTTAAATCCATCTACCCCATTCTATCAGTTAGGACCTGTCTAGCGCCTCCCAATGAAGCAAAACCACAAGAGAGCAGGGGAAACACAGACATCTCAAAAAGAACCAGGAAGCCCAAATAAAATCAGATTAGCTAAGGCATAAGAAAGAAAATGACAACCAAGAGAGATTTTTCTACTGTTTATATTAAAAAATAAGGCTAAAAGGCTTTATATGTTCACCAGTTAGAAATTTAGACACACAATGATGGAGAGATAAGCTATCTTGGAACAGCATTCACAATAAGCCTGAAAATTCAATTTAGTAGCTGAAAGGAGGTAGCCCACACCTTTAATCCCAGCACTTGAGAGGCAGACTCCAGGCTCTCTGAGTTTGAGGCCAGAGTGGTCTACAGATGGAGTTCTAGTAGGACAGCCAGGGCGACACAGAGAAACCCTGTCTCAAAAAACAAAAATAAATAAACTTATGGTCTTGCTCAAAAAACCAAGAGTCTTGTACACAAGAGGCAATCCTGCTACCAGTAAGCCATGCCCACTGTCCCTGGGAGATAACTATTAATGTGAAGGTAAAATGTTGAAGTATACATCTTCCTGAAATGTAGAGGGAGGGTGGTGGAATCCATTGGAGGAGGCAACTTCTAAACCTATATAAACCTGGCTGACACTGCACATGCTATGATCCTCCTGCCTCTGCCACCTTGGTGCTGGGATTATGGGAATGAGCAGGTAAAGCCTGATCCTGTTTTTTGTTTTGTTTTGTTTTGTTTTTTTGTTTTTTTGGTTTTTCGAGACAGGGTTTCTCTGGATAGCCCTAGCTGTCCTGGAACTCACTCTGTAGACCAGGCTGGCCTCGAACTCAGAAATCCGCCTGCCTCTGCCTCCCGAGTGCTGGGATTAAAGGCGTGCGCCACCACGCCCGGCTCTGATCCTGTTTTTTTTAAATGAGGTAGATTCTCCAGGTATGATGGCATGTGTGATGGTTTATATATGCTTGGCCCAGGGAGTGGCACTATTAGAAGGTGTGGCCCTGTTGGAGTAGGCATGACCCTGTGGGTGTGGTCTTTAAGACCCTCATCCTAGCTGCCTGGAAGCAAGTATTCAGCTAGCAGCCTTCAGATAAAGATGTAAAATTCTCAGCTCCTCCTCCACCATACCTGCCTGGACACTGTCATGCTCCCACCTTGATGATAATGGACTGAACCTCTGAACCTGTAAGTCAGCCCCAATTAAATGTTGTCCTTATAAGAGTTGCCTTGGTCATGGTGTCTGTTCATAGCAGTAAAACCCTAACTAAGACACAAGGAGAAAAAAATTCCACATGTGTGGTCAAAGTATTCAAAATGTGAAACTTCAACACTTCTAGTGGCAAGCTCTAAGAGTCAAGTAGGCTTCTGAATGTCAATTTATTACTTGCAGAAGTGTAAAGCTTTATTTATGTACCTTATCTATAGAATGCTTAATGACTGATAAAGTTCATATTATGTATACAGTGATCTGGAAAAGTATACAGCAAAGGTATTATGTCAAGAGTGGTTATTGTTAGGCATGGTGGTATATGCTTTTAATACCAGCAGTTGAGAGGCAGAGGCAAGTGAATCTTTATAAGTTTGGGGCCAATCTGGGCTTCATAATGAGGTCCTGTCTCAAAAAAAAAGTGTAACTATAAACAGGGCTAGACTGGTGGCTCAGTGGGTTAAGAGTGCTTGCTTAACATGAGAACTTCAATTCAGATGCTAGCCCCCAAGTAAAAAGCAGGCCATGGCCACATGCACATGTAATCCTAGTACTATGGAGGACAGAGACAAGAGGATTTCAAGGGCTTGCTTGCCACGAACATTGAATGCCAGCCTAGTTTCAGGCTCAGTGAGAGAACCTATCTCAAGAGAAAATAATATGAAAAGTGACAGGGCCACCTATCTGATATCCTCCTCTAGCCTCCACATCCTCACACATCCTGTTCCCACACACACACACACACACTACATGCACACTCACAAAGTGATGGTAACATTTTAGAACTTATTTTCCTATTTTTGCTAGTTTAAAGTCTCATTTGGAAGCCGGGCAGTGGTGGCGCACGCCTTTAATCCCAGCACTCGGGAGGCAGAGGCAGGCGGATTTCTGAGTTCGAGGCCAGCCTGGTCTACAGAGTGAGTTCCAGGACAGCCAGGGCTATACAGAGAAACCCTGTCTCAAAAAACCAAAAAAAAAGTCTCATTTGGGTGAAACAAAGTCTAAGTGCAGTTAAGAGTTTATTTAATATGAAAACAACCCTGGGTTCAATTTCTATCACTATAAAAAAGCCTTTAGCCTGGCGTGGTGGAACACACCTTTAATCCCAGCACTCAGGAGGCAGAGGCAGGCAATTTCTGAGTTTCCAGGCCAGCCTGGTCTACAAAGTGAGTTCCAGGACAGCCAGGGCTATACAGAGAAACTCTGTCTTGAACACCCCCACACACACACCAAAAAAGGGCTTTGATCCTCTAATAACCATACGATACCATTTTATTTCCTGATTTTCAGATATATAAAAGGTAGTAAGTTATTATAGTCACTAACACACAAGTCTTACAAGACTAACACAAACATGGAAGTGAAGCTTATCTCACAAACTGTGCTAACACCTACCTACCAAAAGCCAGAAAAAGAGTATTTTCTATGTGATCTGTGGCTGAATGCGGGCTAAACTCATTCACTCAGTCCTAACTTCAAGGAATATTCACTACAAGGAATATAGTATCTGAACTAAGTCATGCATGGGCTCTGGGTATGGCAGTCACTCCTGAGTGTCCTCTATTTATAAAGGGAGTGAGTTCCAGGACAGCCAGGACTATACAGAGAAACCCTGTCTTGAAAAAAAATTAAAAAAAAAAAAAAAAAGAGAGAGAAAGGTACCTAAGTTTGGAGGGGATTACGTACAAGAGGACAGGTAGACCAAAAACAAAAGTATAAAAGGCCTATTATTTTACTATTAGGGCCAACCAACACTGTTGGCAATTCAAGAACATACTTCTAAAAGAAAGCAGGAAGACTACTGGCAGTCTGAAGCTAGTCTAGCTCAAATAAGTAAACAATTAATTAATTCAAAGTTCAGAAACATCCATAATATTACCTGTAGCTATTTCTGAGAATTAGACTACAAGGGAGGTTGACATTTCTCTTTACATTACTGATGATTTGAACTCAGGTCCTCATACTTGAAAAAGAAAGGATCAAAGTTCCTTAGGGTTACAACCACTATCATAGAATCTGATTAGACCATGGACATGTATGTATTTGTAGCAAAATTCCTGAAACATAGATATGAGTAACTGATGAACCTACAACGATCCTTGGGATTGCTGCATCTTTTTATAAGATATGGCACTAGACATTCCCCCTCCCTGACTAGATGGAGCCACAAGAGGGTGCTATAGGCACAAGGCAGCTGACACATAGATCATAGTGGCTGCTTAAGCAATATGAGCAAGATGTTAAATCAGCCATTTGTCTTGCCTCATATGCTTGTCAAAGGAAAAGAAATAAACAGCAGTTATCAACATAGCACATATAAGATTATAACTGTAGGCCAGCCATGGTGGCGCACGCCTTTAATCCCAGCACTCGGGAGGCAGAGGCAGCCGGATTTCTGAGTTCGAGGCCAGCCTGGTCTACAGAGTGAGTTCCAGGACAGCCAGGGCTATGCAGAGAAACCCTGTCTCAAAAAAACAAAACAAAACAAAACAAAGATTATAACTGTAAGAACAGATTCTATGGTGCACCCCAACAGGACTGTGGAATTCCACCCCAAGTATCACTCTGGGAATATTGGATGATTATAAAATCTACTTTCATCTGAAGCTACCCATTTAGATTAGAAAGAACTGCATTTGTCAACTAAAGAAGGTCCTACTGTTTGATCACTTTTGAAGAATACACAAGTCCTTGGGTTTCATCCACAGCACAAGGGGGAAAAAAACAGAACTATGTACCCAAAAGTGAAGTTTTACTACACATCCATGTATTAACAGTTTGATCAACAATATTACACATATGACAAGGCTCTGCTGAAATTATAATTTGACTTTTGCCTATAGTAAATGCACAGTTAAAACAGAACGAAACTACATTAGAACTGCAGAATTCCATGAAGGGTTTAGCAGAAGTTTTAACAAACACATGAGCCGGGCGTGGTGGCGCACACCTTTAATCTCAGCACTTGGGAGGCAGAGGAAGGCAATTTCTGAGTTCGAGGCCAGCCTGGTCTACAGAGTAAGTTTCAGGACAGCCAGGTCTATACAGAGAAACCCTGTCTCAAAAAAGAAAATCAAGCAAGCAAGCAAGCAAGCAAACAAACAAACACATGACCAAAACAAAAAACAAAAAAAATAGGGCTGGAGGCTCTGTTTGAGTTCAATCCCCAGCACTGAAAAACATGGACCTCAGCCTCCATAAGCCTTCCACTAAGAGGGAGAAACTCACAACGTATATTTTGCTTATAAGCAAGTATATAATAAAAATACATACAGGGTAAACCACAATGGGCACATTTATCAACACAATAATACTTCCTTAAAAAGAAACTTAGATATACCTGAAAAGATGATACTGCGTCCACAGGAGATAACAACACCATGTGTGCTACTGCCCCTGAAAGTCTTGTAGTAGGATAAGATGTAGGGGTAGAGAATGGCAATTCTGATGATTCTGACTGTACACAGCCTTGGGCTGATTTTGTTTATTACCTTGGTTTTAACAAAAAGTTTAAAATATATAAAAAATTAATCTTATTAAAATATTTTTGTGCAACTATCCAATAGGTTGTTTATACTGTTATAATAAAAGTAAAAAACTTGAATTTAAAAGCAGCCTACCTGGTACAGTGTTTATAAAGTTTAAAGTATGGTATTCCTTCATATTCACTTCTCAGCCCCTCTTGCCACCTCACCTAGAGCAATGACCTATACTGCAAGCTACATTCATGCCCCATAAAGATACACTGAGTTTTAGTTTTATGTACCTTTTTCTTTCATTAATTTTCTAAAGTGTATTTATTTATTTATTATTTATTTATTTATTTATTGGTTTTTCGAGACAGGGTTTCTCTCTGTAGCCTTGGCTGTCCTGCAACTCACTTTGTAGACCAAGCTGGCCTCGAACTCAGAAATCCACCTGCCTCTGCCTCCCAAGTGCTGGGATTAAAGGTGTGCTCCACCAAGCCCGGGCTAAGTGTGTTTATTTTATGTATAAAGGTTTTTTGTTTATATGTATGTGCACCATGTGCATACCTAGTGCCCACAGAGGTGAAAGAGGATATCAGGCTGGAGAGATAGTTCAGTGTTTAAGAATACTGTGGGAAAGCCGGGTGTGGTGGCGCACGCCTTTGATCCCAGCGCTCCGGAGGCAGAGGCAGGTGGATTTCTGAGTTCGAGGCCAGCCTGGTCTACAAAGTGAGTTGCAGGACAGCCAGGGCTATTCAGAGAAACCCTGTCTCGAAAAACCAAAAAAAAAAAAAAAAAAAAAGAATACTGTGGGAAGCCTTTTGGGGTACCGCTTGGCAGCAGCCTGACACTGGCAAGGACAAAGAAATGGCTTTGAGACAGGAATCTGACCTTGGGAGCAAGCTCCCAGAGGAGATCTGACATCAGGGCATAATAAGGAAGTAAGTTTCAGCAAAAAGTTAACTTTAGGTTGTAATAGAGAAGTAAGATAAAGCAGGAATTTTAGTTTTAGGGTGGAACTAAGCTTCAGGCAAGGTTTTGGGCTTGGACGAGGAAGTGGGCTCAGGTTTCTATGCCAAGCCCTTTTTTACAACTGTCCCGTTAGAAGTTCCTTATTGTACTGCTTGCCCAAAATACTTGCATGTAATTAATTTGGTTTAAAAGTGGATTGGAAAATAAAACTTTGCCTTCAGTCTCAGAATTGACTGGGGCCACGCTGCAGCATTGTCTAATTGTCTCTTTCTTTTCAATCCTCGCTCCTGCGCTGGAGAACCTGTTGACTGACTGAGCTGGCTTGGTCAGAATACTGTCTGGAGAGCTGGAGGGATGGCTCAGCGGTTAAGAGCACTGATTGCTCTTCCGAAGGTCTTGAGTTCAATTCCCAGCAACCACGTGGTGGTTCACAACCATCTATAATGAGATCTGGTGCCCTCTTTTGGTGTGTCTGAAGACAGCTACATATAATAAATAAGTAAATCCTTGGGCCAGAGCAAATGGGGCAGGAGAGAGTGGGCTGGAGAGAGCAACCATCACTTAATGAGATCTGACACCCTTTTCTTGAGTGTCTAAAGACAGCTACAGTGTACTTACATATAATAAATAAATAAATCTTTTAAAAAAATAAATCTTACTGGGCTTATAAACCACACTTAGAAAAAAAATACTGTGTTTTTCCAGAAGACTTGGATTTAATTCCTAATATCCATATGATAGCTTCCAACTGTCTATAACCAGGCATGCATATAGCACACAAACACACATGAACACAAAACATTCATACACAGTAAGTAAGTAAGTAAGTAGAAGGAAGGAAGGAAGGAAGGAAGGAAGGAAGGAAGGAAGGAAAGAAAGAAAGAAAGAAAGAAAGAAAGAAAGAAAGAAAGAAAGAAAGAAAGAAAGAGAGAGAAAGAAATTAAGTGTGGTGGTGCATGCATGCCTTTACTCTTACTTAGCACTTGCAAGGCAGAGGCAGGCTAATCCCTGTGAGTTTAAAGCCAGTTTGGTCTATGCAAGCAATTCAGGATAGCCAGAGCTACTTAGGGGAAAAACAAGGCTGTCAGATTGTCTGGAACTGGCATTATGGGTGGATATAAACCACCATGTGTGTGTTGGGAATCAAACCTCCTGCATCCTCTGCAAAAATAAGTGCTTTTAACTGCTGAGCACACTTTGGTTGGTGGTGATGGTGATGGTTTCTTTTTTGTTTTTAACGAGGACTGACTAAACTACAGGGTCTTTCCTTGCCTACAAGCTTTTTGCCACTAATTCAACTAAGCTGTAACAAGCCCCATTCCCCCAAGTTTTTGTGTTCCTATTTAACTCAGTCTTCCTTGCCCTTGCTTTGATAAATCCTACATTTATAAATGTCTTCCCATTAAAAATTCAAGTCTCACATTCTAGCCAGCTCTTTATCAGTGGGGGCCATCTAGACAGCTGGGATTCTGAACAGTCATTCATTTAACTGCTATTTCTGTTAGTGTCTACTTCTTTTTTCTGCTCACCATACCCTTATCTGCACAGAATAGGCCAAGGGACAGAAAGCTTCATATGGCCTCTACCTAAATGGTACTGATCTGCACAGTACCATGCATGTGAATTAGGACTATACTTAAGTATACTGGTTAGGCCAACACCCTGACCACACTTTAGCACTGGATCCATGAGAACATTTAGCCTGCAAACACTGCTGAGAATCCTGTTTGATCTATAGAAGGGAAGAAATATAACTTACAGAAGTCTTCAGTAATTCAGATCTCCTTTCTCAAAAGCATACAAACCTTTCTAGAACATGACTTCAGATTGAACTCAAATTTTCCCATTCTAGTGGCTTCCCACCCACCCTCTCCTACTTGGCAACTGGGAAAGTAAATTTTTGCCTTCCAGCATTTATCCCATTCTGCAGCTCAAGGATCAGTAGCAGTTCCATCACTAACTGATCTTATAGTTTCTAAAGGATATAATTTTATCATGCCTAAATGAAGTTAAATTGTTTAGAGAAGCTTGGCATTTTGGTAGAGCCTTATAAGGAGGTTTCATTCTACCGTCCAACTCTTTACTTAACATAGCCATGTAAAGCCTGCTCTCTACCCAGTTCTTTTCATAAAGGATTAACAGCAGATTTTCACTCTCCATACTCCGTGCTTGTGTGTGTACATTAGAGATGTCACCTTGCATATACTAGGGCCTTGCACACAATAGGCAGTGTCACCCACTAGCCCCTTCCCCACCATATATTTTTTTAAAACTCTACATATTTAGCGTATGTGTCAACCTCTCCCAAAATTTTCATTTCTTGACTTTCCTAAATTCGAAGATGATAAGCTTTAAAGTGATCAAACATACTACTTTAAAGAAAGCAGGCTGATAATCCTAATAATCCCAGTGACTCAGGAGGCTGAAGCAAAATTAAAAAAAATTTTTTGTAAAGCAAAGGATATAGTGCTACATCCACTCCAGTAGCAACCCGCGTGACAGGCTGAAAAGTCTAGGCGTGGTCCCAGGGCAAAAGGCCTGGGACTTTAGTCTCCTGGAATTGTGGCATCCTGTATAAAGAATGCTCCAACATCCTTGATTTAGTTAGTAAACAGATCTGTGTGCTTTCCCCTAATATTGCTTCATTATAAGTGTTCCTAAGGTTTCATATTTTGAGTTAGATTCTAGGCAGCCCTTGATCCAACCTTGAGCATGTATAGCTAAATCACCACTACCTAGGAATAAGGAAGTTTGCGATCTGAGAAGGAACCAGACTAGATAGTTAGAACTATAGCTAGCTGAGTTACACCCAGATACAAGTATTCACAATGGCCTAGGGGGAAGGTGGACTACGACAAGGGAATGAAGCCCTTGCCCCTGGCTCCTAAATTTAAGCTGACCTCAGGTGGAATTGCTTTTGATCCCAGTGTTAACCTTGAATCTTATCCCAGTTGGTTCTTGCCAGTTCTTCCTCGCTTGTATTACCGTTTTTTGTTATCTTGCTGGTGTGTCACCTAACTTCCCCATTTTCTTCCGTATAAAAGTCTGATGCTCAATTTAACAAATTACACTCAGATATTACACACTCCCTTGTCTGTTTGTCACTCGCGGAATCTTTGCCCACTTCCTCAAGAGAACCCACGGAGGCAGGGGACTCAGAGGGCCTGTGGCAATATAGCTCAGTAGTACGATGCATGCCTAGTTATGCAAGAGTCCCTGGGTTCAAGCCCTGGTACCACAAAAAATATTTAACACTTACATGAAAATAAAATAAATACACACACACACACACTTTAAAATGTCTTAAGAGTTGAGGGCTGGCAAGATGGCTCAGCAGGTAAGAGCACTGACTGCTCTTCTGAAGGTCCTAAGTTCAAATCCCAGCAACCACATGGTGGCTCACAACCGCCCATAGTGAGATCTGACGCCCTCTCCTGGTGTGTCTAAAGACAGGTACAGTGAGTGGAGCTCAATTCCCAGCAACATGAAGGCTCACAACCATCTGTAAAGCTACAGTGTACTCATATACATGAAATAAAATAAATAAATCTTTAAAAAAAAAGAGTTGAAAGTGCATAATATCATTTGCATTTGTGGAGTTTTAAGTTGTACTTACATACAGTGATGACTC
The DNA here is from genome assembly GCA_902729485.2 of Mus minutoides. Taxonomy (NCBI): domain Eukaryota; kingdom Metazoa; phylum Chordata; class Mammalia; order Rodentia; family Muridae; genus Mus; species Mus minutoides. Next base: position 277,051 of record LR753405.1, read on the forward strand.
AACACACTAAAACACTAAAGAGATATAAAATTAAGTGGATACACATATACCCTTACTTGCCTCCACATTTCACTCTCCTCAGCTGGGATCCAGAAAATCCAGGATTATGACCTCACTGTTTTCTGGAAAGCTAATATCTGGATAGGTAGTCATACTAACATGTAGTGAAGCACAGCAAGCCAGATGATTAAGAGGGTAAAAAAAAAAATCCTTTAAACAATAAATCTTGAGTCCTTTGGCCCAAAGCCAGGTGGGAATTACTATATTCGAACCTAACATGAGAATCCACACTCTCATGGTACCACTGTCTGAATAGTCTCTAAAATTCATATGTTGAGTTAAATCTTCATTGTGGTGATACTAAAAGATAGAATCTATTGGGAAATCATTTAGCTTTGTCCTCATAAATGGATTAGTATCTTATAAAGGTCCACAGGAAACTAGCTTGGGCTTTTTATGCTGTTACCATGTAAGAATAGTGTTCTTTCACTCCAGATAATGCAGCATTAAGGTACCATTTCAGAAGCAAAAAAAAGCCCTCACTAGACACCAAGCCTGTCCAAGCCTTGACATGACAGCCCCTAGAACAGTGAGAAATACATTTTTTTTAACCACAGAACAAATGGACTAAGACAATTGGCCCTGAACTACAGAGCAACCAACATTTTAGGTTTGTTTTTGTTCTATTATTCTAGGGAACAAACCCGGGGTCTTACACATACCAAGTAAATACTTTACTACTGGTCTATATTCCCAGCCTATTACTGACTGATACCTTCTTAATACCATCACATGCCCTAGCCTGAGCATATGTTGTCTACTTCTCGGCTAGGCCCTTGGATCAAGGCCCATAGGTGAAAATGGAAGCAGAAAACAGGGTTCTGACTAAAATAGGCATTTTCTACTCATTTGATCTTACCCAACTAGCCACCTTTGTAGCCTTGGCTGAGGCTCTCCATCTTGCAAGAAATGTTGAGAAATACTCAAGGCACCACAGGTCACAACACGCTCTTAAATACAAATTTACACTAGGGAAGACCCTGAGGACTAGGTCAGTTTTAATCCATTCATGCTACTTCTGCTTACTTTACTCAACTCAGCACCCCATATACAAAAGGCCCCAAACCAGCCAATCCCTTATAAGATGAGGTCCAAAGATCCTTTCCCAGAGGGAAAGCTTTGCAACTTCAATCTACAAACAAACAGAGCACAAGACAGTAATACATTTGACCTACCACAAAATGTGGTAAGATGGAGTCTTCTGCCAAGCATGATAGCACATAGCTTTAATTTCATCACTTGGAAGGCAGAGGCAGATGGATCTTAATGAGTTTAAGGCCAATCTGGTTTACATAATGAGTTCCAGGGCAGCCAATGATGCATACAATGAGTCTCTCAGTGTCTTTCTGTCTCTCTCTCTCTCTTTTTTAATCTCTCTCTCTCCAAAAAAAAAAAAACAGTAAGGTCTTCTGGAATTGTTCTACCAATCCCCCCCCACCTCCTTGCTGCTTCTGAAGGTCAGGGGGCAATTGTGTGGTTTATCAAACAAAAACAGGGTCTTTGGGCCCAGGACACACAAAGGAGTTAAAGCCACAAGAGCAGGCCAAACACAGCTCTATATCCTTGGCTAGCCCAGGGCTTCCTCCACAAGCCCCTGGTCCCTCTGTACTCACAAAGACAGTAGCAAGGAAAAGCCAGCAATATAGAGATTCCTCTGAGCACGGAAAAGCTTCATATGGAAGTGCTCCATGGCACCTGGATTGTTCTGGAGGTTCACCTTTTCTGTCACATCATCGTATTTCCGGATCTCTCGTACAGCATCTATGGTAGAGCAGAGATGGGCATTTGGATATCACTTCGACAAGGAAAACAGGTAGGAAGATAAGCCAGACTCTTATCCCTCAAATCCATCTTCTTCATTAGTATTAATTCTACACACCCCCTTTATGGGAGGCTTTATCAAAAGTTGCCAGGACATTCTCCTCTTAACTGTTTACACATCAAGCCCCACCCTACTCTAATTAGATCATGTGTGTGCACTATACTTCAAGATGCTCTTCAAGGTTGAAGCATTGCTGGTAATGAGGACAGATTCCCTTTCATATGATGCTCCCAACCTCAGTTTGTTGTTTTCTCTCAAGTTCAAGTGGCAGCCACTTAACTGGTAAGTCAGAGGTCCTGCTGGTAGAATGCTCACAGAAACTGTTCAGGAGGTATGGGCTACAATGAGCATCATTATGTTTTACTTAAAATTAAAAAGAACTTTTATGAGCTGAGGAAATGACTCTGTGAGTGAAGGTACTTGCCATCCAGCCTGACCACCTGAGTTCAATCTCCAGGACCCATAAGGTGGAAAGACAGAACTAACTCTTTTGCTACTTGACCTATGACCTCTGCATGCACACTGTAGCATGCATGTGTTTACCATCTCTGATAAACTGGGGTGAATTCATGCTCATCAAAAATTCAAACAACAAAACTGTAAAAAAAAAATCTCTTAATATAGTCAGTCACCTAAGGCTACGTATCTATCCATGTAAATACAGAGCTATCAAATTTAAAGTCAACTGTCACATCACACTATGCTATCTGCTTTGTAACATACATTTGTCACTGAAATTCTTCAATCTGCATTTCCTGTCCATCTTTTTCACAGCAATTGAGAGCAAAAGAATTCTTTATATCATGTAGAGTCTACCATAAGACACAAAGCAGAAAGTCTACTATTGAGTGAGTAAGCAACCTGTGCTCCCACAAGAGCCACTGTCAGATGCATAATGGTCTGGCTTAATAATACATGTCCTCAGAATCTTTGATTTGTAATGCAGAAATGGAACCTTAGTATATCTACTAATCTCCCCCATCCCTTACATCAACAAAGTGTTCTAGAGGTTTGGTGGCACACACCTTTAATCCCAGTACTTGGGAAGTCAAGGCAGGCAGATCTCTGAGTTTGAAGCCAACCTGGTCTATGTAGGGAGTTCCATGTCAGCCAAGGCTACACAATGAAACACTATCTCCCACTGTCAACCACAACAAATAAAGGAACATTTAAAAAAAAATCAGTACATGGGCTGGTGAGATGGCTCAGCGGGTAAGAGCACCCGACTGCTCTTCCGAAGGTGATAAGTTCAAATCCCAGCAACTACATGGTGGCTCACAACCATCCATAACGAGATCTGGTCCCCTCTTCTGGAGTGTCTGAGGACAGCTACAGTGTACTTACATATAATAAAAAAAAATCAGTACATAAAAATCTACCTTAAGAGCTGGTGATAGTGGCACACACTTATAAACGGGCCTTTGAGAGACTGAGGTATGAGGGTCACAACTTAGTAGCTACAAGATGAGACCCTGCCTCAAACAACTAAAAATAACAACAAAAAGTCTACCTGAAGAAGGTTCTTAACACACCTCCATGTGAGAAAAGCAAGATATCATTGTCTGGGTACTGTTCAGTTTGTCGTTTCTAGTTTAAGACTACACAACAATGTGCCTGCCCTCTTAGTATCTTTGCATTAAATCTATGCCATGAAGCACTCTCAAAAGCACCAGTAGGATCATAAACTGGTATAACACACCTCGAAGAAAATAAAAAACATTCATACCCTCAGGTTCAGCAGTGGTATAATTATGGGAGAATATGATACATTAATTAAAAAGAATTCAATTGCTATCAAAAGATGTCTAAAGTACAATATAAGTGGAAAAAGTGCCATCCAAAGCATACATATGATTCCAGGTTGTAAATATTTCAACACATAACTAAGTATTCAATGAAAGTAACCTGTTACAAGGGATTGTATTTAATTTTTGTATTTAAAAATATTCATTATTTGCCGGGCGTGGTGGTGCACGCATTTAATCCCAGCACTCAGAAGGCAGAGGCAGGCGGATTTCTGAGTTCGAGGACAGCCTGGTCTACAAAATGAGTTCCAGGACAGCCAAGGCTATACAGAGAAACCCTGTCTCGAAAAACCAAATATGTATATGTGTATATATATATATATATATATATATATATATATATATATATATATATTTCTCAAAAAACCAAATATATTTTTTTCATTATTTTCATAATTAGAAAACAAGCCAAAAATATTTTGTTTTCTTTATGTTGTTACTTATATTTAGAAATCACATCATTCCAAGGACTACCTTGTCAAATAACCAAGAGGAGACTTGGAATGAGAGACACCTGTGCACTATCAACCCAAGAACAGCAGCAGCACCCAGCTCTTCCTCTCAGGTCTTAGTCAGCAGGAGTAAACCTACTCATCTTTACCTCTATCTCTCCCAGAAAGAGCTGATCTAGGTTCCTCCCAGTGATAAAGGGCTCTGGCTGATGATGCCCACTATCTTCACAGTATTGTTATTAACCAGCACCTCTATCTGTAGAAGGTATGTATTTTTTTCCCAGGTTATGCTTTTTTAAATCATTTGTATGTGTACAGTGCTCACATGTGTATTTGTGTGTGACTACAGATACAAATGTGTCTGAGGACACCTGTGGAAAGAAGTCAGAGGACACCTCAAGTATCAGTCCTTGCCTTCTACCTTGTTTGAGACAGGACCTGCCAAGCTTCCAGGGATTCTTCTCTCTGTAGAATTCTGGGATTGTAGAGGCTCACATCTAATATCTGGTTTTTATGTGTGGTTTGGAAATTTGAAATCAAATCCTCATACTTGCAGAGGAAGTGCTTTTATCCACTAATCCATCTTCCTTGCCTCCTAGACTATGCTTCTAAGATTAAAGTAGGAAGTTACCAGTCATCAGAACCATATTCAACCCTAGAATTTCCAAGCTAACACCTGAAGATCCCTGATCTCCAAAAAAATCAAGTTCTTGACAGTAAACTAGTATCTTCTGGATAAGTATCTCTCTGGCCCACTAAAATGTACTAGGAAATCAAAGATTTTTTTTTTGACTCTAGTTAGGTGACAGGGCAAGACTGACAAAATAATCCCAATATGTGCTTTGACTCTACATTTCTTGGCTCTACCTGAACTCAAAAGTAAGCAAACCTATTTTTAAAAAATTACATGCCGGGCATTGGTGGAACACACCTTTAATCCCAGCACTTGGGAGGCAGAGAGAGGCAGACGAATTTCTGATTTCAAGGTCATCCTGGTCTACAGAGTGAGTTCCAGGACAGCCAGGGCTACACAGAAAGACCCTGTCTCGAAAAACCAAAGAAAAAGGAAAAAAAATAACTTGTATAGCCTGGTATTTCGTGAAGTTCAACTCTAAGCAAGACCTGTATACTCCCCATCAGCTGCTCAGACCCTAAGTGGAAAAAGCTGCCTCTTAGAATCTTGTTAAAAGCATTTTAAGAGGAGCTGGCATCTAACAGCTGTGCCTGGGAAGCTACAGGCAACATCTTGCCTGTTCAGAGAAGTTCTGCCCCTACAAACCCCATCAAGCACTGAACATTAAAGGGAAATATCCAATGCTGCAGCTAGTGGATGGGGCTGTGCACAATACTAACCCACATTCTATCCCACTGTGTTTCCACTAGGAACTTGAAGAAAGAAATGCTCTAAGCCTAAGTGGACATCACATCTCTAAAACAGGATGCAATATTTCACAGCAGAGTCAAGGAAAGAGGAAGTAGTCCAAGTAGGAAAACATAT